>CM060950.1:470719494-470979494 GCA_030765055.1 Mantis religiosa
TAAACTTTATCACAATCGAAGCAATTAAACTGTTAAACACCAGATTTTTTATTATTAGGAACTTTATCTTTCTTTAGAGAAATACAATAAGTTTTTAATTTTTGAAAATATTCATTAACCCAAGAATGCTAAGTAAATTTTTACAATTATAATCGTATTTTCATTTGTAAGGGTAGAAATATCATTAAAAATGTTAATGTTTGAATTCCTTATTTTTTATGTATAAAAATATATTTTTATTTTAATATTTTTTATTTATTTATCTTTTATTTTTTATTTTATTTATATATTTATGAAACATTTATTGAAATTCTCTAAAGGAAAATTCCTAATAATAAAAAATCTGGTATTTATCAGTTTGACTGTTTCGATTGTGAAGTTTATATTGGAAGGAAAAGACGTAATTTGGAAACCAGAACGCAAGGACATTTAGTATCTCGATGTCCCATAACCCGTCCACGAATGTGTAGGCAGCCTCTTGAGATACGAACTCGGCTAAGACTTCGCTGGCCAGCTGGTCAATTGCCAGGATGAACTCCGGCAGCGTCTGTCCTGGCCGTTGTGATCTTGATTTCAGCTGGCTTCGGGAGGCTGCGACTAGGCTGTGGTTTCCGAATCAGTTTTCCAGGACTTTCCAGATGTCCTTGGGCGCCGTCGCTGCCTGGACCGCGTTTAGGGGTTTTGCAGCCCGACATTGGAGGCTGTCTTTTTACTGTGTGGCCTCTTCTTCCGGTGACCACTTGCTATGCTTGGGACACTGTAACTAACTGGCGGCTGAAGTCTTCGGAAGTTGTCGCGCCGTCCTATTTAGGAGGTTTGACGCGCGTAGATGTGTCGCGTCCCGTCACGTCGGCCTTCACAACCTTTGACCTCCTGCCGAAAATGTCCGCTGCCATGGCGTTCAATGTTTTAATGTTTCTCTCGGTCTTTTAATCCAGGTCGTTCACGTGGCTCGCCAACTCCTCGACGTGCCCGACCAACCCCGTTACGTCCTCCTTCATGCCAGCCAACTGTTCCTCAAATTTGGCAACGAGGGCTGCGTTTAGAGCCTTCATTTAGGTGGTCAATTCGGTAATCTTCGACAAAATGTTTTCCAATGGCATATCCATCGTTGAATGTTCCACTTTCTGACACCAATTGTGACTTTGTTGGTTCGTAGAATTAAAAGTCCAAGTTGCGGAAAATGTTCTTTATTTCCGTAGAAATACACGTACAGTAGCAGGATGGCATCACATACACAATGACAATCTACCAAGGTCATTGACCACAACAAACGGCTTACTCAAGTTCCACTGTTTACAACAACTCTTGTTACAAATCCTGTTTACGGCTGTCTTTACAACTGTCGCCTGGCGAGTCGCAGCTTCCTTAAATATACTACGACCCAGGGTTTTTTTTTTTTTATTTATTGTTATCTGAAAAGGTTCCCAGAGCCATAGCTCATGCTGGGGAACAGTACAAAAGGTTACTAGATATTTCTGGAGCAAACAAGAAATCGAATGTTCTGTAAGACAATCAGGATGGCACTAGAATATACCGTTTATCACTTTATTTCTTTGGCATGCCTTTTTACTCCGCGCTATGTTTATCCGCTTAGACAGGCTGTTTATCTCCGCCCGGCATTAACTGTCCCTTACCGCTCCCGCGCCGCGCTTTCGTAAATAATAGGTTCGCGACAGAGTTAACTGTTGACAGTGAGCGGTTTCAAGGTTATCAAACAGAAAGCAAAACATTAACCTCGGCACGACCCGAAACCACAATCCAAGGACTAGGAGTATGATGCCTTATCCGCTAGGTCTCGGGGGCTACTATACAGGATAACGTTATAGATAAATAGGTCAAATTTCGCACACATATAGAGATACAGGTAGAGAGAGCGAGAAAGAGAGGGTTAGGGAGGGAGGGAGGTAGGGGGAGGGCATGTAAATAACATAACCCTGTCACTTCTTGTACCATAGCTCTTTAGCTGTAAATTAAAGTTCTCAGTTATATACGGAATTATATTTATAAAAGCGTGTTAGCAATTCTTGTTGCAATTAATGAGTTTTTATATATGGAGGCACTTAACTTCTGTAGTTCTCAGCAGCCCATTGCGTATTATGAGTAAAGGGTGTCTTAATGATGATGATGTCCCTATGTCCTGCTTTATGTGCTTTTAAGAGCCCTGAATCTACGACACCTGTCCTCTTGGTGTATTTCCTATTTAACGGACACCATGCTAAAGATATTTAACGGGGAAAAGTGTTAGGTACTGCGACGGGTTTGAACCAGTGAAATCGGGACTCAGAGCTGGCATGTTACATACAGTTTATGAGTTTTACAGTCTTATATAAAATACTCTTTATACGTATATATCCTTATAAAAGTGTATTAATATTGAATACTGATAATGCGCGGCTTCGAGATTACCAAAACGAAGCAAAAAATAGCCCCCGGCGGATTCGAACCCGCAATCCCCGGATTCGAAGTCCGATGCCCTATCCAATTAGGCCACGAGGGCTTGTGTTCACTTTCGTGCTCTTTATGCTTTATTACTAGAAATGTCGCTTCACTCCAGTCAGAGGTTGACCGAGAGACAGAGAGAGAGAGAGAGAGAGAGAGAGAGAGAGAGAGAGAGAGAGAGAGAGAGAGAGAGAGAGAGAGAGAGAGAGAGGTTATAAAATAAAATAGCCTTTTCTTATACAACTACTCTTTACTGTGTGGAACAGCCATACATATAAAGCTCAGCTGTATACAGCATTATACATATACATCCATTTTTGAAATTAATATTGAGTTTTTATTTATGGTTTTACTATAATTTAAGTGATTCTCAGCGGTTCACTTTATATTGTGCGTGAAAAGCTCCTTAAAATCGATCAAAAACGCCCTTGTCAAGTTGGAGGTTATATTACGAGCCCTAAATAAACGATAGTTGATCACCTGGTAAATTGGCAATTCAATGGACACCATGATAAAGAATTTGACATAAAAAAGAATAGTCTTCAACCGGGTTTCAAACTCCAAGCCTCGGACAAGCTACTGGTGGCATGTTAGTTATACAGTTTGGGTGTTTCACAGTGATATATAAACAAAAGGTTTCCTATAAGCGTAATTATATTTATACATGTGTATCAGTATTGATTGAGAGAGAATGAGCGCTATAGAGATTACCCAACAGCAGGCAGAAAATGGCCTCCGACGGGACTCGAACCCCGGATTAGGAATCCGATACTTTATCCATTAGGACACGAGACTTGTTAGACACTTAGGTGTTTCTTAAAGGATATCACCTGAACTACAACAAACAAACAGACACACACACACACACACACACACACACACACACACACACACACACACACACACACACACACACACACGCACACACACACCTAACTTTCAAAAAATTATTCAGGGAGACTCAATACATAAATTATCGGTGACAACTCTGTATCAAGATATAGGGGTGCAGCACAACACTTCCTCTACCATGTAGACTCTTGTTAACCCCATGACTTTCTAGTGCATCCTTGACCAGGTTGGACTGAAAATTAGTACCCTGGTCGCTGTGGAGCTCTAACGGCACCCCAAATCCGCAGCACACTTGCTCCATGAGGCAGTCTGTGATTGTCTTTGCCTCCTAGTTCGGAATGGCATACTCCTCCGGGAACTTGGTGAAGTAGTCCACGACCACCATCAGGTACTTGCTGCATCCGTCGGACACTGGGAATGGCCCAGCTATGTCGACGGCGATCCTTTCGAAGGGCGCTCCGATAGTTGTAGTACTGCATGCGATCCCGGCTCCCTTTCTGGGGGCCGCGACTCGCCGCGCAGACGTGTATACACAAACTGATAAATCGGCCGTAGCAGATCATTTTTGGTCATTTAACCATGAAATAAATCGAGAAGTTAAATTATTAAAACAAGTAAATTGTCTGATAGATTTAATATTTTGGGAAAATATACTTATTTTATAAAAAAAAAAAAAAAACATCGCATAATGAATTTTGAAATACCGGCAGCCGATTCTGTTTCTAAGTTTGTTTTATTTTCAGATTTTGGTAGTACAACAACATACAACATATAGCGTTTCGTAACGATTACAGATTTGCTGTTTCCCGCTGAAGATGTGTAAATGTTTTACATGAAATCGCGATCCCGGCCAATTTATAAGTATCATTATTTCTTATAAGATAAGTGAATTTTTAAGCTACAAATGGTTATTTTTGTATATATCTATATGAAGATTTTACCAAAAATACCTTTTCAGGTCCGTGAACACCATAAAATTAACACATTGTACCTATTGGTTATCCAGCAGAGCTACCGACCTCTCATAAATTCATCAAATGTATTAGAGCTCTCTAATTATAAACACAAAAATCATAAGATATTTCTAGCTTTTGCCATAGAACAGAACTAAACCATCTCACTTTGTGCGTACCTAAATATTTAACTATTGAAGTCTTTAGATATGTGCGAAGGCCTCCACGGCCTGTGGAAGAAGGCCGCATCGTTGCTTGGCTTGTTGCCGACATTTCCCCCATCATGCTGTGGGCTTCCTCAGGGCACAAGTGCGCTGACTGTTTTTTATTTGGGAGGGGGGGGAATGGGAATAAAGGTAATAGGAAAAACCAACAACAGGGTATATTGTATAGCTGGGTGGGAAGAGGGATGGGGCATGGGAGCGGTGTTGTTCTGGAGTGATTATATTTATTGGGACCTGTGGTGCTAAGTTAATTCGGGCTGTTGAAACGAAGTTGATGGCCGATACCGCCGAAGCAACCCGGCTGTTCCTGGGTAGAGACCAGATTTGCGGAAAAACCGCTTGTGGTGGTCAGGTAGCAGCCATGATCCAGGGGACCCTGACTGTGGCTGCGAACTGTGGTGACTATTGATCTTTAATTTCGGCAAAATGTGCAACCGCCATAAGTGCAGTCATCTATGGTGTGGCCGATGCCCTCAAGGGCTCGGTTTAGTGTAGGGTTGCCCCAAGGCAGGTCCTGTAGCGGTGGCGTCCAATGGCCGCGGGAGTCTCTGCGTGGCTGGACGCGTGGTGGCGGTTCTCCGTTATCTGGAGCCAGGGTTCTCCTGAGGTCATCAATGCTCTGCGTGTTGTCGCCTTGGTGTGTGCGGAGGGCCTCCTCAAGCTTCCTGCTGGGCGCTCGGGTATCGTAGATATAGTCGACGATCTTCTCGAGCTTGGCCTTGCAGTATTCTAAGCCCTCAGAAGTGGCGCTGGTCTCTTCCTGAGGAGCGCTTTGCGGGGCTTGGGCGGCTTCCCAGACATCATCCAACCTCTGACGCAGGGCTTCCTCCAATGTAGATACCCGCGCCGTCAGCTTCTCAATGGTTGCCGGCCGGTCTGTGAGTGTGGCGTTGACGGTGTGCAGAAGTTCTCGGTGCTCGACTGGGCTAGTGTGCGTCTCCTGGTGGCGCATGGTGACTTGTGCGTATGTGCGGCGTCGTGATGTCTGTTGGTGTGTGTCCGTATCGGCAGCAGCGGCGGCATGGAGTGGGGTGGCTCCCCAAGCTGGCTTTAATTGGGAGCACCTGCCCGAAGGTAGGGAGCCCGTCTCTCAGCGCAGCATGGTATTGCGCTTCGTCCAAGAACTCCAGTCTCACAAGGGTTTAAGGTCATGCCTTCACCAGGGAACGCCAGTGGAGTCGGGCAGTTTTAACAACGAGTGCCTCAGTCAGCTGCTTGTGCACTCCCCGTGCTACTGCGCTGAAGCTCGGCGGAGATGTCGAGCTGAGTGGCGGCTGTGGCACGGGTTTGCCCGGCGGCGAGGCTGCTTTTTCTTCTGCTGTGTCGGCTGTCTGCTGCGGTGGACGAGCAATTGCGGCGGCTGTGCTGGGCTCGAGTGAACTCGGTGTCGGTGGTGCAGGCTGCTCTCCCACAGGTTCCATGGGAGCTGTGCCGGCGTTTTCTGCTGCTTTGGCAGGCGGTGCTGCGGTCGGCATTTGCTGCTTCTTCTTCGCTGCTATGTTGTCGGTGTGACGGCTGAGCTCGGAATGACGGCCGCTGACTGTCTGTTCCTGCTTAGCTTATATACCTGGCGGAGGGGTGCGGGGGTTTCCCGCCCCTGACCGTTGATTGGGCGATGGTTTTCCAATGGTGGGGCTTCCTTCGAGTAGGCTCTTCCAGGTGTCATAAAGTTCTTTGCCACCGAAGCCTCCAGCTAAACCAACTGGAAAAGTGTGCCATAGCTGATCACGCCATAATTAACCGCCAGCACATAGATTTCGACTCTACAGAACTAATAGCAACTTGCAGCAATTTTCACTATAGGCTGGTACGCGAGAGCATAGAAATATTTAAAGAAAAACATAGGATGAACCGAGCCGGTGGCAAACATCTTCATGACACCTGGAAAAGCCTACTCGCAGGAAGCTTCCCCATTGACCAAATTAGCCCAATCAACGGTCAGAGACGGAGAACACCCGCACCCCTCCGCCAGGTATGTAAGCAGGCATGAACAGACAGTCAGCGCAGCCTACAACTATGTGCCGGACTTGCCATTTACAAAACACTTATACGACCCATACTCAGATATGCAGTCCCCATTTGGGGCTATGCAGCGCTCACATATAACACCCAACTCCAGCAATTGCAAAATAGAATTCTTCGCCACATTGCTAAAGTATGTCGTAGAGCCCCTGTAGCCAGACTACACTCTGAGCTTAAGATCCCCACAGTAGAGAAGTTCATTAAGAAATTAGCCGCTGACATGTATGACAGACTACCCCCCAACCCGAACCCAATCATCCGTAGCCTAGGCTCTTTTGCTGATATTCCCAGAAATTACAAACGTCCCCTATACCTCTTCGAAAGAACACTCACAGAAAACACAAACGCCATTGACGCACGCTTACACCTTGCCAGGGTAACCCAAACCATTCCCTAGTTAACAAACTCTGCTCCCTTTGCTTATTACAGGACCTGCCAGACACCAAGAGGCCACCAGGATCAAAGAACGGTAACTTCTGTCGACATCTACCCCTCCCTTGTACATACTGTAACTTTGTGGGTTCGTAGAATTAAAAGGCCGAGAGTTGCAGAAATTAAAAATCTCCTTTATTTTCGTAGCAGTACACTGTCCATTTCTCGCGTAACAACATTACATCACACAATCTTCCAAGGTCGAGGACAATAACAAACACTTGCAGCTGATTATATTAGCTGTCGTTACAACAACACTGACTGTTACAAAACAACTGCTTCACAACTACAACTATCCTGCTAGCGTGTCACAATCACCTTTATATCTCCATTAATGATTACCAGACTGTTCTGTCAATCACTAGAATTTTCTGGCAAACAAGGCATTTAGTTACATATTTCGAACATTCTATCATCTTCGAGAAACGTAACTTAATCTACCCGGCGAGGCCTTTGCCTCAGTTATCTTGCTTTCCGTGGTATCTGTTTATGCAAGCTCGTTTACTCCGTGAAACCTATCCGTCTATTGTGTGCCAAGCCGCCTTATCGCGATCGGGTTCGTAACAATACGTTTAAGCATGTAGACTAACTCGCGTCATAGAAATCCCTAACCTAACAATAATCTAACCAACCTCCACATATATCACTGTATTTGCATTTCCAGTAACACACACTGCATGCACTGACACCCAGCGATTCACCCAGGGCCTGGGCCATGCATGTACCCCTGGGCATACCCTTGACGCTAACCGGGGTGCTTCTGCGGAACCCGAACACACCTAGCATGAATACTAACAAAATATATCCCCTGCATGCTGCACGCTTAGCTTCACTAACTGCATGTGCATGGGGAGACGATGTAGCCCCAGAGGATGATCGTCACCGAGGGTGGCGGGTGTGAGTCCACCCCTATGAAAAACAAGTCAGCGCACTTGTGCCTTGAGGAAGTCCACAGCATGGTGGGGAAAACGTGGGCAACAAGCCAAACAACGACGCGGCCTTCTCCGGAAGCTCAATGATAACCATATAGAAGTCTTTGACCAGAGTTACAAACTGTTATACACTTGAATTATAAGAAATATGTTTCACTGCATTTACACAAAATGCTCTATCTAGTATTCCACAAAATATTGCTGAAAAGCGCCTATTCTTCGGTTTACTTCTTGATAAAGAGAATGAACATTTGTAAAACTAATTTTATTGCAAACTTACTTGCATGATAGTCCTTATTGCGGAATAGCAACGTCATATATTTCAATTTACCAAGCCGCATTAAGGAACTCATTTACAGAATACATTGGATTGATCACCAAGCATATAGCTCTTTTGAAATTTAAAACAGGGAACTTTCTTAATCTTTCTGGTTATAAAGCATACAGTTTAATCGAAACAAGTATAAAGCCGTTCTGAATTTTAGTATGTTTAAATTCTAGATACAAAGTCTACAGAGGAATATTGTAATCTTAAGCGAAAGTAAAGTCCTCTTAAGAACAGGTCACTATGTGGTGGCTTTTAATATCCCATTCTCACTTTTATGGTAAAGAGAATATTGACATAAAGAGAATAACAATTTCCCTTCAGAAGTGTAATATTGTAACTAGCTACCCAAGAGTGCTAATGGATAATTAGCACACGGCCAGATCTTGAAGTCTGTGTACTCAACGGGTGTGCAGTTCGGTCTCAAATGAACCTCACCCTCCCGCCCATTAATGACTGTCATAAATCTATTTCCACGCGTCGTAAATGGAACACTCTCGTTGAGGACCAATGACAAACCTGATTTCCTTGAAATGACAGTCGCATGTTTACTCCACGTGGAGTCTGTTGCCAAAGTTCCAAATTCCAGTTGATCTGTTTCATTACGTGCAGAAATTCGTTGTGTGTCACGATGTGGAGACCGTGGAAGGGAAATGCAGTAGTAAATGCAAATGAAGTAGTAGATAACTTTCAGTCAAGTGAAAATAATCAAAGTGAAGACAATAGTGTGAATGAATTGGAAAGTGTTGCTGGGCCGAGTTATGTTACTGGAGATGGCTCAAAGACAAAGTTATAACGGGAACTCTTTCTAAGCAAATTCAAGCACTTGATTTGAGCAGATATAAATATTTGCTGAAAAATAATCTTGGTAATGGGCCATGCAATGAACCTTATGATAAATTCTGGGTATTCACAGAAACACAGTAAGAAATATTGTGACGAAAGAAATACCAAAGACACTGATCAAGTGTGAAAACATAAGGAAACGTTTCTCTAAAGTAGATAATTTCAATTGCGATTTAATTCGCCGAGAAATTTATAGATTCTATGCAAAAGGGAGAGCGCCCACCTTAGACGAATTGGTTGCACATTTCCAAGAAATTCGTGATTTTCTTTATGGGCACTGCACTTTGCGCGGCCTCCTAAAGGCGCTGGTTTCAAGTACCGCACTTTGAATAAGATAAGGGTTATTATGCAATCCAGTAGAATTGTAGCTTGGCGATATATATATATATATATATATATATATATATATATATATATGTGTGTGTGTGTGTGTGTATGTGTGTGTGTGTGTGTGTGTGTGTGTGTGTGTGTGTGTGTGTGTGTGTGTGTGTGTGTGTGTGTGTGTGTGAAAGCTAAGGTAGTTTCGCAGTATTGGACATAAGAAAATATATTTAGACGAAACCTCGTACAATACCCATGACGTAACGAGAAAGGTGGCAACCTTGCAGAACGGTCTGGAAGAAGGAGGGCCGGGGTTGTAAAGCGAATATAAGGGTTCGTCAAAGGATTCGGCCGACGTCCACACGAGTTAACTAAACAGAATTTACACGGGGGGAAAGCTCATTAGGTAGGAGTCACATGCTTTGTAAGGAGGTTGGGATCTTCTATCAATTGTAATTATATAACCACATACCAAAACATACACTTTAGACAAGAAGAGGTTTACTGCAATAAAGAAAGATACATGGGTGGCCACACCGACCAGTTACCTGCCCTCATATGCTGCGGACAAACGCCTCCGGTCAGCCCTATGGATGTTACAATAGAGAGGCAGAGAGAGAAACCTGCTTGTACATCTTCACTATCCAAAGGGTGTATGTCACACATACCTTTGTAGTCAAATGAACTACTTTTTTATTAATCAAAACAGTCACCTGTGACATCTCAAGTACTGGAAATTCAAACGAATAGAAATATATTACCCATAGCGCGAGACCTATAGACGGCCAACGCCTGCCATCCCGAGCGCCGGCCTCACGCCCACATACGCAAAGCAGAGGCAGGCGATCATCCAACCGATACGGGTAGGAGATGTGGTCAGCATCACGGCACCTCCAGCCGGAAATTTGAATTTGTTGACCAGGGTTAGCAACCTAGCGTAGGTCCTCAATTTCCTTACGTTGCTGAGTGTGCACCGGTCCCATACCCGGGACTTAAAATCCGCACCCCCTGGGGTGGAATTGAACCCGGGCCGTTTTCCGTAGACAGGAACCAAGGCATGATACCTTAGCCTACTGTGCCCGCCTCGGTAGCGTAGGTGGTAGCGTGTCTGATTGACGTTTAAGGGTTTCAAATTCAAATCTCGGTCAGGGTGTTTTACTGTATAAGGCGTTTCCGGTTTTCCCTTATTCTGAGAGATGAATGTCGGGTAACTCTAAGCTCCATGGACTCCGGACTCATTTTAACATCTTTCAACCATTTTATTGATCGTCCTATATGACTTAATGTTGGAGGGCGTAAATTGCAAAAAACAAAACAAAAAAGGCCCACCGCGCCACAGCGCATAGTGACTTTGTGGGCTCGTGAAATTAAAAGTCCATTTTTAAAACACTAAAGATTGCTACTTATTTCCGTAGAGGTACACTTTTATCAACCTTTACAGTTCATAATTACGTCACATACACAGCTTGCAAAGTCATCGACCACAAACAAATTTCACTTCAACTTCGGGTCAACTTCAGCAGAGCTTCCTTCACTGCACTGCCCTGCCCGTCTCTTTGATCTCGTTGCCCGCGCCGCCTCGAATCAAAAATGCGCCCGCGACAATATATGCATATAGTTGAAACAAAGTGTGTGCTTTATTGTCACCTGCTAGTTGCTATGAAGTAAAATTCTGTGTGTCTCTTAAGTTTTATGCAATATTTTTTCATAATGAAAGACATTTCAAAAGCTATTCCAAGAAAATTAAAGCTGTGCATTTGACTCGCCATAAAATATCTTAAAATAGTGTCGCGAAGCCGATGGCGATAGCGCGGCTTGTGTACACAAAGAGTCTGGAGATAAGGAGTATGCGGGAAGAAATAATGATAGCGCGAGATAAAAGACCTGCCGACACCGATAGGGTTACGCTTCTGGAGGGTTATAGAACATTCGATTCCTGTTTGGTCCTGAAATGTTGGAACCTATCATCATAAATGTGCAGTACTCAGACGTTAAAGACAATGACAATGACGAATTATCTCTTAACGTAAGTAACATTCATAGCTATACGGATGCACCGCTGGTATTTTCGTTGGATTAGAAAAATAAGTAATTCATAAACTATAATTAACTTTAAACTAAATATTTAAAGCATCTGTGTAATATACAATATTCATGTTGCAATTGTGATTTCAACAACTGCATTGTTATAAAACCTTGGAAAATTCAGTTTGTGTTCCCTTACGTCTAGCCCACGACAAGTCGCAAGTGTACGACAGACAGGGAAATATAAAAAGAGTGGGGATAACGAGGTGGCAGCGGTGTACGCTCTAACACATCTGATTCGCTATAGGCGAGAACTCTTCTCATTTGAAACACATAATAGACACATCCATGGTACCATCACCATATGCCTCACTCAATTGGTGATGAATTTCAATAGGTGTCATACAACGAAAATGGAGAAAACGAATGATTACACGCTGTTTATGTAATGAAAACGTTGCCATTTTAAGTATCAAAAACAGTCCTAACTCTTGTCGCTGTCACTATAGTTCTATACACTGTGCAGTGCTGCCATTTCTGTCACACATCTACAAAGAGTCCACGTGTATTTTTTAAAAAAAAAACAGAAGTTCCTATCTGGTTCCAATCCGGAAAAAAAATAGGAGGCGTTATAAATTGAACGCTCCTTGTGCATTTCAGGTTTCATGAAAAGATCCTTAAAATGTGACATTTTAATCAATATAGAGGATTTTTAAGAAGTTAAGCTAGATATATTCTCCATATCAATGGTAGTTTCATGAAATCCTATGTATCGCATGTCTTAGAAGTTGAACTAGCATAGTTATTACATCATCCTTTCAGTTTTGAGCTATGTTAAGACATCCACAACTTAATCTAAAGTTTTTTTAGTATAGAGGTCGTCAAAACATGTATTCATTTTTTAAATATCGGCATGAAATTTCTGGATGCACCAAAAATTCTACTTACTGATGGTACGTAAGAGAGAGAGAGAGAGAGAGAGAGAGAGAGAGAGAGAGAGAGAGAGAGAGAGAGAGAGAGAGAGAGAGAGAGAGAGAGAGAGAGAGAGAGTAAAAGCCTATACTGACCTACATATAAATACCTAAGTATTTTAAAATCCAAATCAATGTTTCGGTAATGGTTAATGCTACAAAATGAGTAAACTGTATCCTTAAAAAGATCTATATTTACTTCTGTAGTACAATTTTGTGTATCTGTTATATATTGAGATCCATATAAACCTGAAGCATTTCAATAAGCCATAGCTTTTGAACCAATAATAGGACACACGTGCAACTTTGGGAGAACATAATACACAATTAGGAGATTATATTACATTATTTACATCTCAGAGAAAATGTTGGATGTGTCCTCCACCAGCATCTATACATGATACGAGTGTAGACACTGAAATTTATATGGTATCTTCAATACATTTGTGGAGCAGCTGGATGATATCGAACTGAGCGTAGGTTATTTCCAGCAATATGGAGCAACGTGCCATACATCTAATGACACTATGGAACTTATAACCAGTTTCTTTGATAATCTAATAATCTCAAAAGCCCTGTGGCCCACAAGATCCCCTGACCTAACATCACCGAATTTTTTCTTGTGGGGGCATCCAAAAATAGAGTGTACAAGAATAGGTCACGGAAAATTGATGTTCTCAGGGGATCCATTCGATTCGAAATAAGTAACATTGGCGAGGATACTCTCAGTAAAACTTCAGAGAATATAGTGAGGCGAGTGCAGATATGTATAGAAGCTGGCGGAGGACACTTCCCACATTTTCTCTGAGATGTAAATAGTGTAATTTAATATCCTAATTGTGTATTATAATCTCGAAAAGTTGCAGGTGTGTCGTATTATTGGTTCAAAAGTTGTGGTCTGTTAAAATGGTTCAGGTATATTTGGATCGCATTGAATTTTACAAGTAATATAAAATAGATAAGAATAAAAATAGCAGGCAGTTATAGGAAAATTGAAGACCTACATTTTACTTGGTCATGCAAATATCTCAAAAGTATCATATTTAATAAAATGTTCGTTAGACGCGTTCCTGAGTAATTCCAAAATAATTTAAGATTTTCGATGTAAATATTATAGTCAGGAATGAGAGAATTTTCTTGAAAGTATTACTGTTATATACTTGGAAAATGAAAAACTTAAAGATGAACTTTTCGTTTTCCAGTTATACTCCATACAAGAATACACATATATCTTATTTTAAGTATACTTTTATTGGAGCCTCAGACATGTATTTCCAGTGAAATGTTGGTAGTGAATTTTTATATTATTTTATTCACTAAAAGTCAATAATGGAAAAGGTAATAACGACCTAATGGGACGATATCATATCAGCAGCGCGGGTTTGCTAATTCAAGTTTAATTACTAGTGTACAGATGAACCCAGATGTGCATGATTTGCTCGTTTTAACAAATAATTACACCACTAACTGCAACTAGAAAAACTGGGATTTGTTTCGCAACAAATCAATTCTGTGGCTTCCAATGAACACTGCAGTAACCAATTTATCTTTGTCGCTGTTGAATCTTATCAGATGACCTGTGTTAAGCTTGTAAGAAAACTCCGAGCTCTAATGTTATCGGTTTTCGAATAAATCTTGGTAGAATTAGGTTTTGCTGGTGACTAAGAAACCGAGAGCAGCTGCACGATTTTTGTTAATGAAGTTTCTGCATTGACCCTGTTTTGGTATTAAGAGTTTTATTTGGCCTGGGGTCAAAGGGGGCTCTGGCTGGCACCCAAGTGTTGCGTTCCATCTCACTCGCTCATAGTTCTTCAGATCACTCACCTACCAAACAGTTCACCAGCTTATATCTTCCAGACGAATTAAACTAATTCGTTCATGGATGGGCTAAACATAAAACGATGTCAACTAATATACCAATATAAACTTAAAAGGAATTGGGAGGTGCAAGCATTATAAAAGTGCACTTTACTCAAGAAACGTGGTTATCTCTGATTGTAATCGACAGTAATGTTCTTCTTTCTCCGTTTATCCTCTTTGTATGCAGAACTTAAACCCTCCACGAGTTACAAGTGCCTGCCTGGGGTGAGTTCTGTCGAGGAGCAGAAACTGTGCATCAGAGGGTTAGTCAGGATGATGATTACTTGAAGGTCGGGATGATAGTGAGAAAGATGACATGAAATAAAGGCGAAACGAGTGGAAGAAAAGGGGATGATGAAGCACATGTCGGAAAGGATGGGCACATGAAACTGAAGAGCTTGGGGAAAATTGCCCAGACGGCGTTATGTCCACCATAATATCGGGCTGCCGTGGTGACAGGCGAGCGATTTTTCGGAAATGGCACCCCCTTTAATTGAAAACCAAACAAAAAAAAGTAATTCAAATGAACCTGTAGTTAATGTTTATACATGTTATTTTAGGATGGGGAAGCAATATGACTTTAAGACTTTTAGGGTGTGTCGCTATGTAAGAACCTTAAGAGGTTCACGCCTTCTGCAAGACCTCGATAAAAAGTATATAGGATTCAGTGGCAAGGAACCTCCTGGAAGTGGTTAACTCCACAAATGATGCATTGGACATACCTTAAACTATGTGCTTTAAGGAGATTACAGTTGAAAATTAATTGCTATTTCACACTGGCCGTGTGTAGGCTAAAGTATGGAAAGGTAGAGTTAGACTGAAAAATTCAGTATCATAGCCGGAATTTGAACCACGGATCTTCTGGTTGCCGTCCAGCCGCTCTAGCCGCTCTTAATTTCCAATAATTGACCTAATAATGTTTAACTATAAAGCCCGGGCGTTAAAGTACTTACACGTAGTAAGTCGCCATTAAGGTAGTTGTCTCATGTGTTTATGAGAACTCCTAGTGGTTTACCGGAAAAAACGCGAGTTAGTTGGAGAATTTGATGTCATGTCGGTAAGTTGGCCGTAGTAGCTCAATGGTTAGAGCAGCTGGGCGGTAACCAGAAGATCCGTGGTTCAAATCCCGGCTATAGTATTGAATTTTTCAGTCTGACCCTACCTTTCCAGAGATCAGTTTTTTGTTTTAAGGCTTTGAGTATCTCTCCGAGTATAGCAATTATGCGAAAGACATTCACAATGAAGAAGATTTCAGTGGTAATTTCCAGAAAATTAAGAATGCACATTTCAACTGTCATTAAAATATACCAAACATAGGCTATTTACTGTCCGGCCGCTGTATCTTCGGCTCTGACATTTAGTGGCTGCAGGAGGTGGAGGGGGAAAGTTACTAGTACCAACATATAATAATGAGTAATTGAAAACATATCGTCAGAATTATCTTTATAATGAGAGTATAGGAATCTATTAGCTTCAAAACATTGAAATACAACTTGTAATTTCATTATCATGCAAGATATTCTTTACAGCATCACTCCATTCAAATATTTCGTTCACACCTTTCACGCACACCAACTGCTTCTGTTGGTGATACTGGGAGTCTGTACATCCGGTGTCGTGGTCAGGAACCTAAAACTGTCTGCTAGCGCCAATCAGCGTTGTCGCTGGTAGGCGTGGCTCCCGAACCCAACACCGTGTTGCCAGCTTAAATTTGTTTGAGCCACGTGGCCTAATAGAGGCTTGCGCTGGTGAACTTTCTTTGGTATAATTTTCGTGCGTGAACTCCGATGTTTAGTGTTCGTAAGTCCTATTATTATCGCTATTATAATAATATGGCTACTGTTTCGTGAAATATGCAAATACATGAAATATTTAAAATACGCATTGTTCCTCTGCTTGAAATTCCCGCTCAAGAACTGGCAACAGCCCGCTTCCCCCTCTCGAGAAATGTCAGAGCCGCAGATAGAACGGCCGAGGTATAATCAATATTATTAACTATTTTTAAGAAAATCAACATCTACGAAAATGGACGTTTTGGGGAAATGTGTCAAATTTAAAAGCAATGTTCCTTTAATGATTTAGCTGTTCATAGTAACTCGCACGCACAAACACAGACACTGACACTCACCTCTTCACACACAGACACACTCTCTCACTCGTTCATTCTCTCCCTTTCTAGAGATACTGTTTTTGATTCAGGGTGCCTCAGAAGTACTTCCAGTGAAGCTTGGTGTCGAATTTATATATATATATATATATATATATATATATATATATATATATATATACACTCCTGGAAATGGAAATAAGAACACATTGACGCCGGTGTGTCAGACCCACCATACTTGCTCCGGACACTGCGAGAGGGCTGTACAAGCAATGATCACACACACGGCACAGCGGACACACCAGGAACCGCGGTGTTGGCCGTCGAATGGCGCCAGCTGCACAGTGTTTGGGCACCGCCACCGTTAGTGTCAGCCAGTTTGCCGTAGGATACACAGCTCCATCGCAGTCTTTAACATTGGTAGCATGCCGCGACCGCGTGAACATGAACCGTATATGCAGTTGACGGACTTTGAGCGAGGGCGTATAGTGGGCATGCGGTAGGCCGCGTGGACGTACCGCCGAATTGCTCAACTAGTGGGGCGAGGGGTCTCCACAGTACATCGATTTTGTCGTCAGTGGTCGGCGGAAGGTGCACGGGCCCGTCGACCTGGGACTGGACCGCAGCGACGCACGGATGCACGCCAAGACTGTCGGATCCTACGCAGTGCCGTAGGGGACCGCACCGCCACTTCCCAGCAAATTCGGGACACTGTTGCTCCTGGGGTATCGGCGAGGACCATTCGCAACCGTCTCCATGAAGCTGGGCTACGGTCCAGCGCACCTTTAGGCCGTCTTCCGCCCACGCCCCAACATCGTGCAGCCCGCCTCCAGTGGTGTCGCGACAGGCGTGAATGGAGGGACGAATGGAGACGTGTCGTCTTCAGCAATGAGAGTCGCTTCTGCCTTGGTGCCAATGATGGTTGTATGCGTGTTTGGCGCCGTGCAGGTGAGCGCCACAATCAGGACTGCATACGACCGCGGCACACAGGGACAACACCCGGCATCATGGTGTGGGAAGCGGTCTCCTACACTGGCCGTACACCTCTGTTGATCGTTGAGGGAACACTGAACAGTGCATCGTACATCCAAAACGTCATCGCACCCATCGTTCTACCATTCCTAGACCGGCAAGGGAACTTGCTGTTCCAACAGAACAATGCACGTCCGCATGTATCCAGTGCCACCCAACGTGCTCTAGAAGGTATAAGTCAACTACGCTGGCCAGTAAGATCTCCGGATCTGTCCCCCATTGAGCATGTTTGGGACTGGATGAAACGTCGTCTCACGCGGTCTGCACGTCCAGCACGAACGCTGCTCCAACTGAGGCGCCAGCTGGAAATGGCATGGCAAGCCGTTCCACAGGACTACATCCAGCATCTCTACGATCGTCTCCATTTGAGAATAGCAGCCTGCATTGCTGCGAAAGGTGGACATACACGGTACTAGTGCCGATATTGTGCATGCTCTGTTGCCTGTGTCTATGTGCCTATGGTTCTGTCAGTGTGATCATGTGATATATCTGACCCCAGGAATGCGTCAATAAAGTTTCCCCTTCCTAGGACAATGAATTCACGGTGTCCTTATTTCAATTTCCAGGAGTGTATATATATATATATATATATATATATATATATATATATATATATAAGATAGGTCAGCAATAACACATGCAATAATACATTGTAGAGGTAGGACAATGTGCCTCCGCAGAACTAATACAAATGTGTTACTGCACTAATACAAATGTGTGGTACACATACTTCAATAGTGAGAATTTATACAGCTGAACTGAAGAATATAAAAGAAAATGTGGAACAGTAGATCATTCAAAATTAGAAGTATCATCACTGTAAAGTAGGTCCTTGGCTAGTCGTTGCTTCAGTCGCTTTGGCCGGCGACTTCGGACGCCGATGTTATACGTCACAGCTCCTGGAACGTGGCGTAGATTGTAGAAGAAGCGTCGAGCAAACTGTCGGATGAAATTGTGGAGAGGAACAAGTCCTAGCTCGTGATGCAAATGCTGGTTTCGAAAAAACCAAGGAGCATTGGTGGTGATTCGCAGGAATCGACGCTGGACGACCTGTAGACACCTCAGGTGACAAGTACTGGCAGCCCCCAAGATCTGGCAGGCATAAGTAATAAGAGGTCGAACCAGAGATTTGCACAGGAGCAGTGAAGATTCAAAACAAGTGAAGTGTGTTTGTGAAATAAAGGAGAGAGTTGTGAAAGACGAGCGAATGCCAGGGTAATGGTGCGGTCAATATGAGACTTTCACGTAAGACTAGTGTCCAGTAAGGTACTTGACTGGTGTAGATGAAGTGAGCCACGGCATATCATCGGTCAGAAGGCGTATAGGTGGAGGTAGATTATAGCGGCGTAAAGTAAAAATCTTATCTTCAGTTTTCTGGGTATTGAGGGAGATGCACCAAGTTGGAAACCACTGAGTGAGGTGAGTGTCGAATTTTTGAGTGAAATATAATACTGTGGCTTTGTGGGTTCGTGAAATTAAAAGTCCAGTTGAACAAACTAAAATGTTGTTTATTTCCACTGAATTACAGTTGGTACACGTATCACACACAGTTACGTAACACTCACAATTACGCAACACTCACAATTACGTAACACTCGCTACTCGTACAACTCTCTCTAGAGCTGACTAAAACTCAGAACTGAGAACTGAGAACTGCCTGAGTCGTCTAATGCGTCGCTTATATAGGCAGATCGCTGCGTCTCGAAGCTTCGCGGCTCGGAACAATCATCCAGATTGTTCCAGACATCAGGGGGAGGGGAAAGAGACGGTACAGTGGCTCCTGATACTTTTCTAACCATCCCCCACAAGATAAATGGGTAGGCGTGGCCTAAATGCCTCCTGTCCCCCACCCAGCTGCCTGTTGGTCGTGCCTTCCGATAATTGGGTGACAATACGTGCTCCATATAGTATACGTAGAGAAAATAAAAATGAATGTACATATTGTTAGTATATTTATTTTTAACATTTCAATATTACATGCAAGGTCATAAATGGAAAATTTAATTTATTTCAACACATATATTGAACAATTAGAATAATTTTATTAAAGAAAGTTTCAAATAATCCCTAAAACTTTTTTATAAATGTTAGCAGTTTCAGCCCCATTATACGGGTCTGGGTGTTGAGCTCTAAATAATAATGCTCTAAGACGGTTAAAAGTTGCGGAAATGAAACACTTGAGGTTTGTTGCAGGTTATCTTTTAATGGCAAACAAGAGAGTGTAGATAGATATTCGAGAACGGTGGGGAATATTTAAACAGACAAAATAGCAAAGCACAGGGAAAGATGGTACGTAATAGGATTCCCCAAAAAGCAATAAGTTACAGGCCAAGAGGACAACGAACTCTAGGAAGACCTGCCAGAAGGGCTGGCCCCGTAGCTCAGTCGGTAGGGCACCTGCCTGCCGTGCCGGGGTCCAGTGTTCAATTCCCAGCTGGTGGTGGGGATTTTTCTCCGAACAAGGTAATTCCTCATCTTCCCCAGAGTCTGGAAGTATGAATGAGAGTGTGAATGTGTGCGTGATCTAATGATGCAACCCAAAGATTACGAGTTAACACCATCGATATGTTCCACAGGAGAACGGCCGCCGATATGACCATTGCAGTTAAACCCGGGGTTATAAATGGAACAAACAGAATTTAGTTTGGAGTCGGAATATATTATTCATGGTCTAAACCTTGTTTGTGTGATGATGGTGAAGTTACGTGTTCGGTAGTTTGACAGAAATAATATTATTAACTTCTAAATATTAGCTAGATAAAGGTAAAACTAAATAAATTAAACTCTTTTTTCTCATAAAACCTGAAGTAGGGAACTGCGATAAGATTTTCAACAAAATGCTACAAATTAGGCTTCCCATTACGTGGAACAAGTGTTGGCAACATTTTATTCTCTTGAAGAAATTTGATTAAAATGTTACATAAATATTTTTCAGTGTCAAAAAAGTGAATTATCTGTATTTTCTACATCTTATGCTGTGAAGTCCTCTGAAAGGTTTGTAAAATTGGTAAACCGTAAAAGATGCACAATATCTTACTCAAATAAAAATCAAAAGCGGTTAAATCACACACTTTGTATCAAATAAGAGTTTTAAATCATTAATCACATCCACAACATTCTCTAATATTGATCTCAATTTTTAAATAATTTGTGTCTTTCTCTATTTGTTTTACTTCACATGTCAAGTGGGTTTAAAAATGTTTTTATATAAACTTAGCTTACTGTAGTAATAAATTCTTCCGGAGAAGACCGCGTCTTGGTTGTTTGCTGTTGCCAACGTTTCACTCCACTGTGTAGGGCTTCTTCAGGGCTACTCCTCTTTTTGAGAGCACCGCGGGAAGACTATATTACTATAGACACCGGCCGCCGAAGCCTACGCAGTGAATTAGCTTCTGTATTCTTTTTAGTTTTTCTTCCACACAAAAATTTGATACACGTCGAATATAAGAGAGATATCACCGAAAATGTGTTTTAAGAACCTTTGCGCCTGAAAAAGTAATTTTTGTAATATGGTGTGTATATGTATGTAATGTGTGTTGCATACGAGCACCATAAACCATAAGTTGGCTAAATACCAAACTAGGCATTAAAATTCGCCGTCTTCCAAGGCTAAAACAAGAGATTAAAGAAAATCAAGCCCAAAGTAGCCTTTAGATTTTTCGAACATTTTCATTTTTCTCAAAAATAGCTCTAATGATTGCAGTTTATTTAAAATTAGAGAATGATATTTTAAAAATATTTTCAGATTAAATGAAACGTATACTATGAATTTTCACTAAATAGCCTGTGAATTCTCTTCATTCTGAATCAATTTTGCCATACGTAGTAGCAATAATCTCCTATATACATCATATAGGGCTCGTCAATGCACAGAATTTGTGTGAAATAATTTCTTGTGACGGTAACCTTTGTTATTGGTTTGCATCCTCAAATAACACTGGGCGACCAAAAGATAATTTTTGAATGTTTCGAGCACTTCATGAGGCAATTCCTAATAGTTTTGGGTTGAGAAAGACAAATATGACAATGAAGACATTTTATTAGCTCTATTATTGTAGTTAATTGATGGAAATTAATCATTTCTCCACACTAGCCGTATATAGGCTAAGATATTTGATGGATAGAGTCAACATGAAAAATTCAATGCCATGGCCGGGATTTGAACCACGGATCTCCTGGTTTCCGTCCAGACGCTCTTAACCTTTGAGCTACCATGGCCAACGTGCCGTCCTGTCATTAAATTCTCCAGTTGACTCGTATATTTCCCCGGTAGACCACTAGGGGCTCTCGCATCCGAGATAAACCGTCTGTGACGATTTACTATTGTAAGTACTTAAGTCCCAGGCTTCATCATTTAACTCTTATTATTTTAGTTAATTGATCGAAATTAATCATTTCTCCACACTAGCCGTATATAGGCTAAGATATTTGATGGATAGAGTCAACAAGAAAAATTCATGCCATGGCTTGGATTTGAACCATGGATCTCCTGGTTTCCGTCCAGTGGCTCTTAACCTTTGAGCTACCATGGCCAACGTGCCGTCCTGACATTAAATTCTCCAGTTGACTCGTATATTTCCATGGCATGAATTTTTCATGTTGACTCTGTCCATCAAATATCTTAGCCTATATACGGCTAGTGTAGAGAAATGATTAACTTCCATCATTAACTAAAATAATAAGAGTTAAATGATGAATCCTGGGACTCAAGTACTTACAGTAGTAAGTCGCCACAGACGGTGTATCTCGGATGCGAGAGCCCCTAGTGGTCTACCGGGGAAATATACGAGTCAACTGGAGAATTTAATGTCAGAACAGCACGTTGGCCATGGTAGCTCAAAGGTTAAGAGCGACTGGACGGAAACCAGGAGATCCGTGGTTCAAATCCCGGCCATGGCATGAATTTTTCATGTTGACTCTATCCATTTATTAGTTCTAGTTTCTATGATATACACAAGGTGGAAGTACTTCATTTTAACGGATTCAGAGAAAAGGATACATTTTAATTAAATACATGCTAACAACAATGGATGTGCATTTGGGTTCTAAATTGCTGGAAAAATACTTCGCAGATAGTCGTGTCTGCAGAGAATCATGTGCTGGCTTATTGACTTCGTCGTCTTTTAGCTTGCCTCTTGTGATGGAGTTCCGCAAAATCCCTATACAAAGACCAACAGTAATCCGCAAGAATTACTTCATTCCAACGGCCCTGATATCTTTGTTGCATAACAGAAGTGTCCTTATGGTCAAGACGGCCCGGGTTCGATCCCAGGCGACCGCAAAGTGAGATTCGTGGTGGACAACACGGCGTTGGGGCGGGTTTTCTCCGGGATCTCCGGTTTCCCCCGCCATCTCATTCCACCGGTGCTCCATCTTCATCTCATGTATCATTAGTGTCATCACCTGCAGTGTCGTATGTAGTAAAAGCGGGCGTTTAACACTACACATTTCATTTCATTTTGTTCTGATGGAATCTGTACCCATGTTCATCACTAACAGCTCCACAACTAGGAGGGAAAAAGTCTAGGCGGGAGTGGAGAAAATGGATCTTAAGGAACATGTTGCATCCAAGTTTACGGTATTTTTGCAGGAGCACTGTCACTAAATGCTTGCAGTTGTCATCTACAATATTTTGACAGGTGTGCCAACTCCCTAAATTTCCCCCAAATTTAAAATCTTCACTCTAAAACCAAGATCTAATGTATTACTTTTATGGTGATTTTTGAATTCATCATATGGAAATGTATGTAAATTCACTATTTGTAAGCCCGAAACACTTTCATTGTTTCCCAGTGTAATTTTACACTTTTGGCCATGAAAGACCATAGAATTACATAGTAATCACTCAGAAACCAGCTCTTTAAAACATTTGACGATCGTTTCAAGCCTACTGTACTCTCCAATTCTTGCTCCACCTAGATAGAAATATGCAATGAGACAATTTATACAAATGTTTATCTCGATTAATCTGAAGTAGGTAGAGGAATAAGCATTTATAGGAGTAGTTTGTACCAGAGTACAGACAATCAGGTGAGTGTAACATTAGATTTTTATTGCTACATGGAAATTATGTCTGTGTTAACGAAAATAATATAGAAGCATACACTTTCGTACGGCTGGATCTGACTGAGAGTAGAGAAAGTCATGTGAAGGCAACACTTCAGATCTTTTGCTTCCCACATGAAATGAGCTAACAAAGAGTGTCAGTATGCAGAATAATTGGTCTACGGTCGCAACTTAACGCGTCAGGTGATTAACGCACTACTCCTGGTCGAGATCAGCGATCGCGATTATACAACGTAATGAGTCACTGAAGAGTGTAATTAGCGCTGTTCGTGCTTTTGTTAACTCTGGTATAGACCATTATACAACACTGTGCAGATAGATTTTTGTGGGCAAATTAGACATCTCGGAAAGAGCTTATAACTCAGTGTTTATTGGGAATGAATCGTTCATTCACACTAGCCGTGTGTAGGATGTACTATGAAAGGGTAGAGCCGGACTGGAAAATTCAATGCCATAGCTGGTATTTGAACCACGGATATTCTGGTCTCCGTCCAGCCTCTCTCCGTTTCCGTTGGCTCATATGTTTATGAGAACTCCTAGTGGTTTACCGGGAAAAACACGAGTCAGTTGGAGAATTTAATGTCATGTCGGCACGTAGGCCATAGTAGATCAACGGTTTAGAGCAGCTGGACGGAAACCAGAAGATCCGTGGTTCAAATCCCGGCTATGGCATTGAATTTTTCAGTTGGCTCCACCCCTTCTCAGTGTTTATTACTAGATAGATTAAGTATATATTTCAACTAAATATTCGATGCAAATATCTCAGTGTAAATACATGATTTGAGTCTCCCTGAAACCAAAATGTAAAAGAGTACACAAAAAGTAACTAAAAAGTAAAAGTCTTGTATTCTTTGCTATCTACTTAGAGTAAATAAAGAATTATACTCCACATAAAAATTCGATATCGTGATTACACTGAAAATACATCTTTGTAGGCTCCAGAGATGAAACTGTTTTCTTTACAACGTATCTAGAGTAAATAAATGAGGCTTTGTACTCAGTTCAAAAGTTAAATACATAGCGTTCAACGGAAATACATGTTTTTACATGTATAGCATTTATAGGGAAACGTTTCTTCGTTTGACTTGAGAGCATAACTCAGAAAAGGGGCGTCAGTTACAATTCAAACTTTGCAACCTTCAAGGTACGAACACGACGGGTTTCAAGAAAATAATCTATCCCAAACATCCCTTTATATGAATAGTTTTCAAAGGGCTTGATTTTGATTAAAATACCACATGCTTAAAATATTTGAAGACAAATAAAATTTGTCTTTAATTGTCTGAGAATAGCGTGTGAAGTCCCTTTCATTATATCTGATTTATGTTTGAGTAACCGATAAACCGTAAGAAATAGACAAAATCGTGTTATATAAATGTGCATATCTCTTACAACACATACTTAATGGCTAAAAGGGTTTCAGTAGATATTATGCCAAGAGAGCTCTTGTAATTGCTTTGAAGTTTCACATAGTCTTTTTTAAAGAAGAGTTGTTAAGTTGTTAAAAGTGAGCTATGTTTTATATAAATGTGAGTAGCTGGCATGCCTAATTTGTAAGATTACTCACTCAGACTGGTCAATGTTCACCGTTTCCTCCAAAAGCGCTTTTCGGTCTTTGTTTCAGACCCTCTTCAGTGGGTTTCGCTCCATCTACTGCCGGAGGACGCCCATCTGACTCTCCAAGAAAGTTAAGGCCCCTCCCATTGTAGATCTCCTGATTTGTAATGCCAACTTTTGGAACTGGAACATTGGGGCTAGACACAGATGATTGTTAGTCACTGTGGTATTAAAAGGTTGGAATTGCTTCGTCTCTGGATGTGAAGAAGTTAAACTGTTAGATGTTTGTTGTGACAAATATAATTCCCCTTCCATCTCAGTTTCTGGAACAATATCCTGATTACCAGTTGTCTGTTGAAGTAGATGTACTTTCTCTTCCATCTGCTTCATGGGTAACCTAGATTGGTTGTACATGGGTTAAATTTAACTTGATCTATATTATTCATAGTAATGGGTTGAGCTAAATCGGTGTTGGCGTTATTGACTTGTTTAATAAATTGTAGAACAGTATTAAATGCTGGTATATCAAAGTTCAAAATATTTTGTTTTTCACTATATATAATATAAATGTTTTCCCAAATATCCAGTTCATTAACAGCTTGTACATGTCTTAATAGTTGTATACTTTGACAAATTTCATGATTGCAATGGACCAATGGACCAATTTCATTGGTCAAAGTGTACAACTATTAAAACATGTACAAGCTACTAATGAACTGGATATTTGGGAAAACATTTATATTCTAAATGGTGAAAAAGAAAATATTTTGACTTTTGATATGTATGTATGTATGTATTTATTAACTGCAATTGGGTACTACCCGGTGGCAGAGTTAAGAATACAGATCAAATTACATATACTAGATTTACAACAATAATACAGTAAACAATACAAACATGATATTATTTTACTTTAGTCACTTAAAACTTATCTAATTACTTCTCTATTTACATATTATATACCATTATAATTCAAAAGTTAAACTATAAACCATCTAGATTTTTTCTAAAATTTTTCAACGACAGGGGACAGCCCTGAAAGACTGCTACAGGCAATTCATTCCATTCTTCAATGGTTCTATTAACAAAAGAAAATTTTCTTACGTCGGTTCTGTATCTTCTACCCTTAATTTTATACCTATGATCGTTTCGTCCATAATAATCCGGATTATCTAACCTTACATTAACGTCCACCCATGCCTTTACACCAGCATTAGCTTTGAATAACGCTACCAACCTATGTTTTTTACGCCTAATTCTTAATTCCTCCCATTTAGTCTCATCTCCTTTTATAGGCCCAAAATACTTGCCTCTTTTTATGAATTTTATTGCCCTCTTCTGTATTTTTTCTAATGGATCGATTTGGTTAGCTCTATACGGGTCCCAACATGCTACTCCATATTCCATAACCGGCCGCACTAAGGCCTTGTAGGCAATTTCCCTGGACCTAGCGCTCCCCTTTTTCAATATTCTCATTACGAAATATAATGCCTTCCACGCATTCCTAGTTGTGGAATTTACTTGTTCGTCCCATCCAGCATTACTTGCCAGGTACACTCCCAAGTATTTGCAGCTGTCCACCTGTGGAATTTGCACCCCTCCCATGTGATAGTTAACAATAATTTTGCCCTTAGTTCTACTAAAAACAATCGTTTTACTTTTCTTGGCATTAATTGACATTTTGTTAGCCGCAGCCCAATTACAGATTTCATTTAAATCATCCTGAAGAGCGGTTTCATGCACTGTATTCCGAATTTTATTATAAATGATACAATCGTCTGCAAACAACCTTATCTGGCAGTTAATATTAACAGCAATGTCATTAACAAAAATGAGAAACAGTAAAGGCCCTAGTACTGAGCCTTGCGGCACACCCGAACTTACAGTTCCACTATCAGACAGCTCTTTACCTACTTTAACTTTTTGCGTTCTCCCTTTCAAAAAATGTTTAACCCATAATACTACGCGTTTGTCAATTCCTGTATTAGCTAGCTTACAAATAAGTAAACTATGTGGCACTACATCAAAAGCTTTAGAAAAGTCAATTACCACTGCATCAGTTCTTCCCCCTGCATCTACCTCATCTGCCAAATCTTGAAATAATGAAGTAATTTGACTTTCGCACGAATACCCAGGTCTAAATCCATGTTGCGCTTCATTAAACCACTTTTTATTTTCTAACTCCTCTCGTATATATTCTGCAATTAAATGCTCCATTAATTTACATACTACTGAAGTTAGACTAACTGGCCGATAATTATTTATTTCTGTTTTATTACCCCCTTTATAAATCGGAACTATAATAGCTGTTTTCCAGTCTTCCGGTAAGGCACAGTTGTTAATTGACATGTTGAACAAGAGCATTAGATAGGGAATCATGGCTTCACCCCCAAGCTTTAATATTTCAGTAGGTATATTATCTGGTCCCCTTGATTTTCGGTTTTGCAGCATCTTAATCCTTTTGCGTAATTTGGGCGCCATTATTTGAAAAATCGTTTCTCCACTCTCCCCAATTTCCTGTTCGGAACCATCGTCGGATTTAAGAAAAACCGATACAAAATGCGAATTTAATATATTAGCTTTGTCCCTATCACTTAATACATCTATCCCATTAACGTTAAAATCTGGTATGCTCTCTTTATTTCCCCTGCGTCTTTTTACATAATTGTAAAATGATCTCCAACAATTATTTGTCCCGCTAAAAACGTTGCAACTTTTCGTCTTGTAATTGTTTAGCTAATTCTTTAAATTTGTTAAGATGCCATTCTGATATCTTCCTTTTATTATAAGCGTGCCTAGTCTTTCTTTTAAGTTTCCTAATACATTTTGTATAAAATTCTGGATCCGCTTTATGTTTAATAACTTTAAAAGGTACGTGTTCTCTAATTGTTTCCAGGATAAGTGTTTTGAAATTAACCCATGCTTCATTTACACTAGTGGCAGATTTTACAAATATCCCATATTTTTCCCGGAGAAATGTTTGGATAGCCTCCCCGTTCGCCCTATGGAAATCCCAACTAATTACTTGTTCCGTTTCAAACCGGTTTGTCTGCCCTTTCCAGTTTATGTCTAATTGCACACACTGGTGGTCACTTATACCTGGCAAGACATCGCATGCAGAAAACAGTGATTCAGGTTTGCATAAAAATACGTCCAGTAATGCTGTTTGTCGAGTAACAGTTTTCACTACTTGAAATAACCCCTGCTCCCAAACCAGAAAGTTAACGAGCTTTTGAGCTTCACCTCCTATTAACTGTCCGTCCCAGTTTACATTTGGCAGATTTAGATCCCCTGCTAATATAACATTTTTTCCCCTTCGGAAGAGATTTTCTCCACTAGTTTATGAAGTGTAGCATAATCAGTTTCTCCAGGTGGTCTATAGCAAGCTATTATTGTTAAATTATTTCCTTTGTTTGCTTGATCAATAATTTCGATTGCCATAATCTCAACCTCTTCTTCTACCCATAATGCTTTGCTGTTTAGCTCTGATTTAGCGCAAATAAAGATTCCCCCTCCCCTTCCATCCCTGTCCCTCCTAAACACCCTGTAATCTGTTCTGAATACTTCTGAATCATTAATGTCAATATTCAGCCATTTTTCCGTACCTATAATGACACTTGGATTGCATATTTCTACTAAATTCCAAAACTCAACAATTTTATTCATAATACTACGGCAATTTACCTGTAGCAGCCTTAAGGAATCAGCCCCTACCTGAAAGTCTACGTTTTCCTGAAGTTGGTGTCATTGCTGCCCTTGATGCTCGTTGCCGTCAGCCCACTTCGTCACCCTCGCGAACAAAGCTGCCAGCTTTGACGATCCTCTTCGGTTCAAGTGTACTCCATCCCGTCCATAGTCCCAGTCTTCAATCCACGAATTCGGGTCAAGAAACTGAGCACCCAGTCGCTCCGCTACCCATGAAAAAGCTTCATTTACCTGCATCACCTTTCTCCAGCTGGAGTCGCGTCGTCTTAGTACTCCACTGACGACTATTTTTGCTGAAGGAAACAGCTGTTTTGTCCTTTTAACTAAGTCGTACATGTCACCCAACACATAGTTAACACTTCTCCGCAAGTCATTGCTCCCAACATGTAATACGATTGTCCGATAGTTGCCTTCCATCTCCTCTTGCTTTCTCTCGATTTCCCTCAGCAGACCGTCAACTCTTATGCCAGGATAGCAAACTACCTCCGCCGTTGGATTTCCAGCATGTCTCACAATAGAGTCACCGACTATAAGGCTAGATTTCTCCTCTTCTTTTACTCTTTCTTCCCCCTGCTCCTTCAGTTGACGGTTTTCAGCTTCGAGCCTCCGAATGATATCTTCCGCCTGTTGTAGCTTGATACGTAGTTCCCGTGCTTCTTCTTGAAGCTGCTCCAGTTTCCTCTGATTTGCGGTGACGGTCTTGGCTCCCCTGCATTCCTTACATTCCCAGGTTTCCTCGATGTTCATGTCCCTCTTCACTTTCTGGCAGCCAAAGTGGAACCACTTCGAGCAATTACTGCACATAAGTCCGGTCCTCAGAACTTTAATACAGCTCCCACATCGTTCGTCTGCTACAGGTCCTGGATTAATCTCAATTCCGCCTATCACTAGTAAAGTTACTAACACAAAAATTACAAAATAACTCTGTGAAGTTTCCGTAGTACCTTCACGCTGACTACCTGCTCCCCGTGAGCGCAGACCCGACCACATTCCGATCCTCGCCCGGTAAACCACCAAGTCAACACCCATTGTCTCAACTCGTTTCTACCTGTCTCTCTACCTGGCACGTCCGATCTCCTCAAGCTCCAGACACCAACTCAAGACACCAGCATTTAATACTGTTCTACAATTTATTAAACAAGTCAATAACGCCAACACCGATGTAGCTCAACCCACTATTATGAATAATATAGATCTAGTTAAATTTAACCCAAATTTCAACCAATCTAGTCCAGCCATGAAGCAGATGGAAGAGAAAGTACATATACTTCAACAGACAACTGGTAATCAGGATATTGTTCCAGAAACTGAGATAGAAGGTGAAGTATATTTGCCACAACAATCCAACAGTTTAACTTCTTCACAACCAGAAACGAAGCAACTTCAACCTGTTAATACCACAGGTGACAACCAGTCATCTGTGTCCAGCCCCAATGTTCCAGTTCCAAAAGTTGGCATTAAAAATCAGGAGATCTTCAATGGGAGGAGCCTTAACTTTCTTGGAGAGTCAGATGGACGTCCTCCGGCAGTAGATGGAGCAGAACCCACTGAAAATGGTGTGAAGAAAAGACCGAAAAGCGCTTTTGGAGTAAATGGTGAACATCGACCAGTCTGAGTGAGTAATCTTACAAATTAAGCATGCCAGCTACTCACATTTATATATTTCACATACTTATTCTTTTCTCAAATAAAGACCTTTTTGTTTCCTTTTTTAAGTCTCTTGCCCATTTAAAGATAACGGAATTTCAATGTCATCAATAGATGACCAGCTCCTTCCTTAGAAAGCAACTATAAAATTCTGCAACAAAATAAAATCTGCCGCAAAAATCTCTCGATTAATATAATGTGGATAGAAAAATAAATGTTGGTGAAAAGTAAGTTGTGCAAGGGTGGGCAGAAAAATAGCGGAATGTAACTAATCAGTTCAGTAGGAGATTGCGGGCTGTAAGGCCGTGGTTCACTGGGCTTTCTCTACTCTCTTCCAGACGTTTCACTCGCAGCTACAAAGTAGTTACGAAGAGTACAAGGAGAACTTTTCTACGCCACCTATGATGATTGCCGCAACTGCGAACGAAACTTCTGGGAGAGAGTTGAGAAAGCCCAGTGGATCACGGCCTTGCAGCCCGGAATCTCCTACTGAAGAAGACGCCGGACCTAAAAGCCTACCAGTGTATAACTCATCAAATTAATTTTTAGGTCGAAATGCAGAAACATAGTTAAACAGAAAACATAAATGTCAAGGTTGTATACTGTAGTTCTTCTCGATTCAACTGTGGTAAGTTCATTACTGGAAGGCGAGGAAGAGTTTGAAAATAGAAAACCAAGTCGAGTATTTATTATTTCGAAAATGCAGACTTTATGTATACATAAATGTTTAAAATAGAGTACTGAAACGAAAATAACATTTATATTTTAGTTACGGTGGATGCAGAAATGGCTAGAAGCAAAGTTACGAAAATCATACTTGATGGCAAAGTGATGAGTGATTATTGCATGAAGGGTATTATTGCAAATAAATATTAACAAATGAAAAGGACGATACATATGTAATATATGAATAAAAAATTAAAGGATTTAATATAAGTAGTTCTTGCATAAAAGTGAAGTAGAGTACTTCCAGCTCGCAGATATTCAGCTTTGCACCGTTGCTGATGAACGAAGGTAGTTCAAGAAAGACTATCGCCGAAAAAGTTTTCGGAAGCTGTATATTAATGCATGATGTATTTTCTGTACTCCAACTATTAGTGCATTGAAAAGTAAAGCTAGATAAATAACTAAAACTAAGTTAAATATAGAAATTGTTTTACCCATTCGGAAGCGACTATTGGACATTAAAGAAATTTCAGACGAGAAGCATAGGGTTAACATAAATTAAATCTCTTAGAGTTCTATTTGGGTGCTTACCTTTAGATCGCATTCAAAGTGAAGAAATTAGAATTAAGTTTAAATAAAATCATTTTACAATATAGAAAAAAATGAAAAGTCATACACTAAGATTGTCGGAGAGAAGGATGATCAAATTAATTTTAACTGTAATTGAATTGGAGAAGGAACTTTTGAAAACCACTATGACGATAGAGCAATTTCTGGAAGAAGGAACATGCTGAAAAATCTAATCCTTGGGTTTGTTATGATGATGACAAGTGCAACGTATTTTGTATTTGTATTAGAACCCTATCCCATTAAATGCGACTAAATTGATCGTATCAGATAACTTGACATATAAATTTTTCAAATCCTTGCAAGCCATTAAACCAATAACATTTTAATAATTTTATTTCTGGCTGATGGGGAAAAAAACTAATTTTTTACAAACATTTTGTATTGCATGTTTACTAGTAATAGAAGCTCTGAATATCCCTTTAAAAATGTATAAGTAATTTCCTCTACGCATGGTGTGAGTGAGATAAGTGCAACAGAGAGAGAGGGAGAGAGAGAGAGAGAAATGTATGGTATAAACATATGGGTTTTAATACCAATTTTGTACATGCGTTTAACCTAAACAGCGTGGTCTGATTTTCTGAAATTAGCTTCAGCATTTGTGATTAATGCACCATAAACAGACACGAATGATGAATAAAATGGAATATCTTATTTGGTAAGTATTGAAAATAATTTGTGTAATGTATTTATTCTAATTAAATATTCAAAATATTTCTAATAGAATACTTTTGTATTTAAGAATCCTGTTTATAATTGTGAACATTTGTGTTGATAAAGTAGACAACTCAAGTAAACATTGATGGTAGGTTCCGTATTACCTAAGTTTTTGACATTTAATATACGAGTTTTATGAAGACATTTTCTAAAGTGATCAAGCATTTAGATGTGGTTTAAACAATAATTCGCACAATTTCAGCTTTCAACTGTAATTTACATTTTCGCTTTCGTCGTGCATAGGTACGTATATTTCAGTAACTGGATGATTGGCTTTGTTGTATAGTTTTCCAGTTACATTATACATGCCAGTTTCTTCAAGCATAGTCTGCCTCACGCTGTGACTTGATTGGGTCACACGGGAGAAGCACAACCGTGGAAACTTTGTTAAATAAGTTGGTTCGTTGTACGTGACAGAGGTAAGAATCTAAGCTGAGTCTCCCGTTTAGAGTAGCGTGGATGGAAATTGGATCAACTCTCCCAGTCCCTTTTTACTTTTTCGCTAGCATTATAATATTGAGGCAAAAGGTGTACAGTTCTTGTTGGAACTATATGTCGAAGAAGCGATTTGCAGTCCACACTGTTACACAAAATGTATCACACACAAAGATACACAGCATCAGAGTGAATTGCGTTTTATGCTGTACCATTATCGTCCTGTGTGTGTTTTCATTTCAGAAGGTGAGAAAGAGAGCGAAAGAGAGAGAAGCTCACTGGCGAGGAAGAAACGTACAAGGAACGTGAGCTGGTTGTCTGAGTACTTCCACTTAGATATATGTGTTTTTTAGCTTGTGTTTAGACAAGTCTGTGTTCCCAATCGTACATCTAATCTAACCACCACTAGAATTTTGTATCAACAACGAAAGTATTTGGATTTCATAGAAACTTTTTCTTAAATGGGTTCTTTACTCAGGAAGGTCTGGATTTCTTTGTTCACATTACGTTTCTTCATTTATATGCACATAAATGTGAAAACCTTAATATATTTTAGCTATAATGCAATCACTTCAATGCATTTCTGCAAAATTTTGCTTTTTCGGCTGAAATTTTGTCACTTATTGTCAATGTGAGCAATTTTCGTGGAGTAAAGATATGTAGATTTTATAATTTAATAAACATTTTAAAGATAATACGTATTCCAAAATAAACGAGCAATGAATATTAAATTTAATTAGTTTGATAACAGTTTGAAAAGTTTTGTACTAAGATTGTTGCAAGACACGTATGAAATTGTTTATTAAAATGCATTAAATATTTACATTTTAGCTATTTAACAATGTTATTCTAAAACTATACCGAAGGATTCTAAGAATATCATCTCTGCTTTAATTCGTGTTACTTTTAACAGGATACATTGATAATAAATATGAATTTATTCTTATTAAATAAGTTTGATATAGTATGCAACTTCCAAGAAAAGACCAATTCATAAGAAAACAAAATATTAACGTTAAACTCCTAACCAAAACCAGTATTTTGTGTTTGCCGTGGGAGCTGCGAAAAGTTGGATTCTCTTGAGTAGCCAATAAAAATCAGTGTTATGGTAGTGTATTTATCACCTTCTGGGTCTCAAAATTGCTATACTCCTTCTTTCGTTCATCGTCAGGAGAAAGAGATGAAGTCATCTAATTCTTACTTAAAACATAAAATGTTACAAACTTGGGAAAACTTATATACCGTTTGTTTAAAATTTGGAAATATTTAAAAAAGTTTAGGAGAGCTTTACAAGTTATTCATTTAAAGAAAATGTTGTGCACTTAGTCAAAAACATAAAGAATTTCAGCGATACAGCTCGTAACATTCAGGTGCACTTTAGTTTTCCGAATATATGCCAAAATACTCAAAGCAAACAGAAAAACTGTTAAGTTTTTGATAGACAATTCATAATATAGCAGAGTAACTTATCAAGTTTTGGTTGTTTCAATTGAAATTTTATGGGTGATTTTCTCTTCCTTGAATACTGGAATCAATTATCCTCTTGCTCGACAAACTTTTTATGGTGTTGGAAGTAGTTCCACTTAAAGAGCTTACCTAAAACTGGATTGAATCCAATTCGGAAACGTTGCATGTTAGAAGTTGGACTGAGTCCAACAGGTGAGACATCTTGTCTCCTAGCTCTGTCTCATATATGTAACATGCTGATTTCTGCAGCATACTTAAAGGTGGTCAGGATAGAAAATAAAGACGATTTTGAACGCAGACTGTATACACATGTATGTAAGTAGGATGATGCGCAGGAGTAGGTCGCGTCCTATAGCTAGTTTCTTTGCATGAATAATACGTCGTTAGTTGTTAGTTCTTTTTAATTATTAGATAAATATAGAGTTGTATGTGTTAGAAGTTCTTGTAGGTTTGTGTATGAACAGCTGTTGGATTTAAATCATATACCCTGGGCGAATAAAACCTTTAATCGCCAGAACTGATTTATTTCTCTTAACAGAATTTTTCTAGAGACAAATTTTAGTAACAGAGAGTAACACTTTGTAGCTATAAGATATAACCGACAGTATTTATTGGAGCTTACATAAATGTTACTTTATAAAATACTTGTATTATATTTACTGTAGTCATAGGATAATGAAGTTACTCATGAGTTCATCTATAGAATTATTTTAAAAGATATTTTAATGAATGAACTTGCGTATTTACAAACCTGGAAATACGGTTACACAGCTATCATAATTACACAGTTCAGTGCCAAAGTGACAAATAAAATCATAAAATGACACCTTATTTCATTTATAAACAATATGTCATTATGTGAGCAAAACTCTAAAATATACTTATGTATGAAGATCTTGGAACTTACATTCTAGACTTCGCAAAACACAAATGTTGATATAGATCACTTCTAATTAAAGGTTTAAAGTATTTATGAATAATAAGTACCCCACATCATATGTGTAATCAATTACCTTTCCGAAGAGTAAACTGGTACTCTGATTTCCACGAGATACACAGTAAACGTTCGAACGTTCCTGTTCATAAATTTATTGGGTTCCAAGTAACTTTTAAAATTAATGTTAAGAAATATTTTATTAATTAATATATTAATTAATATATGGATATTAATTATTGTATTTAATACTAAGAAACATTAATTTAGCACTAAAAGCTAGATATTCTTGCTCTTAATGTTACTTATTTGCTTTATTCAGGATCTGAAGTCATGATCCTCCACTATAATATTGGGATATTATTCTCGTTTCCTGTGCTGGCTTGTTTTAATTCAGGATCATAATAATGTAGCCAAGACTCATCAATGGTGATAATTGATTTAAAAAATGCATCCTCTCTATCAGCAAAGAGAACAGCACCTCACGGCTTGTCTGCCTTCGCACAGCCTTTTGTTCGGGAGTCAAAAGACGTGGCACCTAACGAGCACAAACTCGGACCATATGGAAATGTTCGTGCATAATTGTAAACACAGTGCCATATGAAATTCTCAACACTTCACTGAGGTTATGTAATGTTATACGCCGATCCTCACAGACAATCACAGCAGCTGTGTTGATGTTGACTTCAGTCACAGAGAAGCTGAAACACCAGGCCCACCTTGCTTAACACTGACTGCGTTCTGTGAAATCCTTGAAACAGCTAAACACTGTTGCACGAAGCAGTGCATCTTCATTGTACGCTTGCTTCAGCTTTTCGTAAGTTTCGGCGGCTTTATGGTTTAGACGAAAACAAAATTTGATTGCGCTGTATTGCTCCTCTCACGTTACCTCTATTGTCTAGTATGCGTAATGCACGTAGGGTCTACAAAATAGAGCATTACTACCAACCTACCAATACGAGAGTGCTGTCACCTATCGACATTATACATAAAAATCCGCTAGTTTCAAATATTTACATCAGAGATACTCGCCGAGGTCTACTTCCCATAAGCCCCAGCCCCGTAGGACCGGGAACCCGGGCCTCATCTGTTATTTCCATTAGGACAGCACCTATTTTATAAGCTGCCCCCCCGTCTGCCTTACGGCAAACAGGACGGATGTGGATACGCCACATACGCGCCAGTCCTTAATGAACCAGCTACCAAATAACCTTGGTAGGGCCGCCAGTGTCTAGCTCACCAGCTACTAGCTCTGCAGGCTAGTCCCCGGGACTTATAAGACAACCCTCTGCCCCCTCCGGGCGGCCCTGGCGACCTGTTACATCAGAGATAGGAAAATATCACGGAAGCTAGAAGAAAAAATCAGTCTGTCTTTGTTGAACAGCCCTCGTACAGAACAGTGCACGTTTAGGTAAGGCCGACGTAGTTATCCTGTTGTAATAGGCTGCGCCGTGACTCAGTGGTTAGACCGCTTGGCCCTCACCAAGGCGGGCCGGGTTCGATCCCAGGCGACCGCAAAGTGAAATTTGTGGTAGACAACACGGCGCTGGTGCGGGCTTTCTCCGGGATCTCCGGTTTCTCCGCCATTTCACTCCACCGGTTCTCCATCTTCATCTCATGTATGATCAGTATCATCGCCTGTGTTGCCGTGTGTAGTAAAAGCGGGCGTTTACACATTTCATTTCATTTCCTGCCGTAAATAAATGGTAGGTCTGACATTACCACAAAACTTATTTGTTGCCAAGTACAGGTGGGTTTATTTTCCTTTGAGGTTGAAATATTGCTGTTATAAGGTTATAAGGTTATAAGGGTCAGGGTGCAGTAATAATAGAAGAAAATGAAAAAGTACTTATTGGCTAGGTTTTAAAATCTTGTGGTGGAGCAAATATTTGCGCTTCAGTGTTTTGTTAAATCGGCTGATCTTTCGTTCAATGCTATATGAGAAGTAATTGCGTGGGTTAGTCATAACGATCGGTGCTTTCTGTCTCTTGGGTCACAGTAGGATGGTTTAGATGCTGCACACGCTCTTTCATTGCATATAAACACGTCGCATGTATTGTATTTTCAGGCTTTTACCGCTGTATATATATCTAGCGAGCTTATAGTGGACCATTCAGGATAATAATAGCAAAATCCATATCATTCAGGTCACAGAGCTCTAATATGCGTTTCAAATGGGAAGAGTTCCGAAGTCCAGCTAATCAGATGCCGTATCACACTCAGCGTTGCCAGCTTGTTACCTCACTCCCTTTATATTTCCCTCTCTCTCGCACACTCACAAAACATGCAGCTCTGCTTGGCGCAGACGTAATGGTAAGCAAATTATATTTTACAAACTTTTACAATGATGCAGTTGCGAAAATCAAAATTAGAAAACGCATTTTCGCAAATTATGTTTACTTTCAAATACCATAACTATAAATATAGTTTATGAATTACATGTTTTTATAACTCAATGGAACTGCCAGTGGCTCATCCATATCGCTGTCAATGTCACTTCGGTTAAGAGACAATTCGTCATTGTCACTGTCTTCATCTTCTAAGCGGGCCCAAATGACCTTTTTGTCGACGGGCCCTTAAACACCACACACTCACTCACTTCATCTTCTGAGTCTTGCAAATTTATGATTATAGGTGCCAAAATCTCGTCACGTGCTATTTCTTTCTTAAAATCGTCTCTTGAAGGTTTTCTGCGTGCCTCACGCAGTTTTCTCAGTCCCATTGTATTACTTTGTCAATTTCTTCGTGAACAAGTCGTTTAACGTTCGTCAGTTTAAAACTATTATTTCTGTTTGCAATCCCCCTCTTTATTTGAGCCCACACCAACTCAACTGGATTATATTGTCAGTGCTAAGGTGGGAGGCGTGTTACCTCGTGTCCCGTTTGAATTGCAAGTTGATCCAGGTGATACACTTTTTCCGTGTTTTTAAACGGAAGTACTCTTTGAAATAACTTATTTTTAGTTTCTGCTTCCGAAAAGTTTTTTAAGAACGTGTGCACCTTAAAAATAATACTTCGAGGCTGACTTCTTAATACCTGCCTTTTTGATTCACCACTAATTTCACCATAAGAAGCCATTGCACTATTTAACTCCTACTCTGCTCTTGTGTAACGAACAGCTGAATGATATTGATCTGAACTCTCCACAGTAAATAAACACTCCATATCCATCATTCATTCATAAACATAAGGATACAGCATTCCACAGGCTAACAGGAAATGAAGTGTTTGCTCTTTCTCTAATTTAACACCTTGACTTTTTCACAGTAATTCCTTTACCACATCATGTCAGTAGTTTAAATTTCAGTTCTGAGTAATGAAAAGTATATGTGCATATATACACATCAACCACTTTGAACTCTCTAGAGTAAATAGAGATTACGAACCATTCATAAACAAAGATATTATGTGACCAGACACGTTCTGCCAGGGCAGCAGGAAATTTATTGTTTCCTCTCGCTTGAATTGGATTATTCAAAGTAATTCTCTTATTACGTCATGTCAAACATTTACGTTTCAGTCCTTAGTAATTACAAATATACGTAGACACATACGTGCCAAATTAATACAGTGATTAGGTCGTGGTTTATTGTTATAATACAGGTAATAGTGGTTTATTTATTTGTATTAGAAAAACTATTTGAGCTAAAAATATTAGGTTTTCATGGTTATGTTAGCTACATTACTCTCTACCTTCCACGTGGATCAGCTTCGGCAAAATCTGAATATTTGTCTTAGCGCGAATAGTATTTCATACAGATTGATTAAATTGGCGCTGGTCACACCACTTAGGGGGAATGCAATACGACAACACCGCAGTACTCCAATTGGTTGCTCAACTAGTAGCGCTCAAGGACAAACACCTTCCCATTTGAAACACATAATAGCATGGCAAGGCTATATTGCGAGGCTATATTTTGTATGTACAAAAATTAAATTCGGTTTCTATAATCTGCAGAACAAAAATAAGAAACTCAACTTATTTTCTCACATAAAATCCCCTTGATGAGCTGCATAGGGAAGTGCTTTGGTATTATTAATGGTATTAGCTTTAACAGTAATCAATATAATTTACAAGGAAATTATTCACTGTTTGAACTGTTATGGTTTTGTACAGATTCTAAAACTGATCATGACCATCAGTAAACATAATCTATGCCTATCCCCAATTTTTGTCCTTCCACTAATGTTATATTTTGAAGTGTTATATTTTAAAATGCAATTAACTCTGAATTATGTGTATATAAGGGCACTCAACAACTTGGTCATCAGAGGCCTTAGAAAAACTAAATCATGGCAAAGCCAGAGATAAATGATTCAAAATAAAAAGAAAATTTCAAAACAAAATGGCAAAATAAATAAGCCCAAATGAGGATAAACCGAATAAAATCTATAATTAACAATAAAATACCAAAAGGCATAAAAATCGTTTTCAATATTAACTATAATTTAGGAAACAAACACCTTGCCAGTGATGGTGGATTCAATTTGTTCCTTTCCTTCGGGACTAGGTTAGCATTTTCCGCGTGTTTGTACCGTATTTTTCACTGTCGTTTTGACACTTAGGGTAGGATCTTCAGGCTCCACATCCTAAATGGAGGACCGCTTTACTACTGGCAATTTTGAATCCAGTCTCTCGAGACGTTTGGAAACTGCGATGGGTGAAGATGAAAGCCACCGATCTGAGTCCTCTCCGGATGATTCCTCAGAAGATGTTCTGGGAGGAGATGGTCGTGGACTTCTACGCTCGTTTTACTTGGTACTAGCCTTTTTATTCTCCCTGAGGAAGTCAGTTCTTTCATGTATTCTTGAGGTAAATGCTTTCTGCAGTGACTTGGCTTATTAAGTGTGTTCACTGTCGTTCGTGCTAGTGTCTGTTGCTCTGGCAGTGGTCTAGGTGTAATTCATCTTTCGGATTGAAGGTGGCAACCATGATAGGCAATAATTTTATGGTCACGGGTATTCCCTAATGCAATATAATTACAATTATAGCCCTTAATCGAAAATAACTGTCCAATCATAGCACATATACTGTACCTCTTTTGGCTTGTGTAGAGTTTCATGGGTATACACTCTGGTACCAACGTGCGTAGCATGATTATACGAATGTACAGTTTAAATTGATTTTATGCACTAACAGATATTTGCATGAGGTTACACTTTAAATTTAGGCTCAATGTCCGTCCTCCAATGAAAAGGGTAGGGCGGAACAAGCCACTAATCGGAGAACTGTCATTGAATAAGGGAAGCAGTTTCACTGGAATCCACCCATGTCTTTCCAACAATCTGCTTCCAGGAATGTTCATTTGCTCTCACGCTATGTATTAATGTGCACATTCGCCTTATCCGTACTACAACAGAGGCTGAAAATTGATATTTATTCCAAACAAATTGCATTTTGCGAATTTCTGTTTGTATATTTTAGTGACAAAAGTTTATCTACATCACTCAACATAACTTGAATAATGAACACACGTGACTTTTCTGTCTTCTTCTTGTGTCCAAGCTTGCACTTGTTTGAAGTCGAATGTGCAGGGATGATAAACATCCTTCTTTACATCTTTTCTTTGGACGATCACTTCTTCTCTGGGGAATTGCTGCTCTTATTAGTCTATGTCTTCCCGCTCCTTCTATATGTAAATTGGATTCCGTCTTCTCATTTTTTTTAAATTTATTACATCCATTATGCCGCATTATTGTCATATTTAATTTTGCTTTATCTAGTTTTGTTTCCCCTAGTATTGTTCTTGGGGTAATCATTTCTGTTGTTCTCATTATTTTTTATTTTTTTCTTAATTTACGTCCTTCAACGTTAAGTTATATCGGATGGTGAATGAAATGGGCGAAATGATGATCAAATGAGTCCAGAGTCCATGGTGCTTAGAGTTACCCGATATTTCTCTTTCAAGGATAAGGGAAAACCCTGGAAAAAATTATCCAGGTAACTCACCCTCATCGAAATTCGAACTCGGGACCTCTTGTACGAGAGCCAGACACGCTACCGAGGCAGGCAGTTTTCTGTTTTCATTAGCTGTATTGTTGTGCTGGTTTCTACTCTAGTTTCCATTCCACGTTCAGTATAGACCCAATTGTTTTATATAATTTTATTTTACTTTGTGTGTTAAGAAGTATGTTTTTTCCAGACTAATCACGTAGGCCTTCAAGCAGCTTTGTGTACTTGGTTTCTATCTTTATTGGATGTCGGTCGCTTGTTATCTCTATTTCTAAGTGTTTAAAATGCATTTCTTGTTCAATAAATTTACCTTTACATCATATCGGAATAAGAATCTATAAGATTAATAATCAACCTGGGAAACGACGCTCAAGATTACCATAAATGCACCGATAAACAGTCAATTACGAGCTTGCTTGTCCAACGGTGGACTGTTGGACGGAAAGTCCTATAATCGACTGAAGACCAGGCATGTGGTTTGCCCAGTGTTCTCCGACGAGGAATTGGTCTTCTCACTTAGAACAGTTTTGTTTATGCGCGTTCGTTTTACCATTTTCTATATGTGTTCTACCCTACTAGCTACTTTCTTCAACTGTGAAAATTTGCCAGTTTCACTCTCCTAAGGCATGTATCACTTCGCTACATTCAACAAATACACGAAAAGGGTGATTCTCTTTCTCGCCCGTTGTTTTCACACTAACAACGCACGAGGAACTAGGTCCAGCCACCCAACAAGTCTCATCTCACCTCACTCACAGTCAGACTTGTCTGCAATCTCTTTCGGCGGTCGGTCCATTCAGTCGGTTTGTCCATTCTCCGACCACTGCCAATTGGCATGAATAGCAATCCGGAGTCTACTTAGCTCCGGCTGTTGAAAGCGAGTGGATCCCTGAAAGTGGCCTGTTCTGGTATTTCTTACCTTACACATTTTCTGGACATATATGACGCATTTAAGACTGCTATTCAGTTATTTATTCAAACTTCACACTCACAGTAGATTCAGAGTGACTGCATCATACCCATTCCCTCCTGACTGTGATAAACTTGTTTAAAGCTTAGGTAAACAGATCGCATACAACAAAAGGTTTAATCGAAAAGCAACTGCAGAAGTACTGATTAAGTCATGGACTCATTAAATTAGCAACATACTCAATGTATTTCGTTTGTTTCCTTTTTTATCTGAATCGAGTGAATTCTAGTTGCTTTTATCAATTTGGCAATTTCAGATAATGTTCCTTGTAGTTCTCCGATCATTAATAAAACAATTCAGTTCGATTGATATTATAGCTGTAACCCATTTACATATAACAGGTGTTTACACCTTAGTAAAACTTTAAACAATCTGGTTAGTTAAAAATATGCTTCTTAAAAGAGGTTTGCCAGTTGGGTGTTTCAATAAAAGGCAAAGGTTTACATATAACCAACCCACTTACAGATTCCTTTTTTCAAATCTCTATTATTTTCAAGGTGTTTTTCAATTTTAGGGACTAAATGATAAAAAGTGATCCTTAAATTTTAAACAAAGTAAGTCTAACAAATAACTATAATGACGAAAATATTTTATCAGGTGTTCTTAGTTTTGTTTGCTGGCATTTTAAGAACATGTACAGCAAATTTTAAATTATTTGGAAGATAACTTTGCATAGGACATTTGAAATCTTTAATAATGACGAAAGAGAACTAAGATTTGCAGAAAAATGTAAATAAAAGAAGGTGCTATAAACTCAAAGACTGCTGGCTATGTGAAACTGGTCAGCAAACAAATAAATCTAGAGTTTTATTTTAATAAATGTGAAAAATATGATTTTGAGATTTAAAAAAAAAGTTGTAAAGTATTGCTTTAAGAGCTTCATAATAACAAAACCACAATAAAAATGTTTTAAGCATTTATTAGTCCTTGAAAGTTCGGAGCTGGGTTCCTAATACACCAGTACTTCGGCTGCTGTAATATTTGCCTTATCTTAAGAAATCTAATCAATATGAATATTAAGTTGCCCTTTGCAAAGGATGCATATTAATGTTAGGGGCGACAATATGTTTTCCCCTTGATATTTTAAAAGGAATCGTACTTATATAACTGTTATATACAACTTAACGATTTATAAAGATGATCCACTCAGACTTAAAATAGAAAGTGCACGATAAACACTACAAAAATCATTGTTAGAGGTTTAAGCACTTTAAGCGAGGACAGATCAACGGGATTAGAAAGAATGATCCTTTAGAAGTCATGACTAACCTCGTTATATTATAGGATGTTAAGTAAAGTTCCACGCAAACGGATGGGTTTTATGCCAGCAGATTTAATTAATTCGGTCGCTGAAAAGAGGGAGAGATAGGGAAGCCTGAGAGGCAGAAATTAAACTTCAAAAAGGATCGCTGGTCAAACATCCACTTGGAGTGCACCCCAGTTAGTCTTTTAATGAGACATTCACAAACACAAAATATCTTTTTCCAACACAGTTTTCATCTTTTTTGTTTATTTCCTTTCAACTTATTTGCTTGACATCTGGTTTTGAAACTGAAAAAAGAATATAAAGTAAATTTAGATACCTGGTGCGTAATACAGTTTCTGGTATTTTGTGTGGAGTGAATAGGTCTTTAAAAGTACTGATTCGCATCACTGATTGAGAAGTTTTATAGTTGTCGCAGTCACAAGTTGTTAAACTTCTTAAATATGAATAAAGCAATTCCAGCTTAAACTTTTGATGTGCTAGTATATCATTATACAATAGAAAGTTTTGCTCGAGTTGCCCGTGAGGTAAAACCTCATACAGGTACTTTAAGAATTACTGACTGATATAGCGTTAAAAGATTGCTTTTAAGTAATAAAGTTATCTAAATGTCCCTTAGTTACTCTAATCTAACTTGGGAAATATTCCCCAAAGAAACATTTTGAATTGAAGAATTGTTTGATGCATATTCAGCACTTGACTGTAAAACTGAAGTGCTATTGCCACAAATGATTATGCGTGGCGAAAAAATAGAATCCTGTAAGACCACACACTAAACAAATTATCAGTAGAAAAGTCTACTTCCGAAAATGATCTTATCATTATGAAATAACAGTAATATAAAGAGCAATGGTATACAGAAATCCTATATTCAAGTAATATTCAGAGATATCAAAATGTAATAATGACAGGCAAAACAGGTTTATTCGAGTACTGCATTGAAATGTAAAATATATAGGTAATGACATTATTTGTAAATATAGTGCACATAGTTTAAAGTACGAGGATGGTTAAATAAAGAATGATCACAATTTTTATTTGACAACGTACCTTTACTCATCCTCATAATTCTGAGAGTTCTTCTCAAAATAGTCTCCCCTGAATGTGATGCACTTGTCCAAGCCTTTCTACCAGCCTTCAAAGACATACTGGAAACCATTTTTGAGAGATCCTTCAAAATCGCCTCCGCAGGCTCCATCACTGTCTCTGATGATGGATAATACCTCCCATAAAGGCGTTTCTTCAAGTCAGGGAATAGAAAAAGGTCACATGGGGCTAAATCAGGACTATTGGGAGGGTGCAATAGGGATGCAATTCACGTAGATTTTTGCAGGATATTCAGCAACAACATTGGCCGCCCGCCTCGGTAGCGTAGATGGTAGCATGGCTGACTCACATTGAAGAGGTCACAAGTTCGAATTTCAGTCAGGGTGGGTTAACTGGATAATGTTTTTTCCGGGGTTTTCCCTTATCCTGAAATACGAATGTCAGGTAACTCTAAGCTCCAAGGACCCTGGGCTCATTTGAGCATCACTTCACTTATTCCATTGGTCCTCCTATGGGTCTTAACGTTGGAGGACGTAAATTAAAGAAATAAATACATTTGCAATATATGGCCGCGCATTATCGTGGTACAGCATCCAGCCTGCTTCATGGAAATGTGGTCTTTTGCGCCTGATATGGACTTGCAATATTTTCAGGACATTCCTGTAGTATTGTCGAGCTACTGATGTGTGTGCATGGAAAACATGCTAATAACTATTCCATGAATATCAAAGAATGAGATGACCATAACTTGCCCAGCAGAAACAACCATTTTGCTTTTTGGGGGGTTGGTGATGTAGGGAGATTTCCACACTGAGCTTGCTGTTTGCTCTCAGGATCAAAATGATGTAGCCAAGTTTCATCAGCAGTGATTACGTTTGAAAGAAACTCCAGATCTTCCTCGAACATCAATTTTAACTGCTTTCGAATGACCTTTTGTTCGCGAATCAAGAGTCTTGGAACCCATAGCACACAAACACGTCTCATGTGTGATGTTGCTGTCACCAACGTGTTGGAGGCACCCAGTGAAATGTTCAGTATTTCAAAAAGTGATCTTAAGGTAATTCTTCGATCCTCTCTCACAATGGCAACAGCAGTGTCGATGTTTTCTTCCGTAACAGCAGTAACTAGAGCACTGGGTCCACCTTGATTTGAAATTGATTGTCTCCCCTCTTTAAACATTTTAAATCACCTTCGAGCTGTGCTGTAGGGAAGAACCGCCTCTCCATAGGCCTCCTGTAACATTGTATAGGCCTCAACTGAAGATTTGTTGAGACGAAAGCAGAATTGCAAAGCCGCATATTGTTCCTCACGTATTACTTCCATTGCAGCGGTAGACGATACTGAACATGTCTGAACTTGCGTGGTTCTCACAGGTGGGAACCAGGAGTACCAACAATGAAACTATTACGGTGTGTTTGTTTCACATTAAGCTAACAGAATATAATAAGGTTGAATTTTAGTGGGATAAATTATGACCGTAAAATATTATGATCTTTCTTTATTGAACAGTTCTAGTACTACCAATCATTCAATTCCTCTATGTTGTAAAACTGCTCCTTGTTCTCGGAGCCATTCGTGAACCGGGGTCCAAGTTAATAATTGGCAAATATATTTCCATCTATTTATTTCAGCTTAGCAAATAGATTAAAACTGCATGGTGTAAGATCTGTAATGTACCCCAGATTATTCTGTACCTCATATCGAAAAGGTTTAGCAAGCTTGTGTTCGTTAATTATGTGAGGTGTTGCAATATAATGCAGTGCAGAATGCGCTTGTTTAACTTTCCACGCCTCTTGTCCTTTATGGTGCTGCGTAGTGAGAATGTGCCTTAATGTTTGTTCCCTTTGCCATAAACCCTTGTATACCATGACCAGCCTTGCTAATGGCAAAACTTTACATTTCTTTCGTGAAGGCGAAAACATATCTCTTCACCACAGACGCTCTGTTTATTTGAGGTACGAGATGATGCACCCATGACTCATTACTCGTAATGGTTCGGATGTAGAACAGAATTCATTGCTTTGCATAGACAAACGCTGAAATAAGTCTAGAGATGCTAGACGACCTCGAACAGTTGGATGAGCACTGCTTATCGAGTGATGTCATAGTAATTCTGCAATCACGAACAGCTTGGACATTGTCGTCTGTGGTTAATGCTGACGCCCTTTGTACCCTATGAGCATTAACCGGGTCCTGCAGCCTTGGTCAAATTGTAGACATTATCCTACTGTGACACTATCCTCCATTGCATTTTGTCCACATACCATCAACATTTTACATTGAGTCTTCGTTTTATTTCGGCGATTTTTATAACAAGAATCCTACTGCTTCAATTATTGCGCCGTTTCCCTCTGTCGTCGACACACAATAATGCATCACTTTTATACTTTGATGCTGTCTTGGCTGCCGACTACTGCACTGCAATATCTACAAAACTTTGAAACCTTTTTGTCTCAGTATATACCATGAAAGTAATGTGCTAGGTTTACACCAGTTTACTTAGTTCACAGAGTTAAATTTAGCTTCATGTGACCTTTTTCTATTCCCTAACTTGAAGAAACGCCTTTATGGGAGGCATTATCCATCATCAGAAACTGTGGTGAAGGCTGCGGAGGCGATTTTGAAGGACTTCTCAAAAACGGTTTCCGGTATGTCTTTGAAGACTGGCAAAAACGCTGGGACAAGTGCATCGCATTCAGGGGAGACTATTTTGAGATTAACCATCAAAATTATGAGGATGAGTAAAGGTACGTTGTCAAAATAAATTTGATCATTCTTTATTGAACAGCCCTCGTATTTCACGAATATTTCCTTCATTTCATTTATTGTCCAGAAATACACATGTTGAAGGTATATAAAGAATTATAGTAGTTGTGAATATTATTGAAATATTTATACTTAGTGGTTATTGTATGTGTATAGATAGCATAACGGAGTGGAACGCTTCACACACTTAAATCATTGTGGATATCACCTCCCACAAGAAGAGATGAACTGAAGAAGTCACAGGAGCTTACAGGTCGCAGGATAACATCACAGAGACGCGTTGAAGCCCCTAGGCTCAAAGACGTGTTTATTACTGAAACCGCAGAGTTAAAAAACAAATATTGTAATGTAATCTTGAATTCAAATATTTAAAACCCTCCCCTCATTCGCTTTCCTGATATGGCTTTCATTGAGACACCTGCAGAACACCTTCAATGAGGCCGAGCTGTGGCTGAGTGATAAGACTGCTCGGCTTTTAAGAAGGCGGCCCGGGTTTGCTCACTGGCGAAAGAAAAGTGAAATTTGTGGTGGACAAAATCAGATTTTCAAAATCATGTTTATATTGTCCTTGAATAATGATGATATGACAACTATATATTACTAATGCTTCTACTAATTCATCTTTATTATTATATTTATTATTTCAACATTCAACTTTTCCTCATACTGTGCTCTAACATTAACGTGTTGATCATTCCATTGTTTTAGACACACAATGTAAGCAAATCATAATAAGTGTTAAAGATGTCAAGCTTTTGGGCTGAGTTTCCTAAGTTAAAAAGTTAATGCTTAGTTAAGTTGATTTAAACTACTTAACATAAATTTATGATAGCAAATCGGCATAAGTGTCACATAAATGTAGATAATAAGACATATAAGCAGCCAATAACTAACTACAATAACTAATTGTTGAATGAGTTCCCAGAGCGTAATTCTAAAAATATTTATTTTAACAGCAGAAATGTATAAGATAATCTTTAGTCATACAGCCTGCTTCAAAGTATTTAAAGATAAATTAAATGTACTTCTATTCATGTAGTTTCTAAGTAATACACAAAATGAACCAGGACAGAAAAAATTCTAATGTTAAAAGAAAAATATAATTGGCATGTTTATGACAATAATGTCGTTTATCTCCCCTTAATTTATATTAAACTTTGATAATATATACCTATATACTATTTAAATAGTTTACTTTATTTTATGATATTTTAAGTAGGAACGAAAAATGTATTATAAAGGAATTTACTACCCAATGTTGAATATAGATGTTTATTTACCGCAGGTGGAATGCAAAATGTGGAATAGGATCCTTGCAGAAATACATTTTTATAACAGTTAAAACATTAATTAAACATTTAAGAAATACTTTGCATGTCGTATTCTGATAATATTAAAGCAAATTCTAAAACTTTATTTTTCATGTCTCATAGGATCACTCAGTTCACACTATTTTCTTGATTTCTTTAAAGCTTTACAGTGTGATTTAAGCAATTTTTAACAGACTCCGTGTATTAGTAACAGTAGTGAAATAAATGGTATACTGGTGAGAAAATACATCATATTTTTCACATTTATTAAAATAAAACTCTAGATTTATTTGTTTGCTGACCAGTTTCACATATCCAGCAGTCTTTGAGTTTATAGCACCTTCTTTTATTTACATTTTTCTGCAAATCTTAGTTCCCTTTCGTCATTATTAATGATTTCAAATGTCCTATGCAAAGTTATCTTCCAAATAATTTAAAATTTGCTGTACATGTTCTTAAAATGCCAGCAAACAAAACTAAGAGCACCTGATAAAATATTTTCGTCATTATAGCTATTTGTTAGACTTACTTTGTTTAAAATTTAAGGATCACTTTTTATCATTTAGTTCCTAAAATTGAAAAACATCTTGAAAATAATAGAGATTTGAAAAAAGGAATCTGTAACTGGGTTGGTTATATGTAAACCTTTGTCTTTTATTGAAACACCCAACTGGCAAACCTCTTTTAAAAAGCATATTTTTAACTAACCAGGTTGTTTAAAGTTTTACTAAGGTGTAAACACCTGTTATATGTAAATGGGTTACAGCTATAATATCAATCGAACTGAATTGTTTTATTAATGATCGGAGAACTACAAGGAACATTATCTGAATTTGCCAAATTGATAAAAGCAACTAGAATTCACTCGATTCAGATAAAAAAGGAAACAAACGAAATACATTGAGTATGTTGCTAATTTAATGAGTCCATGACCTAATCAGTACTTCTGCAGTTGCTTTTCGATTAAACCTTTTGTTGTATGCGATCTGTTTACCTAAGCTTTAAACAAGTTTATCACAGTCAGGAGGGAATGGTTATGATGCAGTCACTCTGAATCTACTGTGAGTGTGAAGTTTGAATAAATAACTGAATAGCAGTCTTAAATGCGTCATATATGTCCAGAAAATGTGTAAGGTAAGAAATACCAGAACAGGCCACTTTCAGGGATCCACTCGCTTTCAACAGCCGGAGCTAAGTAGACTCCGGATTGCTATTCATGCCAATTGGCAGTGGTCGGAGAATGGACAAACCGACTGAATGAACCGACCGCCGAAAGAGATTGCAGACAAGTCTGACTGTGAGTGAGGTGAGATGAGACTTGTTGGGTGGCTGGACCTAGTTCCTCGTGCGTTGTTAGTGTGAAAACAACGGGCGAGAAAGAGAATCACCCTTTTCGTGTATTTGTTGAATGTAGCGAAGTGATACATGCCTTAGGAGAGTGAAACTGGCAAATTTTCACAGTTGAAGAAAGTAGCTAGTAGGGTAGAACACATATAGAAAATGGTAAAACGAACGCGCATAAACAAAACTGTTCTAAGTGAGAAGACCAATTCCTTGTCGGAGAACACTGGGCAAACTACATGCCTGGTCTTCAGTCGATTATAGGACTTTCCGTCCAACAGACCACCGTTGGACAAGCAAGCTCGTAATTGACTGTTTATCGGTGCATTTATGGTAATCTTGAGCGTCGTTTCCCAGGTTGATTATTAATCTTATAGATTCTTATTCCGATATGATGTAAAGGTAAATTTATTGAACAAGAAATGCATTTTAAACACTTAGAAATAGAGATAACAAGCGACTGACATCCAATAAAGAGAGAAACCAAGTACACAAAGCAGCTTGAAGGCCTACGTGATTAGTCTGGAAAAAACAGACTTCTTAACACACAAAGTAAAATAAAATTATATAAAACAATTGGGTCTATAATGAACGTGGACTGGAAACTAGAGTACAAACCAGCACAACAATACAGCTAATGAAAACAGCAAACTGCCTGCCTCGGTAGCGTGTCTGGCTCTCGTACAAGAGGTCCCGAGTTCGAATTTCAATGAGGGTGAGTTACCTGGATAATTTTTTCCAGGGTTTTCCCTTATCCTTGAAAGAGAAATATCGGGTAACTCTAAGCACCATGGACTCTGGACTCATTTGATCATCATTTCGCCCATTTCATTCACCATCCGATATAACTTAACGTTGAAGGACGTAAATTAAGAAAGAAAATAAAAGAATAATGAGAAAAACAGAAATGATTAACCTAAGAACAATACTAGGGGAAACAAAACTAGATAAAGCTAAATAAACAAAATTATTAAGACAGAATCCCACTTTTAGATTTAAAAGTCTATTTAACGAACATTAGATATTGTATAAATGCAGAGAATCGGTTAAAACCTAGAACGTAACTTTAAAGAGGAGGTGGCACATTAAAATTGCGAAATTAATGGCTGCTTCTTAATCGATATGGTGATACAATAAAAAAATTATTATGCAAATATAAAATGTGCTCCAGTCAGAAGGTTTAAACATCATAAATATGAATTTAAGTATAATCTGAGTACAGTTTTAGAAGCAAATAATAGTTCACAAAATAATTTTATAGTAGCGTTTCAAATTTAAAAATAAACTGTGAACGAAATTGCTTTATAAAAAGGTAATTTGTACGAGAGACCATTAGCTTATTATGGTTAAACGCTTGGACTTCCTGGTATACTTTATACAACAATTAGAATAATTTATGAAGCTACTTATGGATTTCATACCTTCTGATATATAGTACTTACTTAAGATCTATTGACCAAAACATTGTTGGTATAACCTATATTTTATTGATACAACATTAATCTTAAACAACAGAAATTAAAACAGAGAAAATCTAAATAAACCCAATGTAATTTGCGTTTGCTTTAATTAATTATGTGAGCGAATGGAGTTCTAGGAACAAGTAAAGATTTGAAGCATTTCCACTGTATCAGGTTTTTACAATTATTGGTATAGATTTATTTAGCTAAATTTCCTGTGTATTATGGATATACACATAATGTTTTTTTTTTTTTTTTTTTTTTTTTTTTTTTGTGAAGTAGCCTCTCAGTTAAGCAGCTTTTCAGGAGAAAAGTTTTCTGCTTAAGCTTAGACACTTTTGGTCTGATCGCTCTTGGCACTGGACATACACACACAGAGCACTCAGAAAATAGTTACCTAGGTCGCAACTTCTCCGCTAAACTGTTTACTGTCCATTAAAGGTTTCGAAGTTAGGTCCCATGTCACCCTTTCTTTGAATACACACTCACACATATCCTGGGATAGGTTTCTCCGCTGATGTCCGAGGAAAATGTACCGCCTCATATAAACATAAAATATAAAAATATAGACCAGATATTAAAGATCAATATTTTAGAAACATAAGGCTTTGCGTTTTTTTTTTTTGGCCAGCCTCGGCAGCATAGATGGTAGCGTGTCTGCCTCACGTTCAAGAGGTCCGAGTTCAAATCTCGGTCAGGGTGAGTTATATCTGGATAAGGTTTTTTCCGGGGTTTTCCCTTAATTAAGGAAACTCTAAGCTCCACGGACCCCGGGCTCATTTGAGCATCATTTCACTCAATCCATTCATCGTCCGCTATGACTTATCGTTGGAGGTCGTGAATTACAAAAAGAAAAAAAAGGAAAAGAACAAAAAATATCGTGCTCAGAGTTGTATTTTAAAGCAATAAAATGTGTTTTAATACCAAATGTGTTAAAAAATAACTATTTAGAGGGTTAAATGCCTCATTAAAAATCCTGGCGTGTTATCGCACCGCAACTTCCCAAGTTTCTAATCGGGCTTTTAACAGTTCGCTTCCGGTCACACCAGCGAGCTGTTGCAGCATCCGGTTCAGATATGCGTTAAATCTTCCTATCAACTGCACGCCCACAATTAAACATTTTCGTGCTAATTGCACTTCCTTTCCCGCAACCATTTATAAAGTTCCCACACTATTTACAAACTTTTATCGCGTCGGCCATATTGTGTGGTCCCCGCTCGGCATGCTGATTAGAACCCTTTTAAATATGGTAGCCGGCCTTCCTGGCTTTATTCTGTGTTTTGCTTGAGTCTTACATCCAGTAGTACATCATGTGTGAACCAACTTCAACTTTCGTGACAGTCACAGCAGAGAGATTGTTTTTCGCCTACTTCGGGCAGAGTGTATAGGGAGCTGTTAATACAACAACAAGAGCTGAACGCTGCCGAAGCACAACTACATTTTCAATATCAACAACAACAACAGCAGCAGAAACATTCACTTTGCCTGGCCTTACGTTCTGCCACCGATCCAGTCACCTCAACTCCCTGTGGCAGTCCAGCAGGAGCCTTTTGAGAACATCCATCCGGAGGGACCTCTGTTGGAATCTCAGGACCCGGGTTCGGCATCGTCATCATCGTCGGTCCAGCTGCTTTCTTCAGGTGAGGCATCGCCTCTGGCAGACCAGAATGAACAACAGCAATTTCCACCATTAAACCAGGTGTTTCAACATCTACTGCCACAGTGGCCGCAGTACCCATCGCCAGACCCCGTCCAACCGGCCTATTCGTCCTCCTGTCGGTGCAGGTAATCTAGCCTTCAGAACCGCCAGGCTCCAGCACCATCAGCGGATTTTACTCTGCACAACGTCTCCAAGATTCTTTGGGTGTTGCGCCACAGTGATAGGTTTCACATGTACAGTTGTTAGTGTTTATTCATGTTATCAGTGCTGTTTTAGCTTAATCTTAGCCAGTGTTCTTTCAATTGTTTTCCCCAGTAACTTCGCTTCTTTTTATGTATATACAAGCATTTAAAAAAAGTTTCACTTGTGTTTTAAACATGAAATTCGAGCATAGTGCCATCATTTCCTTGTGTGACAACAAAAGGATCAGCTATTGCCATGCCAGGTTGCATTTGTGCACATTGCGGTTATTTCAGGTACACACAGCAACACTATGTGATCTGTGTTAAAAGGCATTACACTGTTTGGCTGGCATTCCGTCCTCAAACAAATTCATACAGTCCTCGATGTCTGCAATGTCAAGCTGTGCGAGCATGTGTGTTAAACAACATTCGAAACAATATTCCATTTCATTTGCTATATAACTGCCCACGTTGCAGTAATTAAATTAATTTGCCGCTTTTTTTAATTTGGGACATTTCATGTAACTGTAATTCATATAAAAATTATCTACACATTTCCTTTCTGACGTCCATCATGGACAAGTGTGAATACTGCGGTGTATTTGATAGTGAATCTCAAATGTTCCAATTCTGCAGAACGTTTTGTTCTAATTATTGTACCTATCGCTATTGTTGGCATTGTAGAAAACCTGACTACCATAGCAAACATTTATTTGTGTGTCAGTGGCCCCATTATGTGTGTAAAAACAAAACAAAGAGCTATTCACCAGCATGCTTACAGTGTTTGGCAAAACGCATATGTGCTTTATACAACATTCTTGACCCATATGCTCACGTTCCAAAACGATCGTGCAAGTGCTCGCATTGCGTCAATCCTTCTGATAGTATTTGTGTCCATTGCGGTTGCATTCACCAAGAAAAATGCATATGTTTTCATTGTCACCGTTGTGGTGCGTTCCAACAATTTGTACATATAGACTATTCGTGGTTTTCATTTTTGTTTTGTTTTGTATTTGTTTTGTGTTTTAGGAAATGTAACACACGTGCTTTATAGTAAACATTTTTTATATTTTCTCCCGATTAGCAATATGTATATATGCACATCATCGCCTATGTTGTATTTCTTATGCTATGCTTTGTTTAGCTCAACATTTCAAGTATATATATAAAACAAGATGTTTTAAGGCATTTCATTTATCCATTTATTCATTTTACCAAGGCAGGGCTCCTTTCCTTTTCCTTTATTGCTCATAGTTGTCACAAAGAAAACAAAAAAAGAAATAGGAAATCAAAACACAAATTTCTAATAGTGCTATTCAAATTATTTTCCAAACAAAAGAAAAAAGAAAAAGACATACGGATAAGTTGCTGAATTATTGTTTTATATTTATATTTCTTTATTTTCAGCTACCTTTTTCTTACTTCGTCTCGTACTCCAACGCCTCTTCCACCCCATCCCCAACTTCCGCTCCCTCCTCCGCATTTGCGCCTTCGTCATAATTTCCTTCATAACTAGGAAATTCATCAAGTCCGCGCGTACATGCGCTTTCCAAATTTGCTATCATCTGCTTTAACCCTTCAAAGTCATCGTTTGGCTTTGCCGCATTTACTTTTATTCTATTTACCAACTTCTCCTGCTTCGGCACATTTTGCTTCTTCTCTTCCAGTTCTTGTTTCCTTCTTTCCATCAGCTCCTGTATTCGCGTTACTCTTCCTTCACATTCTTCCCTTTCCTTCTTTATTTTCACCCACATTTCTCCCTTTTTATTGATTTTCCACGCCTTTCATTCCTCATTTTTTCATCCAATCAAAACGCACTTTACCTCCTCCAATAACCGTCACTTTTTAATGCTAACCACCAACCCCATCTCGTCTTATTTTCTCCAATCAAATCCCGACACGTCACTTCTGCATACCAAGTTTACCCATTCCTTAAACACCCTTTCCTTCTTTCCTTCCCAACTCAAAAGAAGAACACATCACCGCTCCCTTACGCAAGTCACGTGACCTTTTTTTAACTATTCTTGTTCTACTCCATAAACCGTAGTTTATTTCCCCAATCAACATCCATTTTTCAATTCCATCTACCAATCCCATCTAGTCTTATTTTCTCCAATAAAATCCCTACACGTCATTTCCGCATATCCTTTTTACCCATTCCTTAAACATCCTTTCCTTCTTTCCTTTCAAACTCCCGTCAGCATCACATCGCAACTCCTTTCTCCTAGTCACGTGACTTTTTTTAAAGAAATCCGTTTCTTTTCCAATAATCCGCCCCGGATTAAGCAACTGGATTAACCACAATCCTAACGCTCTTGGCGCCATTTTTCATCCAGTCACAACGCACTTTATTTCCTCCAATCACCGTCACTTTTTAATGCTAACCACCAATCCCATCTCGTCTTATTTTCTCCAATCAAATCCCGACACGTCACTTCCGCATACCATGTTTACCCATTCCTTAAACACCCTGTCCTTCTTTCCTTCCCAACTCCAAAGAAGAACACATCACCGCTCCCTTACGCAAGTCACGTGACCCTTTTTTAAAAATTCTGTTTCTACTCCATAAACCGTCCTTTATTTCCCCCAATCAACATCCATTTTTCAATTGCATCCACCAGTCCCATCTAGTCTTATTTTCTCCAATAAAATTCCTACACGTCACTTCCGCATACCATTTTTACCCATTCCTTAAACAGCATTTCCTTCTTTCCTTTCAAACTCCCGTCAGCATCACATCGCAAATCCTTTCTCCTAGTCACGTTACCTTTTTTAAAAGAAATCCGTTTCTTTTCCGAAAAACCGTCCTGGATTAGGCAACTGGTTCAACCAAAATCCTAACGCTCTTGGCGCCAAAATTGAAATGTTCCCGCCAAAAGCCTTAATCCATCTTAATCCACGAATTGAGACGGATTAACGCGACACTAGCGCCACCTAGCGGCAGGAATATATTAATCCAATTGCTTAATCCGGGGCTACAACTACTCCTATGGAAAGTTCTTCGTTGAATACTAAATTATTTTTCTGCTTGATAGTGCGACATTTTTTCTTACTGATGGCTTCCAAAGCTTTTGTAAGATCATCTTGGCTCCATCGACTGCATATCTTATTGTGATTTGAAGTCATAACTATAGAAAACATATAAAAAGATTCACAGTAGGAGTGTATACCCAATATGGCCTGCTATCGCTAAAGTGTATACTCAATATGACCTACTAGGCCATGTTAGGTTCACATTACAAGCAAATAATTTCACACGTATAGCTTACACAAAGGTTGCTGCATTCATTAACGTTTTTATGTAATTTAAAACAAGGCAGTTGCATGAAGTAACTGACACGGTAACAGGTTTGTACAAAAATTCTAATGTATCAACACCACAAGAAGCATACTACATAAAATAATAACACTTGAGCGGCAAACAAACGAATCTCAACTGTGAAACGGCTGTTAGTCACTGCGCATTGGGTTTAAAACACAGGTAGATGAAATAGCTTATCAAACATGAATGAGCAGCCATCTAGCGAATTACCGTCATAGTTACCAAGAAATAGCTACTAGGCCATATTGAGTAACAGGCCATATGGGGTACAGTTACCTTACTATATAGGCGCCATAAGTTGAGCGCTCGGGTTCCAAGTTCTCTTTCGGTAAGTTTCGTCTAACTCCGTAAACACAGATGACAACTTTGAAACTTGAAACGGGCTGTAAACTGACATATAGTGGTTAATACGCTGAACTTTATCATGTCCGCCATATTTCGTTTTGATCTATTTCGAGGTTAATTAGCTAACTAGTTTATAACAAAGATGTTGTAGATGATATGGCTCTCGAAAGGGGACACATTATTAACTGTATAACTGTGATTTGAATGCAATTGACCTGGCGTGGGCAAAACTAAAGAATGTTTTCAAAAGATGCAACGTTACTGGTGATATATCGGCTCCAAATCTGCGGAAACTTGCTATAGAAGCATTATCTTCCGTTCTCAGCTCAAACTACGTTTTCCATTGAAATTTGTTCGAAACACATAAACCTTCTATAAGTGAAACTGCAAATTTTGAATAAAAATGTATCTATTTATATTGCATTTTTATGTGAAATGTTATGATATCCTTTCCGTTCTGAATGACTTTGACCTAGAAGAGAAATTGGGGGGAGTGGAGGAGGCGGATTGTTCTTCCTCCCCAAAAGTGCCCAAAATATACAGCTTGTAAACACATGAGCTGATGAGCAGAGAATGATTGCCAAACAGACAAAAATTTGGAAAGTACTCTTTGGACATTGTATGAGATGATTTGCACAAGTTGTTCTCGGGAAGCAAGTAAGGTGAAAAGACGATTAGAAATCGACATTTCGGGAGTATGTATCTCTCCCATCATCAGGATATTTATTAAATGTTGTAACTTAAAATTAATCACTGGATATAACACAAATATAAACAAAGACAAAGCACTATCAAAATTCGCATTACTGAAAAAAGACTGTTTTCAGTAAATTAAAAGCCAGATCAGGAAATGACGTGGGTATAGAAAATTAAATGTGTCAAAGAAACGTAACTTCCATTTTTAAGGCTAGATTCCAAGAGAAGCTGAACTGAAAGACAGCATCACGACTAAGCGCGCTCCTCTAGCAGGAAATGGCCAAAGACCCTTAATTCTCCGCTCCCAGTAACTGTTGCATTTTGCCAAGATGGTCGTCTTCCAAATGTTGGTTCTAAGTTCGCTATAAAAATGCTCTGCCATCAGAGACTTCTCTCAGAGACATGCTCCGTTCATTTTCGTTTATTCTGGTAGTGATGGTCCTTCCGGTTTGTCTATTTACGGTGTTCCACATTCACAGGTTATGCGGTACACTCCCGGAACTTGGAAGTCCAGTTTGTCTTTTACTGGTCTCAACAGATGTTTAATTTTCGGAGGTGGCTTTTGGATGGTCCTGATGTATTTGGTGAGAGTTCTGCTGATTCTGTCGAATAGGCTGCCGGTAAACGGGACGCTAAATGTGATTCATTTGTGATAATAACATTTAATAAATATCCTGATGATGGGAGAGATGCCTACTCCCGAAACGTCGATTTCTAATCGTCTTTTCACCTTTCTTGCTTCCCGAGAAAAACTTGAGCATATTCGTCGCCAGGAAAGCTTCAGGTCTTATGGTATGAAATGATTGTTTCTTAATATTATAATATGAAGGATATATAATTGAAGACATGCCCGGAAAAACGGGCTAACCCACATTGTTTAAAAATGGAGAAAACAAGTGTTTTGTGAATGAGGATGAAAGAATTGTTAACACTATTTTATTTCATTTCTGAGAATATGAGTCTCAAGAATACAGTATATATTATCAGGGTTATCCTTAATAGAACCCAAAACATGACTGATCTAATAACAATAAAAATAAAGTAACGAAAATAAAGTGAAAACCTTTGTCAGCTTTTACTTAAGTTTTATTCTATATACATTTTACAATTTTAGGTGAAACTAATAGGTGTGTCTTTTGGCATATTTATAAATGGTACACGTTGGATTATTCCACTTTTCAATAAGTATATTATTTTGGAAACTAGGTACAAGCTTTTTAGCTGTAGTCAGGCTAATCAAAAATGCTTCATCAGTAATATTTTCAGAAGCTGTGGACTCAGATTTAAGAGTTTTATAGTACTTATGATAAATTGGTGGGATATAATTCATTAGATCCTGTAAGTCTTTAATTTTTCAGGATTTATAGGTCTTGGACCATTGTATTTTGGAGGAAATGTCACATCAGTAAGGGATGGTTTGCCAGATATTATTTTCCTTCGAATGTCCAAAGTGGCGTAATCCTCAACCCCACCGTAAGTGTATTTAAAATATAACGTAAAGGGGTGCTCTTTAAATACTTCCATGCATGTCACCTTGCTTAAGAGTAGCTTTTGCCCAGATTCTGAAGCTGTTCTTTTCTGTACTTTGTCGAAAAGAGGCTTTGCAGAGATGAACATGTTAGTTGTAATTTTGAAATCATGGAAAAGGATTCTTTACGATGGTTTTTCTCACTAGCTCCATCCATTGATCTCGAACATAAATGTAAGCTTCTTGCCTCTTCTTTTTCTCTATAGGGCCGAAGTCACGATCAAAGGCAAAAATGTATGACCGGGTACTAGTTCTGCCATTGTTTGTTTACATCCACAGTAGAGTTTACGGTTTGTGGTAGTTATTACTTATGAAGTGGGCTAAATACTTGTCTATTTTCCATGTATCGCTTTATTCTTATAACTAAAACTCTGCTGGTTTCATGAAATAAAATGATAGTTAAACTGAAAGGATACAATCATTTAAAACATTTGTGCCTCTGTTGGTTATCCTTCTTATATGTTAGTTACCATGAGTGCCACTAGATGACAGGCACAGAGCATGATCGGGTTAACCCGTCTTTGACATTATATGAAAAGGATATCACAAAACGCAAGAACTTCACCTCTCTCTATTTAGCGTTATATGATTGCCGGAGGATAGACCAACACAAGAAAAGATAGTTCTCTGTTGCAGCATCAGAGGGCAGCACTTATCGCAAAATTTTTTATTTTGAGGGTTAACCCCTTTTTCCGGGCATGTCTTCAATTATGCTGCAGACCAAATGAAATGATTTTCCGGACAGGTTGAGTCAGATTGAAAAATTCAATGCCACAGCCGGGATATGAAGACGGATCTCATGGTCTGTGTCCGGGAGATCCATGTTGAAATCCCGGCTATAGCATTGCATTTTTCAGTCTGAGTCAACCTGTCCAGAATTTGGCCTATACACGGCTGGTGTGAAAGACAAATTTAGTTTCTAAAATGATTTTCCGTTTCGGGAATGACAAAATGTTTTCCTCTCTTAAGTACCATTGTGTATGGTACATCACTGAGCGAAATTCTATGTGTATATCCTCCATTCCTACTTATATTCTCAGGGAAAGGGGATCGATGTTCAGTGTGCCAGTTCCCCAGATAGAAGATAGACAAACTCTTACAGCATATAAGATTTTGTTTAAGCTCTCAGTTTATGATAAATTATTTAGTTATGAAGTTCAGCGTTTGCAACATTTTCCGTGTCATAGATTTACATTCTCAAATAGTCCTACTTTTCTAAAATTCGTCGTTATTTTCTTCTTGTGATGATGCGAGGAGCATGGAATTATAAAATGCCTAGTGACATGCCCGTTTAGAAACCTACCTGTGGCTTTAACGTACAGCGAAATATTCAAATGTGAACTGAAAAATATTTGGATTAACACCAGATAACAAGAGTAAAAATCTTTTGTGAAACAGTGAATAGAGAAAGTCATCTGAATGCAGGAAACAGTATTTTAAATGTATTATATATTATCACTGTTTGTTGGGATATGAGCTTCGAGATCCAAACGTTACAGCTTCCGCTGTTATCTTTTTAAACCGTTTGAGACCAGAGTCTATAATAATATGCATATTTCAGAGCTGCACTGGGGCAGGAACACCTTTTTTTGCTGCTATCTGATGTGTTCAAAAGTGTACCACACGTTAACGTTTGTTGGAGAGGACAATAAGTGCTTTTCTGTTGTAGCTACATTCACACTTTACTTAATGGTGCTTTTAACCAGTATGTTTCTCGACAAGCTTCTATAAAAACAAGAGAGAAACATTAGCGTTCCGGATGTCGCTATGCCATGACATTTCTCTAACTTTCAGCGCACTTGTGCTGACGGCATGCGAAACTAGAAGCTGTCCTCCAGCACACTCATGTCACTTTTACAGTCTGGTTGGCAAGGTAATTTACTCACTGTATACTTTGCATAAATTACGTGCAATTTTCTAGTATCCTAGCTCACTTACAACTTCCATGTACGCTAAAGTAGAAAGCATTTTATTTTAGCAAAATTTAAGTAGAGGAAGCATTAAAGGTGGCGCATTACACACTCTTGTCAGAAAATTCTCTTCTTTGTGTTTAGTATTTGCATCTGAATTTGAAATATGTAAGCAACAGGTAGAACTGTCTTTCCATTATTCCATAAACACACATGAATGCTATGGACATTCAAAAGAATGGAAGATGCAAGAATATCAATACAAGTAGTTGCATAGAGGTCACTCCAAAATTACTCGGAGAAGTGAAATACACCAGAAAATACAATAAAAGCATTTGAAGAAACATAAGACTGCAATAAAGTGTATGCTACCTCCATTAGTTTTAAATTAAATTCCAGGGTTATCCATGAACCGCCAAAATTAAACTATACAGCCCAAAAATGGAATTAAATTCCTAATACTTACTATCTATATTGCTCATCTTATATGTATGTGCTAAAGTTAAGTTTATAATATTCAATTAAAGTAATAATTGATGATAATTAATCATTTCTCCACACTAACCATATATAGGCTAAGGTTTTTTATAGAGTCAACATGAAAAATTCAATGCCATGGCCGGGATTTGCACCACGGATCTCTTGGTTTCCGTCCAGTCGCTCTAACCCATTCAGCTACCATATTCAACGTGTCGTCCTGACATTAAATTCTGCATTTGATTCGTATATTTCCCCGGTAGACCACTAGGGGCTCTCGCATTCGAGGTACACCGTTTGTGGCGACTTACTATCGTAAGTACTTAAGTCCCAGGCTTCATTATTTAACTCATATCAAATAACTCTTATGTTGACTCTATCTATTTATTAAAATAAAATTATTTTATATACCTTATTAGCATATAAGATATATAAAACCACTATCTGACCCGCAAACTTCGTGCTGCCAATAAAAGTTTTCTGAACTTATCGACAGAACAAAACAAATTTGGATTAGTTAGTTATTTATTCTGCAATTGAGAATGTAGTTTAATACAATTACAGTTACAATAAAGTTAATAAATGCAAAACTTTCTGATAAACAATACTTTTTGTCTTCTTTTGTGGTACGTAAATAAAGATTGTGGTTTTTCGACGCGCGAAACGTGACGTATAATTGTCCATGAGGGAAACACGGAAACTCCAAGTTGATTCCACAAACTTCCAAAACAACTTTGCCTTGCGATTTATATATGGTCATCGCAAAGGTCAAACTCAGGGGAAATTGTACACCCTTAAAATCAAAAGGGAAATCCATTCGAATCATTGGAATCGCAAAGGAATTCAATTAATTTTTTGTCATTTCAGTTCAAATTCACGAGATCATTAACATAAATTATAAAAAAGGTATCCAAGGATTCATCAATAATTGATAATTGTCTGTGGTCAAATATTTATAGTGTTATAGTGTTTTCAGAAGTTAATTTCGAGTCTAATCTTCAAAAGATATATCATTAAGCTACCTGAAAATATTTCAGCTTTGATAACAAACGATAAACGCAATTTAATAAAATACAGGGTGTATATAAATGAATATCAGGGTTTTAACTCTTTATAATATTTATTACATTCAACTTATAGTTATAAATGATATGTCAAATGAAAAAACAACTGAAACAGTATTACCAAGAACCCTATAAATGTTCAATGTGACTACCATTTGTCACACGGCACACATCAAATCTATAACCGAATACTTCCCTAACGTTGATAATTGTGTCTTCAGTAATTGTAGCAACAGCTGCTTCAATCCAGTTTCTTAATTCAGGAAGGTCAGCTGGTAGCAGAGGCACGTACACAAGATCCTTGATGAAGCCCCAAAGATAACAATCGCATGGCGTTAGGTCAGGAGAACGTGGAGGCCATGCAAAGCAAGCCCTGTTATTGGGGCCCTTGTGGCCTATCCAGCGGTCGGGTACAGTGACCTTCAATCAATCGCGTACTTCGTTATGCCACTGAGGTGGCGCACCATTTTGCTGGAAAATGAAGTTTTCTGGCTCATTTGTTTCCAACTGAGGGAAGAAGCATTGCTCCAGTGTATCAAGGTAAGAAGTGCCAGTTACAGTAGTTTCACCAAAATAGAAAGGCCCATAAACGTTTTGCCGGTATACGGCACAAAAAACATTCACTTTAGGGGCATCTCGTTATATTTGTACCACCGCGTGTACCAGATACGCACATTATGAGTGTTAAAAAGTCCACGATCCATAAAATCGTCATCGCCATGAAAAAACATGTCGTTTGCGAAGTTGGCACGTAATCCGTGGTCTGTCGGTTTTAGAGCCTGTAATAACTGTAAACAGTAAGGACGTAGCCGTAAGCGTTTTATTACAACTTTCCGATCAGTCGACACAGATACTTGTAATTCCAGACTAGCCTTCGGGACTGATTTCTTTGGGCTACGAGTGAACGAATCTCTTACTCGCTCAACAGTCTTTTCTCCTGCTCTTGGTCGTCCCGTGCTCTTTCCTTTACAAATACAGCCGTTATCTTTAAACTGATGATACCATCTACGAATGTTGTCACTAGGAGGATCACAACGGAACTTAATGCGGAACGCACGTTGCACAGTAACTACAGATTCGGTCTTTGCAAACTACAAAACACAAAACGCTTTCTGTTTACTAGTCGTCATTTTTGCTACTACCGCTATCTGACGGATTGCAGCAGAAACATTGCACGCACATGCGCACGGGTGCCAACAAACAAAACTGTTTGAGTTGCTTTTTCATTTGGCATATCATTTATAACTGTAAATTTAATGTGATAAATATTATAAAGAGTTAAAACCCCGATATTCATTTATATGCACCCTTTATAAGTGAAATAGCTTAGAAGACTTTGGCAAGGAGTAGAATATCTTTCTACTTTGTAATGCTTTTGTTTGTCTAAAATAAGAAAGGTGTATGTGTTCCATAGAAGTTTGAGTGCGTGCTTTAATATTTAGCCAATTACCCGGTCCATTATGAATAGTTTTATTCAACTGTTAAACCTTCGTTCAACTTATACAAATATTTCAAACCCAAGACTAGGCAAATCGGTTCCGCCGTTCTCGAGTTTTTGCGAGACTAACAAACGTCAACTCATATATATATATATGGTATCAAGCTTCGTAATACTAAAATTATGTGATCTGCAGATGAATAAGCAATTTCACTTTTATATCAGTTTGACCAAACCACAATCTTACCAGAAACTGCTCCGGAGAAAACTCTTTAATAACTATAACTTGATTTGATATACGCTTTGAATACACATAAACATACGCGCCTAAACTGCTGAACTATATTCTTAAATTAACATTTAAATTACAACATCTAATATTACGTTCAAAATGAGATTGAAAGCTTAAACGAATGAATTCAATGTTGAATATGCCGTTAAAAGTAAAGTTTTAACACGCACCAAGTATTCCAAGGTTTACAGACTATAACGTCCTGAGGAATAAAATGTTTATGGCACAATCCTTGTTTCATGCAAAAGACTTTACTACCGGCCTCTGTTGCGTAGATTGCAGCGTGTCTGCTTCACGTTCACGAGGTTCTGAGTTCGAGTGTTGGTTAGAGTGATTTATCTGGATAATTTTTTCCTTGTTTTTCTGAACGATGAATGTCGGCTGACTCTAAACTGTAGGGACCCAGCGGAGTGGCTCAGGCTGTATCTGATCTGCTACGCCAGGGAATACTGGATGGATTAATTACATCCCCCATATTTCCAGCCCCTCCATTTCATCTCCAGTAGGTATCATTTTACGTTATCTCTCATCTGATAGTCCTTTGCAGGGTAACCGATTTACTCCATGGCTCCGGTCCGAGATTGAGGTAAATCTGGGCCTGCTGTCCATGCCAAAGTTTCCAACGCCAGATTCAGTTCTTCGTTCGGGCTATTTAGATGTTCAGGCGCAGTTCAGATCCTGTAGTTTTATTTATTTGATGGCTCGACAGACAATAGGGGATGACGCAGCCCCTGTCACCTAAGAACACTGAGATGACATATAACCTGATATCAGAAAGACACAAACAAATAAATATAAATAAATGACGTATACCAGAATAGACATATCCCATAATGCTAGCATATACTCCGGAGACCGCCACAGTGACAAGGCCATTCTACGAAGTTCAGTAAACTCCCTTTGATTTTGACCAACGCATAGAGCACATGCCTTCGCATAAATTTTTGCAACGGACCGTTAGAGAAAGCGTCTCTGATATCAGGTCCGAAACTGGAAATTCTGAACACTGATCTCAAGTGGGGATAGTTAAGAGCCAATAGAAAATTCTTCATGTGATTTTGCAAACTCCGAGAAGTACCTAGTTTGGGGGTAATTCAAAGTGATGGCGGAAAGTAGGTTTTGCTAGTAAGAACACTTCGGTCCTGAGTTCTACGTGAGACGGACGCGTATTCGGCGCCGCCTAAGAGGTATACTCCCGTGCCATGCAGAGAGACAATGTGCAATATTTAACAAACTGTCCAGTGAGAGTTAGCACAAAGAGTAATATATAGAGAAGAAGATAACTATATCCAGTTCGACTACGCAGTGTTACTGCCTCCGTGCTCCACATCACAACATTCACAGTGACGCTAAACACAGCAACCACACCGACGACGACTTTGCGGTGGCTAGCAAAGAAACCTACGGATTACAATAAACTTCTGTCTACCAGAATCGAATTGTCATCATTCAACCCACAACCAGTCAAAACGCACCCACTCCTGAAGTACAGATGAGGGTTCTCATGCGAGAGCTACAAGTCACCTCGAACCGATTACAATCTCCCTTTCCTTAACCTCCTCACGCCACCAATCCTTAATTGTGAGGCGTTGAGCACAAGGGAGAGCTTGACGTGGTTCGCTACGGGTCGGACCGCCTCAGGGAGTGGTATGTGTTTTTAATCACTGTCGGCAGAGTTTTAGTTTTCGTCTTTTACTGCAGTGCTCGATTTTTACGGCAGAGCTATTTGGTTTTTACCAAACCGTTTTATATGTTCGTCTGCAAGCCTTACAATCTTGGGTTATCTGCACAGATTCTTTGATTGCCCTCCAGAGCCTACGAATGCTGTACCATTACCATCTCCATCGTACACCGGTTCCAGGACTGCCTTCACACACTCGTCAGTGCCGGCACTTGCTTCTCCTTTGTGTGGGTACCTGGACACGTAGGCATATCTGGAAAGGAGGCTGCGGACGCCTCATTTACCCGTCATATTGGGGTTTGTTTTTGTTGTACTTTTACAGTTGCTGGCACTGTATTGTTGACCTTTTTTACTGTTGTAGAGTTCTAGTCCTTGAGCTGAGAGCTCAGATCCAACATTTTTAGTATCATTGTTTTTATTGGACGCTAATGACCGCAGCAGTTGTGCGTCCTAAAGCCACATTACTACTACTACTACTACTACTACTACTACTACTCTTGCATGGTAGAAATGTCGGTGGTTGTCTCGGGGATGTCGTGACCCATTGGATCGGCTGCTCTCTGACACCTCTCACCTCATACTTCCTCAAGGAGATGTCCCGCTTGGGGCTTAGGTACAGTAAACCACAGGTTAGCGCGACGGCCCTAAGAGGGCCAAGGCCTAACAAACCTACTGTCGGCCTCACGCCCGCTTACACACGGCAGAGGTGGGCGATCATCCAACCGATACGGGGAGGAGATGTAGTCAGCATCTCGGCATCCCCCGGTCGGAACGTTGGTTTTCGTGACAAGGGCCGCTTACCTAGATAAGTTCCCAACTTTTCTCACGATACTGAGTGGGTACCGATGCTATACACAGGACTTAAAATCTATACCTCAAGGGCGGAATCGAACCCGGGCCGCTGTCCATGGCCAGGGACCAAGGCATGCTGCCTTAGCCCGCTACTGCACGGCGCAGGACTCGGCAAGTGAATACTACCACGCATTCCTATTCATAATTTCTCTTTCTTTCCTTTTCATTCTTCACCGTTAGAGCCACTACTAGATTTCCTGACATATCCTTGCGAGCCATCGTTGCGACTGGCGTGGCCGGCGCGCACAAAGGGAAAGATAGTGCAACGCGGCGATAAAAAGCTTGCCGAAACAGATAAAGATAGATGACTGGAAAGTTTGCTTTCTTGATTGTTACAGAACATTCCACCAATTTCTAGAGCAATGGGTGGAGGTATAAAAGGAAGGCGGGTTAGTTGTCGTAATTGGACTCGTTAACTCTACGCGCAGCTGCGTTTTGAAAGTGAACTCGTTTATTTCTTTACGTGTGCAGAAGTGAGAGATTGTGTTGGTTTATGATACGTCATTCTGCTACCAAGGGTGTACAAACTATATTTCTACGGAAATAAAAGGCATTTTGAATTCCTGGAACCCACAAAGTCACAATATTGTGATGCAGGACTGATGGTAAGGACGCTTGTTCAAAGGAGAGAGAGTGTACACTTAGACAACAGAGTTTCACCCTGCCTCTACCTGGGAGTGGTAGCCACAATAGATCTATGTAGCTGGTAGTGCACGAGTAGTTCTACCTATGTCTATGTAAAGGGACATTCTAGAAACAAGCATAAAGTATGGGAAGTAAAAGTTATAGCATATGCACTGGAAAGAACTGACACTTAGAAAGCAGAACAAACTGTTCAAGAACAAAAGCAAACAACCTCTAAGAAATTGCTAGAGCAAACAAAATGAACATTTTAAATATTTAATGAAATAAGAAACATTTACGATTGTAAATTAATTGTTCTTTCACACTAGCCGTGTGTAGGACTCTCTATGGGGAATTTAATGTCATATTGGCCTGTTGGCCATAGTAGCTCAATGGTTTAGAGCCGCTGGACGGAGACTAGAAGATCCGTAGTTCAAATCCCGGCTATGACATTGAATTTTTAAGTCTGGCTCTACCCTTTCAACATATATGAAGTTACAGACATTAGGAGGTGGAATGTGCTGAAGTTATTTAATTTATATGCCCACTAACCAGATTAGTTTACTTGAGGATTACAATACGAGTATTCTCTTTCCCCATATTATTTAATTTTATTCTATATCTGTAGTTCCGCAATTTGTATAGCGCTAACGGTGCTGATCAATTCAAATTAAAAACAAAAGGAGGTGGATTAAAAAAGAGAAAAGAGTTTGGAGAAGTTCGTCGCCGGAATCTAGGAATAAACTTCAAAACTTAAACAGCTTTAACTATGGTCAGCCTTGATTGATTTAGTGGTTAAAGGTTTGAATAATCGTGTGAGCAAAATTATTTCTTAGGAAGAACGCTTGAAAGCTGTAATTTCCGGATAATGCTATATCCTTAAAATATAACTCCAATGTAATAAGTTGCTAGGAATTTCGACCACGCCGGATAAAAGATATGGATTGTGATCCAGTTGCATGACATTGAATAAATTAGCTGTCCCTCACTCAAAGCTTCTTGCATAGACTACATTCATTAAATTTAAATTTGAGCTTATTTTTTCCTCTCCATTTTACGCTAGATGGCAGGAGGTCTGTGTTTCCCATTAGGAAACTTAAGCCAGTAATTTAGGTTGATGCATTTCTTTTCCTGTTCTTCCCCCTCAAGAATAGAGGCCGGCGGCAATCTGCTTCATTCCTTTCTTTCATAAATTTTCCTTTATTTTAGGTTAGGGCTAGCTTTTAATATTTAAAAAATGTAGCATTCTTCTTAAATGCTGAAAACGTTAAGGCTTGTCTACTTTTATATAATTCCACTTTTAACAATATAATTCCTAATTAATTCTAACAGCTACTAAATGGTTAAGCATCGCATACCTTTAGTGCCCTTCGAAAATATATATGATTAATTTTCAGTTGATTTGTACCTTTTCATACCTTAATGAATATATTTCATTATTTGATAATAGCTTGAAGGTGAGTTCATACATAATATTGTCTCCCGATTGTTGGAACACCCTATAGAACCAGCTGAGAGCAGGCAAGCAGGGGAGGTCGGCGTTAGCGACGCCCCCCCTCGTTTGTCTTATAGTGGTGAGAAGGGGCGGCTGGGAGAGAAAAACATCACTGCGCCGTCTCTTTCTGTTCCACCTGTGTTCTCGAACTTACGGGATATTTCATCTAATCTAGAACATTCTCGATCCCCCAGCTGACCCTATATAAGCAATACGCAGGACAGTAAGTGAGTCAGTCAGTTCGTCAGAGTTCTTGGCGAGCAGTGTAAGAGTGCAGTTTACGACGAGAAGACTGTGTACGTGCATCGGAGTATTGTATGTAATTACGAATGCAAGTGAAATTGTAACGGACGAACTGGTGAATCGTAATTGTGTGCATTACGTAATTCTGTGGAATTGGTAAGTGTTTAACTGTAAGTCGAAAGAAATAAAGAACATTTTTGAGTGGTGAAATTGGACTTTTCATTTCACGAGCCTACAAAGTCGCACTCGTGTCAGGAAGCGGGACAACAACATCACCGAACATTACAACCATGGACGCGGCATTGGAAAAGATTTTGGAGAAGATGATGGAAATGAAGGCGGAACTGACAGAAATGAAGACGGCCAACGGCACCATCACCGAGAAGATGGAAGAAATGAAGGCCGAATTGACAACAAAACAGAAGCGGCAAATAACAACCTGGCCGCAGAGTTGAAACAAATGAAGACGGCCAACGACAACATCACCGAGAAGATGGAAGAATTGAAGGCCGATATAACCACAGAAATGAGAGCCGTGAAAGGCAGTCTGGCCACGGAAATGAAGGCGGCGAACGAGGCTCTCGCCGCAAGGTTTGAGGAACAGTTGGCCGGCGTGAGGGATAACGTGACGGAGCTGGGCAAGCGGATGCGCCAAGTGGACGAGCGAGTCGAGGTCCTGGCGAACCGCTTCAATGACCTGGAGGAAAAGGTCGACAATAACGCAAAGTCCCTGAACGCCATGGTTGAAGACGTCGAAGACCTCGCGAACCGCGTAAACAACTTGGAAGGAAAGGCCGACAGCAGCGTCAAGTCTCTGAACGCCATGGTGGAGGACGTCGTCGGAAGGAACCTGAAGGATTTGAAGGCCGACGCGCCGGGACGCGACACAACACCTGCGCGCGTCAAACCTCCCAAGTATGACGGCGCGTCAACATATGAAGTCTTCCGCCGCCAGTTCGACACAGTGGCCAGGCACAACAGATGGTCACCAGAGGAGAAGGCCACACAGTTAATAGCCAGCCTCCAGGGACGGGCCGCGGAAGTCCTAAATCCGGTGCAGACGACGGCGGCGCCCAAGGACATCTGGGAGGCCCTGGACAATCGCTTCGGGAACCACCGCTTAGCCCCTGCATATCGCAGCCAGCTAAAGGCAAGGTTACAGCAGCCGGGGGAGACGCTGCAGGAGTTCGCCATAGTGATTGAGCAGCTGGCTAGCAAGGCCTTGGTTGACCTGCCACTGGAGTTCGTATCCCGGGAAGTCGCATACAATTTTGTCGACGGGGTACGGGACACGAAGATTCGTCAGCGCCTAATGCTCGGCGAATATAAAACAATCCACGAGGCGCTGACAGCGGCATTAAGGATGGAGGCGGCCAAAGTAACATCTATCCCGACGTCGAGAACGAGGAGTGTCCGCTACGCCGGAGACAGAAGATCAGCTGAGGGACGCCGGCGAACACCTAGTGGCCTGTGTTGGGGGTGTGGACAGCCCAGACAGCTTCAGAGAGACTGCCCACACCAGGAAGAGCAGCCGGAAAACGAGTAAGGGCCGTCGTGGAGAGGGGCACGTCGGTGCCATCACCACCATCCCCTCGAGTGACACTGCGCGCCGTCAGCCGGCGTATGGATGACAGCCTCATCGCGGACGGTTGGGTGAGAGGGAACCCGTGCCGCGTGCTGGTGGACACTGGGGCAGCCGCGACCATCATCAGACCTGACGTGGCGAATGGTTTGCCGACGACGAAGCCGAGCCGACCATACGAGCTTGTCACGGCATCGGACGACACCTTGCCTGTGGAGAAGGAGGCCCTGCTGGAGCTGACCATGGGGCGGAGTGCCGTACGTCTGTGGGTGCTCGTCGCGAAGGTGGCTGAGGAGGTAATTCTGCGACTGGATGCCCTCAGGAGCCCCTCAGGCGACGGTCGACGTCGGCAGGAAGGTCCTGCGGCTCAACGGAGAAGAGGTTATACTCCGTCAGCCCGAAGAGCGCCTTGGAATCTGCAGGGTCGTCTTGAACGAAGACGTGGTTGTTCCCGCGAGGAGCGAGGTGATGGTGACGGGGCCACCAGAAGGCCAGACAGCAGGTTGGGTCCCGAGGCTGCAGGAGTACGACTTCACCTCGGAACATCGTAGAGGGAAGAGCCACGGTAACGCTGACGTCATGTGCCGAGCACCCTGTCCAGAAGAGTGCGGCCAGTGCACAAGAGTGAAGGAGAAGGCGCGTGCCGGGGCAGTCCGAGTAGTCACGGCAGTGCCTGCGGATGGCTGGGATAGGCAGGCCTGAGGAGGGAGCAGCTGGCGAACGCAGACTTGGGGCCACCCTTAAGGGAAGTGGAGGCAGGGACGAGACCAACCTGGAAGGACATCGCACCGAGGACCGCAACCTGCAAGTCGTACTGTGCCCAATGGGACTCGCTGAAGACCAGAGAGGGCGTGCTGTTCCGGGTATGGGAGTCATCCGATGGGAAGACGCAGAGAGAACAGTTGGTACTTCTCCGGAGTAAGGTACCGGAATTCTTGGAAGAAGTGCACGCCGGTACTTCAGGAGGACACCTGGGAGCGAACCGAACGATTGACAAACTACGGCAGCGCTACTACTGGCTGAGGCTCCGAGCAGATGCTGAGAGATGGTGCCGTCAGTGTCACGAGTGCGTGGCGAGTAGCGGCCCCCAGACTAGGAGCCGGGGTCGCATGCAGCAGTACAACGTCGGAGCGCCATTCGAACGTCTCGCCGTTGACATTGCTTCGGAAGCGAAACAGCCAGCGACCGAGTGTGTGGAGAACTTGGTGGACCATCTTCACGACATGCACGAGATGGCACGCCAGAACATCCAGAGGGCGAGCGACCGCATGCAGACCAGGTATGACAGGCAAGCCAACAGCCAAGGGTTCCAGCAAGGTGACCTGGTCTGGTTGTACCGTCCTACCCGGACCAAGGGACGCTGTCCGACGCTCCAGCAGCCATGGCAAGGACCGCACCGGGTGGTGAAGAGGATTAACGACGTGGTCTACCGCATCCAGAAGGTTCCCCGAGGGAAGATGTTGGTGGTACACCTGGATCGCCTGGCACGCTACGATGGTGCTGTTCGGGACGACCAGCTTTGAGGAGGGAGCACTGTCACCCGATCGTTGGAACACCCTATACAACCAGCTGAGAGCAGGCAAGCAGGGGAGGTCGGCGTTAGCCACGCCCCCCTCGTTTGTCTTATAGTAGTGACAATGGGCGGCTGGGAGAAAAAAACGTCACTGCGCCGTCTCTTTCTGTTCCACATGTGTTCTCGAAATTCTGGGATATTTCATCTAATCTAGAACATTCTCGATCCCCCAGCTGACCCTATATAAGCAACACGCCGGGCAGTAAGTGAGTCAGTCAGTTCGTCAGAGTTCTTGGCGAGCAGTGTAAGAGTGCAGTTTACGACGAGAAGACTGTGTACGTGCATCGGAGTATTGTATGTAATTAGGAATGCAAATGAAATTTAACGGACGAACTGGTGAATCGTAATTGTGTGCATTACGTAATTCTGTGGAATTGGTAAGTGTTTAACTGTAAGTCGAAAGAAATAAAGAACATTTTTGAGTGGTGAAATTGGACTTTTCATTTCACGAGCCTACAAAGTCGCACTCGTGTCAGGAAGCGGGACAACAACATCACCGAACATTACAACCATGGACGCGGCATTGGAAAAGATTTTGGAGAAGATGATGGAAATGAAGGCGGAACTGACAGAAATGAAGACGGCCAACGGCACCATCACCGAGAAGATGGAAGAAATGAAGGCCGAATTGACAACAAAACAGAAGCGGCAAATAACAACCTGGCCGCAGAGTTGAAACAAATGAAGACGGCCAACGACAACATCACCGAGAAGATGGAAGAATTGAAGGCCGATATAACCACAGAAATGAGAGCCGTGAAAGGCAGTCTGGCCACGGAAATGAAGGCGGCGAACGAGGCTCTCGCCGCAAGGTTTGAGGAACAGTTGGCCGGCGTGAGGGATAACGTGACGGAGCTGGGCAAGCGGATGCGCCAAGTGGACGAGCGAGTCGAGGTCCTGGCGAACCGCTTCAATGACCTGGAGGAAAAGGTCGACAATAACGCAAAGTCCCTGAACGCCATGGTTGAAGACGTCGAAGACCTCGCGAACCGCGTAAACAACTTGGAAGGAAAGGCCGACAGCAGCGTCAAGTCTCTGAACGCCATGGTGGAGGACGTCGTCGGAAGGAACCTGAAGGATTTGAAGGCCGACGCGCCGGGACGCGACACAACACCTGCGCGCGTCAAACCTCCCAAGTATGACGGCGCGTCAACATATGAAGTCTTCCGCCGCCAGTTCGACACAGTGGCCAGGCACAACAGATGGTCACCAGAGGAGAAGGCCACACAGTTAATAGCCAGCCTCCAGGGACGGGCCGCGGAAGTCCTAAATCCGGTGCAGACGACGGCGGCGCCCAAGGACATCTGGGAGGCCCTGGACAATCGCTTCGGGAACCACCGCTTAGCCCCTGCATATCGCAGCCAGCTAAAGGCAAGGTTACAGCAGCCGGGGGAGACGCTGCAGGAGTTCGCCATAGTGATTGAGCAGCTGGCTAGCAAGGCCTTGGTTGACCTGCCACTGGAGTTCGTATCCCGGGAAGTCGCCTACAATTTTGTCGACGGGGTACGGGACACGAAGATTCGTCAGCGCCTAATGCTCGGCGAATATAAAACAATCCACGAGGCGCTGACAGCGGCATTAAGGATGGAGGCGGCCAAAGTAACATCTATCCCGACGTCGAGAACGAGGAGTGTCCGCTACGCCGGAGACAGAAGATCAGCTGAGGGACGCCGGCGAACACCTAGTGGCCTGTGTTGGGGGTGTGGACAGCCCAGACAGCTTCAGAGAGACTGCCCACACCAGGAAGAACAGCCGGAAAACGAGTAAGGGCCGTCGTGGAGAGGGGCACGTCGGTGCCATCACCACCATCCCCTCGAGTGACACTGCGCGCCGTCAGCCGGCGTATGGATGACAGCCTCATCGCGGACGGTTGGGTGAGAGGGAACCCGTGCCGCGTGCTGGTGGACACTGGGGCAGCCGCGACCATCATCAGACCTGACGTGGCGAATGGTTTGCCGACGACGAAGCCGAGCCGACCATACGAGCTTGTCACGGCATCGGACGACACCTTGCCTGTGGAGAAGGAGGCCCTGCTGGAGCTGACCATGGGGCGGAGTGCCGTACGTCTGTGGGTGCTCGTCGCGAAGGTGGCTGAGGAGGTAATTCTGCGACTGGATGCCCTCAGGAGCCCCTCAGGCGACGGTCGACGTCGGCAGGAAGGTCCTGCGGCTCAACGGAGAAGAGGTTATACTCCGTCAGCCCGAAGAGCGCCTTGGAATCTGCAGGGTCGTCTTGAACGAAGACGTGGTTGTTCCCGCGAGGAGCGAGGTGATGGTGACGGGGCCACCAGAAGGCCAGACAGCAGGTTGGGTCCCGAGGCTGCAGGAGTACGACTTCACCTCGGAACATCGTAGAGGGAAGAGCCACGGTAACGCTGACGTCATGTGCCGAGCACCCTGTCCAGAAGAGTGCGGCCAGTGCACAAGAGTGAAGGAGAAGGCGCGTGCCGGGGCAGTCCGAGTAGTCACGGCAGTGCCTGCGGATGGCTGGGATAGGCAGGCCTGAGGAGGGAGCAGCTGGCGAACGCAGACTTGGGGCCACCCTTAAGGGAAGTGGAGGCAGGGACGAGACCAACCTGGAAGGACATCGCACCGAGGAGCGCAACCTGCAAGTCGTACTGTGCCCAATGGGACTCGCTGAAGACCAGAGAGGGCGTGCTGTTCCGGGTATGGGAGTCATCCGATGGGAAGACGCAGAGAGAACAGTTGGTACTTCTCCGGAGTAAGGTACCGGAAGTCTTGGAAGAAGTGCACGCCGGTACTTCAGGAGGACACCTGGGAGCGAACCGAACGATTGACAAACTACGGCAGCGCTACTACTGGCTGAGGCTCCGAGCAGATGCTGAGAGATGGTGCCGTCAGTGTCACGAGTGCGTGGCGAGTAGCGGCCCCCAGACTAGGAGCCGGGGTCGCATGCAGCAGTACAACGTCGGAGCGCCATTCGAACGTCTCGCCGTTGACATTGCTTCGGAAGCGAAACAGCCAGCGACCGAGTGTGTGGGGAACTTGGTGGACCATCTTCACGACATGCACGAGATGGCACGCCAGAACATCCAGAGGGCGAGCGACCGCATGCAGACCAGGTATGACAGGCAAGCCAACAGCCAAGGGTTCAAGCAAGGTGACCTGGTCTGGTTGTACCGTCCTACCCGGACCAAGGGACGCTGTCCGACGCTCCAGCAGCCATGGCAAGGACCGCACCGGGTGGTGAAGAGGATTAACGACGTGGTCTACCGCATCCAGAAGGTTCCCCGAGGGAAGATGTTGGTGGTACACCTGGATCGCCTGGCACGCTACGATGGTGCTGTTCGGGACGACCAGCTTTGAGGAGGGAGCACTGTCACCCGATCGTTGGAACACCCTATACAACCAGCTGAGAGCAGGCAAGCAGGGGAGGTCGGCGTTAGCCACGCCCCCCTCGTTTGTCTTATAGTAGTGACAATGGGCGGCTGTTAGAAAAAAACGTCACTGCGCCGTCTCTTTCTGTTCCACATGTGTTCTCGAAATTCTGGGATATTTCATCTAATCTAGAACATTCTCGATCCCCCAGCTGACCCTATATAAGCAACACGCCGGGCAGTAAGTGAGTCAGTCAGTTCGTCAGAGTTCTTGGCGAGCAGTGTAAGAGTGCAGTTTACGACGAGAAGACTGTGTACGTGCATCGGAGTATTGTATGTAATTAGGAATGCAAATGAAATTTAACGGACGAACTGGTGAATCGTAATTGTGTGCATTACGTAATTCTGTGTAATTGGCAAGTGTTTAACTGTAAGTCGAAGGAAATAAAGAACATTTTTGAGTGGTGAAATTGGACTCTTCATTTCACGAGCCCACAAAGTCACAATATAACTGCTTTGTTTGCTCCCCTTATAACATTTCAAAGTGTTTCTAGTTCTATCAGCACAATCTGTATGTCACACTATTTCACAAGAGTTTCAATGACACTTTTTGTCCTATTACTTTAACTCGTAGCGCGTACTCTAGATAGAGCATAGACCGGTTACAAAGTGGCCCTTAACCGGTAGATATTGCACATATTCCGGTATGTTTTAATCTGACGACAAAATATGGGTTTTTATCAGTTGAGTTATGGTTGTTGCACAGGTCGAAAATATGTCACTGCTTAGTACAAGAATTTTGCATTGTGTTGACTTGTTTGGGGTTGAATATACCTTAAGGTAGCGTATTTTCATATAATCTACACATTTGGAGTACTTCTTACAAGAAGTGTATAAAATGCTATCACACTTTGCAATTCTTAGCATATATTTTTTGATGGAAGTTTTACAATATAGATTTATAGATTTTAGTATATATATTATTTATACAACCAAATTTTTATTAAATAATTGTAAATATTATTCGGTTTTACTTAATGTGATTCAGGAGACTCTAATACTTTAACCTATAGTATTATTTTAGAAGTTATTAATATTTTAATGATCTAAATCCAAAAGATAGGCGAAGAGGCTACGAAGAGCAATGCGATCCATATAAACCTGAACTATTTCAATAGACATGTGCAACTTTGGAAGCATATAATACACAATTAAGCTATTTACATATCAGAGAAAATGTTGGAAGTGTCCTCCACCAGCATCTATGGACCACTGGTCACATTTTCTTGGATACGACTGTAGAGATTGAAGTTTATATGGGTATCTTCAAGACATTTGTAGAGCAGCTGGAATATATGGAATTGAGGGAAGGCTATTTCCAGCAAGATGGAGCAACGTGCCATATATCTAATGACAGCATGGAACTTTTAACCAGTTTCTTTGATAATCCAATAATCTCAAAAGATCTGTGGCTGCCCAGATCCTCTGACCTAACCTCACCTATTTTTTTTCTTATGGGCATATAGAGTGTACAAGACTAGGACACGTACAATTGATGTTCTCCAGGAAGCCATTCGAACCGGGATAAGTAACATTGGCCAGGACACTGTCCGTAAAACTTCAGAGAATATGGTGGGACGAGTGCAAACATGTATAGATGCTGGTGGAGGACACTTCCAACATTTTCTCTTAGATTAAACCGGTGCAATGTAATCTCCCAATTGTGTGTTATATCCTCCCAAAGTTGTACGTGTGTCCTATTATTGGTTCAAACGTTATGGCCTATTAAATTGGTTCAAGTTTATATGGATCGCACTATATTATGTGTATTATTATTATTAATTATTATTATTATTATCATTATCATTATCATTATCATTATTATTATTATTATTATTATTATTATTATTATTATTATTATTATTATTATTATTATTATTATTATTATTATTATTATTATTATTATTATTATTATTATTATTATTATTATTATTATTATTATTATTATTATTATTATTATTATTATTATTATTATTATTATTATTATTATTATTATTATTATTATTATTATTATTATTATTATTATTATTATTATTATTATTATTATTATTATTATTATTATTATTATTATTATTATTATTATTATTATTATTATTATTATTATTATTATTATTATTATTATTATTATTATTATTATTATTATTATTATTATTATTATTATTATTATTATTATTATTATTATTATTATTATTATTATTATTATTATTATTATTATTATTATTATTATTATTATTATTATTGTTATTGTTATTGTTATTGTTATTGTTATTGTTATTGTTATTGTTATTGTTATTATTATTATTATTGTTATTATTATTATTATTGTTATTATTATTATTATTATTATTATTATTATTATTATTATTATTATTATTATTATTATTATTATTATTATTATTATTATTATTATTATTATTATTATTATTATTATTATTATTATTATTATTATTATTATTATTATTATTATTATTATTATTATTATTATTATTATTATTATTATTATTAATCTTAATTGTTTACTACTAAAGCTGGTAAATACTTCAAAATGGCTTACCCTGCTTAATTGCCTCGCCTGTTTCTTGGTAATTTCTCCGAAACCGAAGTTCGCTTCTTCCAAATCTGTCACGCAATTCAAGAGCAACCAGCTCGATGGTGACAGTAACTTTAAGGCTTTCGTGTCTAGTTCAGAAGAAACGTTTCAATAAATATTACGGCTGTTGAGGATATTAGAGTTTCGGGTAATTCATATCTTAACCTGCGCCTGTAAACTGCAATTTCTAATGTTATAATGGCTCAGTCTGTTTTATCCTCATAAATCGCCGCAGAATTCGGCAAGAGAGGAAATTAATTAATCAATCAATATAGCATCATTAATTTATTCACATTTGTTTGTTGGAATTCGTTGAAAGGAGTCTTAGGAGAGACTGGATCGGTGGTAGGCAAGTAATTTTGAAAACCTTACTGGAGAACAAGTGAAGTGGAGGGTGAACGATATCCTTCGTTGTGATTTTCTAATATTTGAACACACAAATAGGATAACAACACCATAAAGTAATCATTACTCCTGTTGTTGGGCATTCTCATAGTGATAAGTAGCATAAGATCCAATTACAATTTGGGATCTATACCAAGGATTGATATTGGTGCATTAACATTTCCATTTTATGTTTTTCTGAATAAGACCAACTCAATACCAAGGAGATCACTGGCGTTTAATGCTTATTAACTATTAATATTAATGTATGGTGTTGGTATAAATAAAAATAGTTTGTAGAACTGACCTAAATGTCTCCTTCAGTATCTAAGGTATATCATTATTTCCGTCGGTGTTTCTTTGTGTTTTACTTATACTGTCCTCTGAAATACTCAGAAGCACTTTTTAGTTAATACACCACTTGATCTAAAAGAGGCGGGCTTTAAGTATTGATTTTAATTCCTTTTTTGTACTCCTTATTCAGCCAGTTTACTATTCGTTATAACAAATGCATGGAATTATTGTTTCAACTGCAAAAATTTCTGGATAATACCGTGAACGAAATCGTTGAAATATTTTGGCAAGTTGGAGTATTTTGAAGACAAGTACAGCTTTAGAGAAGTGAAGTAAACGTTGTGAGTGCTAATCTAGCAGTGTATTGACTCATCTTTGACACTGTGTTGCCTTTATGCTGCAGTGGAAGAGGAATCCTGTGGAATAGCTTTATTGCCTCTTAATATATTTTGTAATGGATTATGATCACTCACTTGAAATTAATTTTGTATAATTTTGCATCACCTTTAAACTATAAGAGAGGGAAAAATAGTTTTCACATAAAAGTTTAGAGTTCTTTAGAGCAGTTATTTGCATTTTTGAGACATCAAAAATTTACAAGTTGTTTTCTTATTACAATGCTAAGTTGGAAACCATGGTCAACGGGGCTGCTCCTTCATTATAGGTGTTTCGTCTGCCTCTATTTTAGACATCTTCAGGGGCAGCGACTAATCGAAATGTTCTCACGAAAGACTCGAAGGAGATCGTGTATCACATGTATCAGGTTATTATCTGGTTTTAAATTATGAACATGTGTGAACTTGTAAGGTTTGAGTTTAAAAACGTTTACTCTTGTTCGTACGAAGGTCACTGGAGCATTAAAATCTGTGCAAATATAATATGATTTATCAAACGTTTTATCCAATTTTTAATAATTTTTTCTGTTAAATATGTGCATGCATATATGTCTTCCTTATCAGGAGCCATTAATCTCAAATTTATCTACAACATCGTGATCTGAAGTTCTAGATGGAGGTGAACTTTCAGGACGAAGTTTATTCTTCAAAAATTCAACGAACTCATTTGTATTTAAAGTAACATTTTCATTCAAATATACAGTGTTTTAAACCCAGTGGTCTTTCACGCTCAATGCATAACGGGACGCTGCGTTCATAAGCAAAACTGAGTTTTATACTCCCCACCTCTGTAAATACAACTGGATTACTGACAGAAAACCACTCATGGGTGCGGAGCCTGAGGAAGCCAGTCATCATTGGTTCTAACGTAAAGCTCTGATCGAGCTGACAGGTTTTACATCAAAGAACCATCTTTGTGATCGAAGGTTTAGCGTTCTAACTTCTCAATCCATAGGTCTCGGGTTAGATTTCCGCTTGAGGTAGGTAATATTTATATATCCAGAATCATTCCACAGCCCAACGGTACGAATATGTGAGCAAATGAACAATTATTCAACAACAATAATTTAAAACAATGCTATTAATAAACTTAATAAAGTTGTTGATAAATAAATTTATTAGTTCTGCGATTGTTATATTAATTATTACTTAAATCAAAGCCCCCGGAGTACATAAGATGTTAAAGGTGGTTATCCAAATGAAAGAATTAAGGGAAAAAAACAATTAATACACATTTAATATACTCGTATTTGTGGGGTAACGATGATTGGATTTTAAGATGGATGTCAACAGATGACAAGCAATTGAGGTCAATCAAGGGATCGAGAAGATGAAACAGAATAAGAAATTAAATAATTAAACAAAAAGTGCATACAAATGACATACAGGAAATAATAAATATAATTAGAAATAAATCGATTCAAGAGATACATGGAATGCCATATGAACGTTAAATTTCATACTACGAGGTAGAAGAAATATAGAATATTTTAGAAATATAGCTATATTCGTAATATAGTAACAAATGTAACACATGTTCATATCGAAAATAGGGATTTAGCAAATTAATTTTGAACATGGGGTATATTTGTTAAATGTAAAACAGGATTTTGTTTAGTAATTTACGATGAGGAGGGAAAGCTATCATCTCAGGGTCGACATTTGAATAGAAGTGGCTTTCTTACACCCGTCTATAGTATCTGATCGACACAAAGGTTCACATGTGACAAACGATCGACTTGATTAGGAGAATTTTGGTGTGAACAACAGAGTTGCTTGTAAGGAATCTGACCCAGCTGGACTGACTGTCCGGGTGGACAGACGTGATCCGAGAATGAACGATACGGCTGCTGGGGGAACCGCTCTCATGGTTACCAAGCAATGTGCCAGTGAAATACCTTGGGGTGTTACTGGACACCCGACTTACTTGGAACGCCCACATCTGTCGGTCTGTTACGCTTGCGTTTGCCCGGCTATCAATACTGTACCCTCTACTCAACAGGCGCACTTCACTTGGTTATGAATCCTCCCTGCTTCTTTACACATCTCTAGTCCGTCCCATTTTTACCTATGCAGCTCCAGTCTGGGGTGGCACCTGTAAGACTAATCTCCGCCGACTGCAGGTACTACAAAACAGGGTGCTTCGTACAGTTACAAACGCTCCATGGTTCATCCGAAACCAGCAGCTTCATCATGAGTTTGGTCTTTTACCCGTTCACCAATACATCCGACGCCTGGCACGTCCATTCTTTTACCATCTCCAGGAGGTCCCTGGAGCTGTTACGTACCGTCTCGGCTGTCGCACTTGCCAGCCAACTCGCCTGAAGCGCAGACTGACCCAAAATCTTCTCCTGAGTGACGTCTCCAGCACAGACTCAGACACGTGATTACTACCATAAGACTTTAAGTTCTCAATTTGTGTTACAGTTATCCTCCATATTTAGTTAGAGGAGTCGTTCATGGCTACCTCCATTGTTATGTGTCCTGTTCCTATGTATCTTATAACAAACATCTGTAAAGCATAATTGCTGATCGATGGATAAAATAAAAAAAAAGAGAATGAACGATGTGTTCCTGCGCAACTAACGAATTTCATGTGACGCGTAATATGCGCTTCATATACGGTAACTTCATACCGTAATATACGTAGATTGGTTTCCCATAATCGGCAATTTCGTGATTCATGTGATTATAAAGAAAGAGATGCAGTCACTAAACGAGTCTCAAACTTGGATTCTAGTGTTATCAGTCTCATCCATACTCCTATATATCCACAAATACCCTGAGATAAACATCTTTCTCTAAACTGTGACTAGGTCGGGGATCGCTTCCATTGACATAATGTTTCCTTTAGTCAGAGCGGTGACAATGTTTTATGTACAACGTCTATAATGACATTATCTGCAATGCTATTTTCCAATTGCTTAGAAACAAATGAATGCCAATAGGAGTACACTCACTCGATGTCTGTCAGCCGAGCGGACGGATATAGAGGATGTTATATTCAAAGAGTGATTTACTTTCGACCTGGTACCAGAAATGGAGTTTCGTCAATTAGCTATGTGAGATAAGAGACATCTATTTTGTAATAGCCAAGAGTGAAGTTTACTAATTTTGTTCCATAACAGGAGAAGCACCAGGTGGGAAGCAGGAGGAGAAAGAGGAATGTGCCTTTATTTTGATGCGGCTTTTATCTTGCCAAATCTAGCGCTTCCGCGAAGGAAAATACGCAGTTGTGATTATCATACAAAAGCAATACTTCATAAACAGAGGCTACGTGTTGTAGAGCTTTGCATCTGATACACATTCATATAATCGTAGTTTATGAATTATACTTCCATAAATCATACATAAGCTGGAGAACGTATTTCTGGACACCCCATTATCTGATTGATTTTAACAACGGCAGTGGGACGGAAGCTACGCGTTATTGCGTAACGACGCTTTTAAAATGGTGGAGAGTGTGAGGGTTAGGAAGTACATTAGCTACTTGGTCGAGGAAAAGCTGGGAACACAGAAGAGAGACAATAGTGAGATTCTAGAGCAGTGCTAGCAGGACAGAAACCTCACACAACATTATAGGTGAGAACCATTGAATAAACTTATAATAAAAGCAAATATGAATATGCTCACTTTCTTCTCAGGCAGCCAGCCAGGTGAAAAGATGATCAGATATCAACGTTTTGGGAGCGTGCATCTCTCCCATCATCAGGATATTTATAAAATGTTATAACCACAAATGAAATACTGGATATAACACAACTGAAGACGAAGACAAAACACTATCAAAATTCGCATTACTGAACAAAAGGCTGTTTTCAGTAAATTAAATGCCAGGTCAGGAGATGGCGTGAATACAGAAAATTGTGTCAAAGAAACGTAGCTACTTAACTTGATTATCCGGCTGTATTGATCTTTGCATCTTAATTAGACGTACTTCCATTTCCAAGGCCGGTTTTCAGGAGGAGCTAAACTGAAATCCAGCATCACGATTAAGTGTGCTCCTTTCAGAGGAAATCGCCAAAGCCTCCTTAATTCTCCGCTCCCAGTAACTGTTGCATTTTGCCAAGATGGTCGTCTCCCGAAAATTGGCTCTATGGTCGTTATCAAAACAATGCTCTGTCAGACCATAATCCTGTCAGACCTGTCAGACCACTTACATATCTTGCTCCTTCGGAGCGCCTGGGCCCAGTGTTCTAACATCCATAATCAATTTTCAGTCATTGCTAAAAAATTCTCCACTCGAACTACTTTTTTGGAGTTTGAAAAGTCATGTGATCTGCTATTTATTTCACATAGGTCATTTCCTACTCGCGCTTCCGATAAACTTTCAGATTTGGCAAGGCGCGAGCGTTATTCGCACCGGTTTCTAATTCCCACAGTTCTAGATAAATTATACGCGGCCAAGCGCGCTTTACGTTCAGCAAAATCCTGCCATATGTTGTTCAAATCAACTTCTGTGAAAAGAATTGGTACCGACACACTGGCGCCAAGGATCGCCTCAGAGTAGGTCGAAAAATAGCTAAGGGTTGGAAGTTCCCGCTCGGTTACAAACGGTATTTGAACTTGTCTGCCCATGAAAGTTAATAAATAGTGGCTTGTGAACGCACTTAAAAAATTAATATTTTTAATATTACTACCTGACAAGCCCTGTGGGTTATTTATATGTATGTTTATTCACAACGCGTACTTATTATTTACATACCTCCAAAGATTATGTTTAAGTGTTTAACATCAATTTATACGTGTTACATATGTTCTTGGCTGACAGGGACTACCTAGCTCACAGGTTAGCCTGGAAATTTTGGAATAGGTGTAAATATTTATTTGAAATTTACATACGTACACGAAGTAGGAAAGGAGCAAATTTAAGAAATGTTGAAACGACTTCGTATTAGATGAAGTATTAGAGGTTTCATTAGCTATTGGAAAAAGCGAATGACGATTAGGAAAATTTAGGTGGCTGAGTAACACTTTCTTGACATTGAGTTAGGCGTCATTCTTTCCTCAAGGTTAGAACCGCATGTTATCGTGAGATATAACATTCAAATACGTTAATTCCGTATATTTATATATTACGAGGGCTCTTCAATAAAAAACCATCATAATGTTTTTACGGACATAACTTTTCGCATTTAAATTTAATCTTATTATATTCTGCTAGCTTAATGTGAAGCAAACACGCCGTAGTAGTTTCATTGTTGGTACTCTTGGTTCCTGCCTGTGAGAACCAGGCAAGTTCAGACATGTTCAGTATCGCCTACCGCTGCAATGGAGGTTACATGCAGTTAAAGTTGATGTTAGAGGAAGATCCGGAGATTCTTTCAAACGTAATCACTGCTGATGAAACTTGGCTACATCATTTTGATCCTCAGAGCAAACAGAAATGCTCAGTGTGGAAATCTCCTTTATCACCAACCCCCTCTCAAAAAAAAAAAAAAAAAAAAAAAAAAAAAAAAAAAAAAAAAAGGCAAAAGTGGTTGCTTCTGTTGGGAAAATTATGGTCATCTTACTCTTTGATATTCATGGAATGGTTTATCAGCATGTTGTACCTGCACACATATCAGTAACTGGACAATACTACAAGGATGACCTGAAAACATTACAAGTACATGTAAGACACAAAAGACCACATTTCCACGATGCAGACTGGATGCTGCACCACGATTATGCGCGGCCACATATTGCCAATGTCTTTGCTGAATATCTGGCAAAAATCAACGTGAAGAGCATCCCTCATCCTCTCTATAGTCCGGATTTAGCCCCATGTGACTTTGTTCTATTCCCTAACTTGAAGAAACGCCTTGGTGGCAAGCATTAGCAGTGGTGAAGGCTGCGGAGGCGATTTTAAAGGATCTCTCAAAAAAATTTTGCAGCATGTCTTTGAAGACTGGCAGAAAGGCCGGGACGAGTGCAGCGTATTCAGGGGAGACTAATTTGAGAAGGACCATCAAAATTATGAGGATGAGTAAAGGTACGTTGTCAAAAAATTTGTGATCATTCTTTATTGAACACCTCCCGTAGTTTCCATTAATGGCAACTTCTCGAATAAGGTGAATGATGTTTATTAAAAGATCCAAAGTCGTATTCCGGTGCCATTCTTTCTTTGAACATACACCCACATACCCTCAGATAGATCTGTGTTAAAGTGTGAAGCCATAAAATGAAATGCCATTGGGCGCCACTGCATATATTTCACCCCTGTGCTTCAAAATGTATGATAGTTTTTTAAATCCATTTCGCACTAATGGTATCATATGTGGAAAGTAACCTTACATCAGTAAACCCAGGTTTTCAGGCAAACTGCATCATCATAGTCCAAAGCAATTTACTCCGATGTTCAAGGCGGCTTTCTGAAATGATTTATGCAGAAGAGGGCAATAAAATTCATAAAAAGAGGCAAGTATTTTGGGCCTATAAAAGGAGATGAGACTAAATGGGAGGAATTAAGAATTAGGCGTAAAAAACATAGGTTGGTAGCATTATTCAAAGCTAATGCTGGTGAAAAGGCATGGGTGGACGTTAATGTAAGGTTAGATAATCCGGATTATTATGGACGAAACGATCATAGGTATAAAATTAAGGGTAGAAGATACAGAACCGACGTAGAAAATTTTTCTTTTGTTAATAGAACCATTGAAGAATGGAATGAATTGCCTGTAGCAGTCTTTCAGGGCTGTCCCCTGTCGCTGAAGAAATTTAGAAAAAATCTAGATGGTTTATAGTTTAACTTTTGAATTATAATGGTATATAATATGTAAATAGAGAAGTAATTAGATATGTTTAAGTGACTAAAGTAAAATAATATCATGTTTGTATTGTTTACTGTGTTATTGTTGTAAATCTAGTATTTGTAATTTGATCTGTATTCTTAACTCTGCCACCGGGTAGTACCCAATTGCAGTCAATAAATACATACATACATACATTTCATACGTACTTCTGATTTTTCCTTACATTTTTTCACTTGGAATATTTCATACATGGGCATCAAGTGTCGAATGCATATATGCGTTAACTCTGAAGCGGTCCGTAATTTTGTTCTGCAGTGTCTATGTATTTTGGGTTCTTTGTTTCAAGCTATGTGATGAAGGCTGCAAGGATAAATAACAGCACAAGTTGGCTAATACATATCTGAAGGCAATCAGAGATCTGAAGCGATTTGCCAGCTTGCCCTGGAAAATTAAAATGTCTAAATTAATCACTCGAAATTGTACTCTTGAATTAATCTGGTAAGCTACTTCGTATCTAGATGTGATAATTTAAAGTTAACTCTCTCCGTAATGATAATGATAATTGTATGTTGCTATGTATTGCACAAAATGTCCTTTGATAATAACGACTAAATCTATTTAAGCCGAACGCACTCTTAAAGCATTACAGTAGCCAATTATTCATCACAATAAACATTCTGTAAATCACGAAAGACACGTCGGGGAGTACGCGAATTTTAGACACATGTGCCTTCTAAGCAGCACCCCCATCAATGTTTCTACATACATGTTCCAGTCCTGAAGCTTCTACTTCGTGTCCGAAATATCTTTTACTAAATTCTAAGAATCTTTATTTCTCTTATCTCCTCTATAACTGCTCGTACTTTATAATCTTCTTTATATTATCTACTTTATAATCAATAAAGTAGTACGGGTATCTACTTTTAGGTACACCTTAAGAAAAGTTTTTCACAGCTATTTGCCTGATCCTCTTATCACCTAAATTGAACTGATGATTCCCATCCATCGAAAAAATCTTACAGCGCCAGTAGATATATGCAGCTCAAGACTAATTGCGCTATATATTAAAAACAAATTAGTTATTTGGATTTATTAAGTTTATTTATTCTATTTATTTATAAAATTATAAACCTTATACTCCTACTTTTCTGGTATAAGTAGTTAATCTTCCCAGTATTGGTAAGTATACTGATCTTTGCTGGTATGCAATATAACCCTATGTGACACTTCTTTAATTCCATTTATTGGCTAACCTTTACTTATTTCACGCAACACTTATTTACTTATTTTGGCGCAAACAGCCATGTCAGCACCAGTTGCAACATAACCAGCCGTGACTAATCGATTATCAGTTCATTGAGGCTATCCCGCCTTTTGAAACCTAGACAGTGATTAATTTTATTTTCACGTAAATATTTCTATCGTTCAATATCGACGAAAACTAGACAGAAATACACTTTCGTTAAGTACTTTAAACAAAATATTTCTTCCTTCTGCAAAGATACTCTTTGCACACTTACACGTAATGTATTGTTATTAAACTTGAGGCAAAGGTATCTGATAGTTTTAGGAGTGGAACGTTTTCACCATGACAGTAGAGAGCAATAAAACATCCTATTATACGCGGTAAGTAAAAAGTATGGAAAGATGCTTTTAACTTCGTTGTTATAATTTTGTGAAGTGATAGCTTTTAGGAAAGCTGGAAATTAATTGTTCTTTCACACTGGCCGTGTGTAGGCTAAAGTATGGAAATATAGTCAGACTGAAAAATTCAATGCAATAGCCGGATTTGAACCACGGATCTTCTGGTTGCCGTCCAGCCGCTCTAACCATTGAGCTACTATGGCCAACGTGCCGACATGGCATTAAACCACTTAGGAGTTCTCAGAAACACATGAGACAACTACCTTAATGGCGACTTACAACATGTAAGTACTTTAAGGCCCGGGCTTTATGGTTAACCACTATTAGGTCATTTAATGGAAATTAATTGTTCTTTCACTTTGGCCGTGTGTAGGCTAAAGTATGGAAAGATAGAGTCAGACTGAAAAATTCAATGCCAGGGCCGGGATTTAAACCATGGAGCTTTCTTAGGAAAGCTGTATGATATCAACATATTTTCATATTATTATGATTTCGAATAGTGCGTAACGTTTCTTAATGACCACATTCTTTTTTTCATTTTGTTTTTTTCATTTTTGGCCTTCAGATCTCGGAACGTACAGGTATATGCTTTCTTGAACTTCAATTTAAATTTATTAGAATGATTACAGCACTGAAATATACACCAAGAAAACACATTCATAACAAAATTAGTGGTTCTGTGTTGTAACACATGAATTCACGAGTATAGCCCAACAGTAGGGAATTTCAGAGTATTTGTACTTATAGCAACTAAATGATTAAAACTTAAACCGTATAAGGACACAAGTGTCCATGCTTTAATACAAGGTAACCCAGTATCACGAATGCATTGTTGTGAATGATTTTTTTCATCAGTGAAGGACGGTTAATTGATCCACAGCTTTTGCTGTTTTCCAATGAGGAGGAAAAGTGGTCATGTCAACACTCATAACGATTAGTAGGTACTGGGCCTCTGAAAATCCACATTGTTTTCAAGAAATCCCTCATTATGATGAAAGAATGGATTTGTGCGTTAGCGCTAGACACATAATCGGTTGAATATTCTACGAGCAGTCTTTAATGCAGGGAGTTACCGAAATGACGTTATGATTCCATTTTATCATGAACTGACAGAAGAAGAGAAATTATGTGTATGGTTTCAGCAGCTGCCGCACATATAGCAGAGGAGTCCATGAATAAAATAAGGGAAGTGTTCGCAGATAAGAATGATTAGTGCTGCTGTGTGGCCATCACGCTCCCTCGACCTAACAGTGTGTGATTCTTACTTATGGGGTAACCTAAAAGACAAAGTTTACGAGAAAAATTCTCATACGGCTAAAAGAAAACATTAGAAAGGAAATCAGGAACTTTACCGTGGTCCAACTTAACAGTGAGAAAAATGAAATGAAATGAAATGAAATGAAGTGACAGGCAGTGACACTGATGGTACATGAGATGAAGATGGAGCACCGGTGGAATGAGATGGCGGGGAAAACCCGAGGTCCCGGAGAAACCCCACCCCAGCGCCGTGTTGTCCACCACAAATCTCACTTTGCGGTCGCCTGGGATCGAACCTGGGCCGCCTTGGTGAGAGCCAAGCGGTCTAACCACTGAGCCACGGCGCGGCCGTAACAGTGAGAATAAGATGTGTTCTCCTGATATAATGATTGTTTAGCCGAGGATGGCTGCCATTCCCAGCATCTTCTATAAGCTGATAGATGCTTTACGCGCGGATTTTATGTAGGAGCAAACCGGCTGTGAGACAACGAATCGCTCACAGACGAAATACCCTATGCCCGTTAGGTTGTAAATAAAGAAGCCCGTATGAAATTTAAAGGGTGCTCTATTCCAGCCAGAAATTTGGTACCCAGACTTCACAACAGATGTACGTTTTGAGGTACCTAAAACGCTTCATAGAGTATAAACATCAGATAAATTACCTATATGTTAACTATGAATGTTTAGAAGGTCAATGTCTATCAATTGATAAAAATATATAGGATTTATTATCAAACTATTTGTGAAGCAGTATCAACTGAACATTTAGTTGACACTACAAAGATAAAAGAAACACAACAAATTAGTGTGCCTGTGAATAGATAACATAAAATCTATAGCCGTTAAATAACAAACGCGGCAATTTAACTTCACTATCTTCCAGTATTGCAACGCGGAGATATTTAAGAAAATTTCTGGCAAAATAGGAATAAAGAAAAAACGCCTGCATCTCTCGTTATAGAATATCAAAACTGTCTTGATATTCCCTCAATTTCACGTTAAAATTTCTCATTAAAGAAGAAATGGTTAGCTCTAAGTAAATAACTCTGTAGTTTATGCGTTCAGTTATAGTTTACGTACTAAATTACCTATATCCTACGTATCTTCCTGATTATGCAAAGTTTTTTCACCCTACACTGCGACATTGATACATTTAGTGTTAATTTTGCAGATGAGATACACAGCATATTATATTTTAGGATATATCTTTATTTTACACTTTTCACCATTTATGCATTCAATTTTGTTTATGGTATCCATGAAATAACTCTGCTAAGTAAAGCAGGGGCTCTGTGTTCGATTCCTGCTATAGAACTTCAACTAGAATTTATCCCAATCTCCTTAGGGTCTGAAAGTGTGATAAAAGTGTAAATAAATGTGTGAATTGAATAGAAATATGTGCAACCATTTGGCTGTTATCTTTAGGAAATCGGAGGGTAATGGCCCTGAAAGAATATGGACTTTCAAATAGCGTATGTCATCCCAATGGTAAGTATTTGGCTGCGGATTCAATTTTCTTCTGCTAACTGACTACACGAACATAATTTATGGAACTATGTCTACTAACTTTTATGGAAACATAAACTTTTAAAGTAATAGTTGATTGAGCCGAGCGAAATTCTGGGGTGGTTTCTCATCCACTATTTAATTTTCACCACCTTTTTCATTCCTTTTTGTTCTCGTCTTTGAGACGTCTTTCTAGATTTCATAGGCTAGAGCGGAGAGATGATGCAGACTTTTCGGTGGACACTAAGAGACTTTCTTGGACATTCTTCAGCTTTTCCGGGACCCCAGAACCAGTTTACCCGCCGTGCGGTGCTGAGCTGACGGTCAGACACATACTTTTAGGCTGTTTTAGCTTAAATCGTCTCCGGAGGTCTCTCCAGCTGCCGGTCAGTTTAGCAGAGATACTCGCGGATGGCGAAATGACGGTGGACAAAGTTTTAGCTTTCTTTTTAAACACAAATTTCAGAATTTAGATTTTAGCCATTTGGGGATTTTAGAACTTTTGACCTTTTACAGTTTTCAGGTTTTTATGGTTTAAGCCCTTTTTTAGTCTTTGCCACACCATCGTTTTTATCTTGATTTTATTTGTCTTTTAGTCTTTTAACCTTTTAGCTTTATTTAGCCTTTTAGTTTTTTTAAACTCCACTGGTTTGTTAACGGCACTGATGACCTGGAAGTTGAGTGCCCTTAAAATGTAATCATCAACATCTTCAGCCTTTCTATTGTCAAAAGTGACTTTTGCTTAATCCAAATGGTATGTCAAGTAACAATTTCATCACATTAGGGCGTGTGACGTCATGTTACGTGACGTCACCTCCCTCTGTTGTAAAAGGTTTCCTCTCTCTCCTGTGAGCCAGCTTTGGACAAGGACGGACGTAGGTCCGCTTTCAGGCAAGTAATGACCACTTGTACATTTTCTATTATTGTAGTAAACCTTTCATGTCTAAATTGTAGTTCCGTTATTTTCGTAATGTAATTGAATCTTTATACAGGAAATCTCAACCTCTCCGCAAATTGTGAAATCTCGTCTAAGTGCTCCCCCTGTGCAAGTCCGGCCATGTGATATCTTTATGCATTAACATGCATGGTGAGGTCTTCACACTATACAGTTCGTCTTTGGGACGGGTTTTAAAGCTCGGAATTGTTAGAAGCGTCCACGCTTCTCTACGTCATCGGTCTGTGGTTCCTTCACTTCATCCGCTCCTCCTTTGAATTTGCATTATACCCACAATTCATCTAAATAGGATATATTTCACGAGTCATCCCGCTATGACGGACCTAAATGATCTCGCTGTGGACGGGCCCTGAAGCATCACATACTCAGTCACTAACTCATTCCCGCTATGATGTACAAGTTGTATCTAATACTCTTTAAGCTACTTACGTCACGGAACTTATTTAAATGAGACATGTGCGGTGTTTCCATTCAGAGCACTGATATCCGTAAAGAAACATATACTTAAACGAGACTTGTAGTACCCGATACAATAAAAAACTAACACATGGCTTATGGCAGAGTTTTATTACAAAAGTTAATGAAATGGAAAATAATATATTCATTTTTCCAAATATTTCCGCCCATCTTGAATGATGGAGGTTGGCAGATAGGAGGCAATAATCATAGCAGTTTACCTTTCTCTTTATGATAACATTATCCTTAATGCAGCAGTCTTATAAACGAAATCAAGTTGATAAATAATTTAATTTATCAGGCGTTCTGTTTTATCCTAAGGGACAAGATCTATGAAATATCTGTGTTCTTCTGTGATCAAGAGGTGACGTGCCAGCCTTTGATCCCAGAGTCTGCGGGTTAAAACTCGTGGAAGGTGATGAATATCTTTCGGAGTAAACCTCCTTAGAATTGCTTCTTTGGCAAGGGAAGTAAAGTCGATAGTTTATAGTTTTGTGACATGTAAAGGATTCTCAAACCCGATGAGGAAAACTGTTATAAAATTAAGCATCCCTCACCCAATAAAGAATGGATCACTGAGAACCACAGCATTTTTAAAGGTGTCCATAGATAAGAACTTAATTTCATTTATAAATAATCAAAATATAACTAAACCCCACACTTCGGTGGGTGCGAAGTGGGTCACTGACAAAGCATGAGGCCTGATCACACGTGGGAATGTACCAGAAGCTGGAAGAAACCCGTTGCACGCTTTCCCGCTGGCTAGCAATTGGAACAGTAGAGATCGCCTCCAGTCTTATTACGTGTTGCCAGAGGCGCAACGCTTGCGGGGATTGTGGGCAGAAACGGCATATTCTCCACAACTGCCCAAGGTGATATACCTAAAAGCAGTCGTTTCCAGCGCATAATCAGTGGTAGAATCCGCATCAAAGTGGTGTAATGTGAATCAGCAGTGGTGGTTATCCAATGGATGAACTGGTCTAACAAACTCTCGCTGCCTGAGTCACAGAAATGTTCGTATTTCCGAAGTGTTTAGTGACTGTCACTTCTGTTTCAATATGCCTGATACAGGCCAGAAATAGTTAATGTCATTAAAATAGGCTTCAGTAACCTTCGACAGTTCATTCATGTTAACCGTAACAAGATAAGCTGTAGTGAGATCAAAAAGAAAGTAAAAGAGAAAGAAAAAATGAAACATTTTTACAATATTTCATATTTTTGTTTAACTATCTATGAGGGATTTCAGCAATAGGAACGCAGGAATTCTTCTTCACCACATTTCCCTTCTTCATCTGTAAAGGAAAGTGAAGTGAGAGGTACTTTTTTGTTGGTAAATTTTAACTTTAGGGTTTAAATGTTTCTTATAATGCTTATATTGTATCTCAGCAGCTATGGTGCTAGTCTATCGATGGCAAGATCGTTGCTTAAGACCCACCAAATGTGCTTTCAGCAGCAGACCTATGTCAGAGGATATATTGTCATGTAAAAGAAATCCTGCGGAGCATAATTCCAGGACACCGCCCTTGCCAAATATTGATGGTGCCGTTAACATAACGTACTGTTTTAGCGGCACAAGGTATTGGGAAATTGGAACCATACAGTCTAAACTGAAAATGGATTAGGAGCGCATTCGCCTAGAGTGAACAGGATAAGTGCTATCGTCAGGTAACTAGAATCTTCTGGAAGTTACTCAATCGCGAACGTTCTGCCGACTTCCAATGGCTATGTAAGTGAACGCTTTTTTTTATAATTTACGTCCTCCAACGTTAGGTCGTATCGGAAGATGAATGGAATGGATGAAATGCTCAAATTAGTCCGGGGTCCATAGAGCTTAGTGTTACCCGACATTCCTTTTAGAGGATAAGAGAAACCCCGGAAAAAGCCTTATCCGGATAACCCGCCCTGACCGAAATTCGAACTCGGGACCTCTTGAACGTGAGACAGACATGCTACCACCACGCTATCAAGGCGGGCAAGCGCTATTGAGAAGTGAGTTAGTCTGGAGAGTGAGCAGAGCTCACGAAATGAGTGAGTGAGCAAGACAACAACTGCATTTCGACGCCTTCGACGGAAAGCGCGCTCTTCTCTAAATGAGTTGGTGGTGACAGTAAGTACTGTCTGCCCTCCCCAAGACGGCAAGCGGCGCATGAAGAGGAGAGGGATTTGAACTGATTATCTGCTCTGACAGTGAACCTGTTTACTATGAAATGAGTGTGAGAGAGCCTATGTGCTACCCAGGCTGCCAGATCTAATGCTCGTTTCAGTAATTGCAGGTACGTGTGGGTGAGCTATGTGACAACACTGAGAAACTAACACCCATATCATATCTGGAAGGTGAGTATAAGCACATCAAAAGTGATTATGTTATACATTCCTCTCTGTCTTGCCTTCTTACTGTGGGCAAACAGTACTGTTTACAAAGGATTCGAGATGTCTTGTATTCGTCTTGAATCATCCGGAAAAAAGTGAAACTGAGCGAATACAGTTTGAGAACTGAACAAAGTCACAATATTTTGCAGATGTTTAAGTTTTATTTAATTACAGAATGCTTAATATAATTGGAGCAAGGTTTAGTATTTATTTTCTGTTACTATTTGTGTAATTATAGTTGATTCACTCATCATTAAAGGGTATCAGTATATTAATACAAGAGTGCCACTGCTGAAATAACTCTGTTTAATGGGGTTCGAGTAGGATATGTTGGATAAAGAGAGGTACATTTGAGCTTTAGGGAAGAGATCTGAGAGCACAGTTTATTTTCTTGCTTGTCTTATTCAAGCAGAATGAGCCGGAGCATTTAAATACAGGAAAAGCAATAAAATGGTTTTACATTTCCAAATGAGTTGTATTTTACATTTAGGATCTAAGTGTAAGCCTTTTCTAGCGTATCTGAACACTTGTCGCTAATGAGCAAAGAAAAAACCGGAAAGGAGAAAGAGTAAGTGCTAGAATCTGGAACTTTACTCTTTGTTTTTGCAATGTCCACCATACTTCTACTGCAGCAATAGTTGCGGATAATACGTTTCCGGAGAATAGGTATGTACTTCAGTTACCAACTCGTTTCTAGCATTTTCCGTATCAAATGCTTCATGGTATAAATTTGCAGTATATAACATGTTATCCTAATTATAATGAAGTTTTTATCACTGAATCCTCTAATACTCGTTTGCTACCTATGAAAAACGAAATGAATATGCCTGCTGGACAATGCCGTTGTGCCATAAAACATATTTAGGAAAGATGCAAGCTTCGGCATTTACGAGGTGGGTCAAAAAGTAATTACTCCTATTATTTTTTCTCCTTTAATTGCCTAGAAAATTGAATCCAATTTACATAGCCTGAAAACCACAACATTGACGATTAATTTGTCACTATTGAATATAACCTCCGGCCTTTTCTACAGCTTTGGTCCACCTTTTAACTAGGGCACGTATTCCAATGTGGTAAAACACACGGTCTTGCTTCCTAAGCCATTGACGCACGGATGCTTTCACAGCCTCCTCATCTTCAAAATGAACCCCACAATGAGCTTCCTTTAGTGGTCCGAACAGATGGAAGTCTGGTGGTGCCAAGTCAGAGGTGTATGGGGTGTGAGGTAAGACTTGCTATCCCAATTTCTCAATTTCTGTAGTGGTGTAACGGCTGGTGTGTGGTCTTGCATTATTATGCAAAAGAAGAACATCCGCCATAGGTTTTGATGGGCGAACTCCGCGAAGACGTGCTTTCAGCTTTTTGAGAATTCTGACGTATTTGACAGAATATATTGTGCATCCCTGCTCCAAAAAGTCAATCATAAGTACAACCTCTGCATCCCAAAAGATTATCGCCATAACTTTCCCTGCCGACCGCTGAGTTTTGATTTTTTTTTCTTCGGTGACATTGTGTGATGCCATTCCATTGACTGCCTCTTTGATTCAGTTCCAAACAAATAAACCCACGTTTTGTCTCCAGTAATAATTTTTTACCAGGAACTCCTCTCCCTCCAAATTGAAGCGCTGCAAGTGTTCGGAGGCTATTGTTTTCCTTGTATTCTTGTTTTGGGCGGTTAACATTCTTGGTACCCAACAAGAACAAACTATTGAGTAACCCAGTCGTCATCACACTACCTTTGCTGAGGGAGGTAATGCGACACAATTCAATTGCTGTTACCCGGCGATCACCACGAATGATGTCATCGACTCGCTGAATGTTGCATGGACTCACTGCAGTCACAGGCCTGCCGCTTCGCTTTTCATCTGCCAATGGTGTTTGCCCTTCAGCTTCGTTACAGCGACGAACCCATGGTCTAACTGTACTGACTTCCACCGGTGTATCACCATACACATTTTTTAGCCTTTCGTGAATGCGAATTGGTGTTTCACCTTCCGCAGTCAAAAATTCAATCACAGAACGCTGTCTAATACGAATGTCGATGTCAGCCATTTTGCAAGAGGATACAGTGTTGCCACATGTTAACTTAGGAAGTTACTACTGCAGGGGATTGGAGAAGAAGGTTTGAAGAATTGCGCCAAATTAAAAGTTTTCAAATAACTTACTTATTTAAGGAAAAAAAATAAGAGGCATTACCTTTTGACCCATCCTCTTAGTTACGGCTTTATGACATACAAAATGGAAAATAGAACCTAAAAGCCTAAGTGCCACTAGAGAAAGAATATCTCGGTGTCATGCCCTTTAATAACAAACCCAGTTAAATTCTGAGGCTCAAACTGATTGTTTTTCATTTTTGAATGTATACCCCATCCCTTCCCTACAGTGGTTATATCAATAGTGTTTTCATGTTTAACTTTTGATTGGATTTCGGATGTTTTATTTTTTTACCTTAAATATTAGGTTACTCGATGAGGGTGGGGTATACTATTGACTAGAAGAAAATCCCTATTCAATCCAATCAGGAGCAGAATCTCACACATAATCATATACCTGAGATAAATCATGTTAGCTCTTGCAGTAACTTAGTCATGTAGCCTTAGTAGCTTAACGTTGTTAATACACTACGAAGACAAAAAAAGGATAAGATACCTTCATTTAACTTGTAAAATGCTTAAGAAGAGAAACTTGGCACCGACTAGCATCTCTTACATAAATTTCGTGCGCCATAAAAGTAGCGTTTAACTGGTAGATTCTATTAATGAGCTGATCATAGAATTTCTACATAGATTCATAAATTTTAAACTTATATAATTTCCGGTTCTTAACACTGATAGCTTGCTAGCTATAAAGCAACAGGGAAGAAAGAAAGTAATATTCAAACAGCGATATATCGGTTGTTCCAAATTCAGTGAGCTATGTGAAGGAATTGTAAAAGAGATCGAGCTATATATTTTGAGTTAAATGACTAAGTTCTATCTAGTCAAATACAACACACTGGTTAAAAGGTGTTTCAGGTCAGTGAGCAATGAATGAGCATCCTTACATATATGTATCAGTAGACACTGACTGACACTCATGTTTTATGGTGTCTACCTGAGAATGTCTCTCTGTACAGTCCAGCAACTAAATACATGTTGCTTCTAGCTTCGCCATAACTAAAGCAGATGTTACGAGAGACATCTAGGAACGAGGTTTTTAGAGCCATCGAGTGAATAAAATATTGCCGATATAATGTGCAGGGTTTATGCTAAGGAAGTACTACAGGATGTGAATGAACTACACCAAGAAAATTTCAGCAATTGCAGACCTCACTAATATAAGCAAGTTGAGATAGACAATGCTGCTAAGCATAACGCAGTTAATTGTGTTAAATCTAGTTGGCATCAGATGTTAGTAAGTTGGAATTTAAACAAAATGAGTGAAATGAATGTATTAGAATGTCTTGAAAAATGCTTACTGAGTGCACAAAATAGATATGGAGCAGAACCCACTGAAGATGGTCTGAACCAAAGACCGAAAAGTGCTTTTGGATGAAATGGTGAACATCGACCAGTCTGAGTGAGTAATCTTACAAATTAAGCATGCTACTCACATTTATATAGATATGTAATTGCTCACTGCTGACATTCTCAAGATTTACTGTCTCAAAATCACTCATATTCAAAACTTATCACCTGCTAGTGCGGCACTGAACTTGTATCGTGGAGCCTACTCTAGTACTCCTTCTATAGCTGCTCCGGTGGTCCAAATCGTAGCGCCAAATCCTGATGTTCCGAAGGTCGTTGTTTCGTTTCCTATCTTTTCAATTTTTTCTTCGTCTTATTAGAAGGTCAATTCTAATAGGAAGAAATGGCGTGACTCGTAACTGTAACAGTTACTCGACACACGCAAGGAATTTTAGACAAAGTACGACAGTCGTTCCATCGCTGCTGTCAACTTTGCATTGAAAACGTAGGTCGCGATTTCTAGCAGTTCCTCTAAACCTGACGTAAAAAGTTGAATTTCGTTTTTTTTTTGTATACAAGTTCGTTCAAACTTTAAACCACCTCTCATTTAGACGTACAGCATTTGAAAGTATTAATCACGATTCAACCTTTGTTAGAAAGAATTGCAATTAATTGCACTATAAGGTGGAATTAAATCGTACAATTCATACATTTATTCAATAATGAAAAGCTTAAACAAAATATTTAAGAAGTTAACCAACGAACGAACTAAAAACAAAAAAGCAACGAAAAAAGTGAAGGAGACTAACTTACATTACTTTCACTTGAAAGTAATATAACCATTGCGCCAGTGGGATAGTTCCCACATAACTCTTCATTTTCCTGTCTCGTACGCGCGAGTGGTGTCATCATTTACGTTGGCCTACTGGCACTTAAACTTATGGCCGTAACTTCCACATTTGAACCAACAGGCCATAGGTCTCCTATTTTAAATTACTTGTTTAAAATATCTCAGCTTGCTCTGAAAATATTTCGGTGTAGTCCATTAACACTCAGTGTACTGTCTCTGGCAGGCTCGGCCTAGTCCCTCTTCCTAATTCGATCATTCCACTTAAGTTTTATCTTATTCCTACTTATTCTTCAATCCTGGGCTTTAGAACGACCTTTGCTCATTAGTTACTGATACAGTAGACTCTTCCAGGGGCCGATGTAGACAACCGTGACAAAGCTTCTGTTGCAGTCACTCAGATATATCACCGCTACCTAGACCTAAACTTTGTTCGTAGGCTAATGAGTTTTAATTTGACTTGAATTCAAACCAATAATAGATTAACTCTTCCAGATATTGCATGGAACACCGACGATAAGAAATGTCGGAGAAAAATAAAGGGAAAAAGAGCGAAAGGACACCCGAGGTCGGGGCCGGAGTGTTCCATTGCAATCATCTGTACAACCATTTAAATCAGTTAGCTGTTCAACCTGTGGATGTAAAGAATATTACCATAAAACCGAAAATTACATGATAGAGACCAAGCTATAAAGGTGAATAAATTAATGCAATTTTATCATAAAACAGTTTAGCACTTCCAACTAATAATTATTTTATGAATTAATTTTCAGTTAGTAATTTTATAAATGCAAATTATAAGAGTAAACGTTAACTACATTCTTAATGATATCCAATAGTTCATACACGACATTTTATAATATTAAATTCATTATTTATCTGAAATAAACATTATCTTTTAAAGGTTTACATAATGTTCATTGAAAGAATAGAGTCATGGATATTATTAATTTTAAAAGCCTGATCAGTAATTGATGTATTTTAATTAAATATTGACTCAAGAAAGTTTAAATAAAAATATAAGGCTTCATATTACATATTATCTACTAAGGAATATACAGAGGAATTCTTAAGCAGCTGTATATATATATCATATATATCATATCAATACAAAGAACGTACTCAGCAGCAAGCTTTAGTTACTGTGAGCAATTTTATTTGCACACGACAAAGACAATCAAAAGGCAGGGGTTGACTTGTTATGTAGGATGTCATAAGTCCGATGAAGGTAAGCTAATTCACTTTGCTCCTGCATTTAACGCTCGAAAATTCCTACTTATTATCATTGATAATGTCACGAGTGATTTAGAAACTCATCTAGGGAAGTTCAAAACCACGAGTTGTATTTGTAGAGACTATTCCATAAAAAAGTGTTTGAACACAATAAAACAAGTTATTTGATTTCTTAAGTGACATAGGACTGCATTGGAACATAAATGGAGCTTAACCTCACAAGTCACGGATTAGAAAGCTTTCCGCCATTTTGACATTTGAAAGTCGTGCTAACAGTCGACGATCTGGAGATGTATAATTCTTTGCTTGTTCGCAAACATACAGAATATGTTGTTATGTTGTCTTTGGGTGCGATAACAAAACCGTTATAGCTGTTGAATATGATTTTATGAATCGGATTGGTCGACTATAACATGGTTGATATAGGATAACGTCATATGAGGGAAATAGTCAGTATAAGGATTATATGCTTAAAGGCATCACAGCTCAGTAATAACGCCTTGCACACCTTAAGGTGAGATGGTACTGCCTATCTCCTATCTCCACGATTTTGGGTGCACATTACTAAGAAATCATCATTGATAAGTACATGAAAATTGGCAGGCACATTCTTAAACATTTTATATTTAAAAATACCTATTATTATTTAAAAATTTAATGCTGATAATTTGTTATACCTTTTTAGTGTTTGCAAAAAAGGACTGAAATTTCAGATAATTTCAGTTTTTAAAACAACTATTATGAATCTCAAAGAAAATCTATTCTTATTCTTATAAGTCTGCTTAACACACACGAAAAATTCATATGTTTTGGTTGATTAGCCTTTTAAAAAAGTGTACCGTAACTTGAAAAAGATGTGAAACTGAGAAAAACAGTTTTAAAGTTTATATATTGATTACTGAGTGAGAACATTCCTGCTTCATAGTCTTGACCTTCTGTATTATCACTTGTTCTTTTCAAGTTCCTCTTCATTTTATTGCCTTCTTCGCCAGTTCTTCAACCATTTTATCTGCTTTCGGGACTCGCAGCTCATCAATTTCTGTATATGACTACTATAATGATTAGCACATGTATTGTTGAAATCGGCCTATTAACCCAAATATTACATGTGGTTTTATTGTTTATTCAATTTATATTTTCCACATTTACTGTTCTGTTTTTAGTTAAACTATTGTCTGTAAACTTTCTCTTTCCAAATGTTTTTGGCCCACCCATATATATTCACCAATAACTAGTACAAAATATTATTCAGAACAAAGAACTGTTCACATACATAGCCAAAGACAAAAGAGAAACTAGCATCATTGGAGTTACAGTGGTACCATATTTGCCATATTTCTGTATAATTTCATTCACAGTCTCTGTGGATACGAATTGTTAAAATCAAAATTAAAAGCTTAATAAAAAAACTCGAATCTGCCGCATTCACAAAACTTCCTCTACATATTGTTTTAAAAATTGTGTGTATAATTGCTTATTCTTCAACTCGCACATCTTGTTAATCTAGGAGGACCTTTATTGCGCACTTTTAAATATACTTTTCAAGTTACGTCCCCCACGTTAACTTAACGAAAGGGTGAAGTGATGCTCAAATGACCCAAGAGTTCATAGAGAGTAGTTAACCGACATATGTCAGAAGACCCCGGAAAACATTTTATCCAGATAACTCACCGTGGTTAACATTCGAACTCGAGACCTTTTGAACGTACTTTTACAAACATTAGTTCTAGTTATAAGAAAGCTACAGTACGTTAAAGTGATTGGATTTTAAAAGGAGGATAATTATTATATCATTCACAACTTGTGCCAAAACGAATAGCGACTTCGCACTTAAAAATCTACAATTACTTTAAAATTCAACTAAAATCTAAGAATATCTCAGGAAATATTAAAAATAAAGATATTTATGATATAAATGCATGATTTTAGAACAACAGTAACAGCTACCTTATCTCTAACGATTTAAAAACTACACAAAGTTCGTTCAGAATGAAGAGAATTCAGAATATTAGCAAAAAGTAAATAACCAAAAAAATATATACACAAACTTTATTTTTCGTTCAAATATACTAAGATACGTTACTTTGATCATAACTTCTGGAGTAGGTTTTGTGAAAATAAAAATACTAAAATCACACTTTCTTCATAGTATCACCGTGTGGAATTGGTGTGCTGCTGCCACAAGCAAGAGCCGGACGCGAGAAAAAGAGACAGAGAAGGCTCCATTGCGTTCAGTCCATTGTTGTAGCAGTAAAATTTCTTGCAAGGTCTGCGTCTTTCTTCAAACAATGGCTGGGGGTATAAATACCGGCAAGGTGTTAGAAGCGGCAGTTGACAGTCGACGATTGAAGTGTACCGCAATGACTTCATTAGTTTTCGTGCAGCAAAACACCGAGTCAACCTTGAAGACAGCTGATTGTCAATTTCACTCCTTTTCACTGCAGGAAAAGTTGTTTTAAACTTCTGCAAATCGGATTTCCGAATCTAAGTAACCCACGCAGTCACAGTATGATGTGGTGTCTTGGTCCCGCCTTGGAAGACTGGGCTTAAATATCACTTTTAGAATTGAAACAAATTTTCGTTTTTGGGTTATACTGTTACATAAATATGCCTACGCACCCTAAACCTTAAAGTTTATTGTACTACCCTCATACACGGTTATTGAAGTTAGACATATCGTTATAGTAGCACGCTTTTAAAAAAGGTCCACAGTTATTGTTCCTCTCATTGGTAAGAAGTATGTACATTTATTGATCAACATGTAATTGATGTAACAATATTTATACATATTTTGAGGTCTAATAATTAAGATAATTTTATTAATTAATTAAAAAAAGATATATATTTCCAGTGAAATCTCACATTTTTGTTCAATTTCGTAAGTAATAGCCAGAAAGAATAAATAAGAGGCACTGTAGGACTAAAGGACAGTAGATAAGCTAAGATTTGGATCCAAATGATGAATGGGAGAAGTCGAAGCTGTATATAGTTATTACAAAAGGATGACAATATGAATAATAAGATAATGCGGAAAAAAGGCTGTTGTACATAAATTAGCATACGTGATGCTACTTGAGGAGGCAAATTCCTTCTGGCACAAGGTTTGATCTTGATATGTATCAACATAAGCTCAAATGTCTATGGATGATATAAATTTGGAAAGAAAAGAGTAACAAAAGCTTAAACTGAAAGTTTAAATTGATAGCTAAAATTTTTGATAGGAATTTGTAAACTACTGGTAACAATAGTTTATGATTAGAATGTATTCTCAGAACTCAGGTTAGTACACTATCCATATAATAAGCATATGCGCTAAGCATAGGCTCTCTTAAAGCTGTTTTGAAAGTGGGAGTATTGGGTTTGTTTCCCGGCACTGACATGGGACGTTTCTCCTACGGGATTACCTTGGAGTCTCCCGGAATGTCCAGTCGAGCCGTTTAATTGAGAAGTACTGGCTTCTGTTGCCAAAGTCATATGTTCCGGCCGTTAGAGATTGGTGCGCTGATCCTCAATATAGCACCCTATTAATGATATCTATGATGGGCAAAAGAGGGGATCACAGCGGCTTGGAGGGTAGGTCCTGACTCGAAAAGGGCTGTTGCACTCCAACGTCAGGGTTAACGACTTAAAATTATTTAGTTTTGCTGGGGTTTTATTTTGGTATACACTCAAGATAACAATTTATCAGAAAAGACGTTCATATTTGTTTTACTTGTCGTTTTTTATGTAGGATACTTTCTATGTTACAACAATAGGTAAAACATAGAGAAAATCCAGGGGAGTGTTATTGAGAATGAAGTAACACATTTGCTGCCCAAGATATGCTAAAAAAGTGTATGAACATATACAAATGTATCAGGAATGCAATATTCCGCATCTAAGAGCCAAAAATTTATCGAAAGTATAGAACGTATTTGTATTGTCCAGCGTTGTGACGTATACCATATATAGCGGATTTGCATGCTATATAAGATGAAAGAAGTTGCTTGTTTGTCTTTTGTGTGTAGAGATGCATCTGTGTAGCGCACAATATGTTTTGTGCATTGCAATATTCTTGGAAGAGTTCCTGCTGGTCTCTATTTATCACAGGAAAATGGCACATACAGACTTTCTGTAGTCACTTCAAACGTTGAAGGGTTTTATATTTGTTTGAGATAAGAAGGAAGCTAAAAGTATCACAAAGAAATTAATTTCCATAAGTCATTGAAAATATTTCAAATTAATTTTAACCACATTTTTGTTCTTCATCGTCCTCTGCATTCGTATAGGAATTTTTATTTTCTAAGATTAATAATCTTGTGAAAAAGCAAGAGATAACGTTTGGAAAGGATTGAGGTCATTAAGTAATTTATATTGAGATAAAGACAATTAGTAGAGTGATAATGCAATTAGGTTACAATTCAATAAGATAGATTTAGGTATATCTGGAAATCAGTTGAATGCATGATGTGACATTTTGGGTTCGCAGAATTAAAAGTCTTCTTTGCAGAAATTTAAAATGCTGTTTATTACAAGTAAAGCACGCTTTGTGACGTAACATACACAAAGCAGTCCTCAAGGTTGTCTGCCACACATCCACACAGCTGCACACTCAATTAAAACTGCAACTCGCAACTGACCGGCAACTCAACACTTGCGGGCTTTTGTACCTCTAGTCACTGTGTCTAGAAAGCCGCCGACGTTTCGAGGCGTTTCATGGTGGCAAGACAAGGAAATAGCCATCCAGACATCACCCTGTCTGTTTCTCTCGCCGCTTCTCTCTCTTTCTCTCTCTCTCCCTCTCTCTCTCTCTCTCTCGGCAAGGGAGCCTACGCACCGGCCGTGGACCATGGCAGCAACGATTCAATGGGACCAGATGACAATAAATTAGGTATGCTTAGTAATTCTTCAAATGGAACTTCGAAACTTAAAATTGTAATAATGTATGTACTTCTAAGGTTATTGTAAGTGTAATTATGATTGTGTTCAGGCAGTACATGGCGCTTAAAGACTGTGCTCGGGTTATGCTTTTACAAACTTAGTAGGAACTTCCAGTCGATATTTTGGTGAAAGGATTTTCGTTTTTATTCCGGAAACAATTCTTTTAAATTTTGAAGTATTTATACAAAGAAAACTTAAGATTTAATACCTTAACAGTTAATCTCCCATGCTAAGATTCAAAAACCATTAATACCACATTCTGAAACTGCGGGAGGTCGCTTCTAATGGATCAGCCGTCTTAAACGTATCGCTGTTTTTCAGAGCCACCTACACACTTTCTGAGAATAACATTTCGGTTCATCATTAGAGCAGCTGGTAGCAATTTCATTGAAGACTGTAATGCTGGAGACGGCATCAAACTTCGCACGAGAGAGACCGAGAGACATACACGAGAGACCATATTTAGAATTTAGGTTGATGGCCTGTTAAATTTTTACAGTTTGGACGCATTTTTTTCCCGAACGTCCAGTGCGTTTTTATATTATTTGTATAGAAGGTCTTAACCTACGGTACGGGATAACATTAATGGTAAGCTACTGATAGAGCCGAAAGATAGAAAAATATTTTATCAAATAGGTAAATTAACAATTAATAAACAAGTATTTGAGAGATATATACTATAACTTACTGGAAACCACAGATAAAAAGGCATAAAAAGCTCTAGGGTAATGTTGTGCAAAAATAATATGTAACTCAGTTTTAATTTTATGATAATGACGATAAGAATACTTTTAATGAGACAATAATAGTGTAACGTATTCTGTTTTAATTTGCTGTGAGGCATTTTACTATTAAGAAATTACATTATTGTTGGAAAGGTAGAATCACACTGAAAAATCCAATGCCATAGCTAGAATTTGAAATAAGTAAATCCGGATTTTCTTGCGCTACCAGATGACTCGTTTTTGTAAACCACAAGGTGATGCAGCCTCTGTCATTTAGGAATACTGAGATGACATATATCCTGATATTAGAAAAACATTAAAAAAAAACGAATAAATATAAATAAATGACGTATACCAGAATAGATATATGCCATAATGCTAGCATATTCCCCGGAGACCGCCACAGTGACGAGGTCACTCTGCGAATGTCAGTAAGCTCCCTAGGGAAGACGATAAATATATCCAATTCGACTACGCAGTGCTACTGCCTCCGTGCTTCACATCACAATATTGACGGTGACGCTAAACACAACAACCACACCAACGACGACTTTACGGTGGCGAGCAAAGGAGCCTAAGGATAACAATAAACTTCTGTCTACCAGATTCGAGGTGTCATCATTAACCCACAACCAGTCAGGACGCACCCACTCCTGAAGTGCAGATGAGAGTTCTCATGCTGGAGCTACAAGTCACTTCAAACCGATTACAATCTCCCTTTCCTTAACCTCCGCACGCCACCAATCCTTAATTTTGAGGCGTTGCGCACAAGGGAGAGCTCGACGTGGTTCGCTACGGGCTGGACCGCCTCAAAGGCTACGCAAATTTGTATTGAAATAGCGCATTCCAATCACTGTATTTTAATCTGTCATCTTTTTTTTCTGAGTAGTCATAGACGATGCTTATTGGAAATTAAGTGCATTCTGGAACAAATACGTTAGATATGTATGGTTTTTATAGGGCATCAAAATGCATTTTTTCCAAATTTTTATAACAGACATTTTTTAAAATTTAGATGCACTTTCCAGTCATTTTCTTTCTTTTTCATGAATTTATAGGGCATTTTTTATATGTAAACCACATTCGAGAGGACAGAGTTAGATTCCCGTGGCGGACCTGACCCTGACCCATGGGCTTTTTAAAATAATCTGTGATTAAAAGTTCATTTATATATCTTTTACGAAGTAGTAAGTTTGTAAGTGTGGTAAACATGTAATTAATACAGGTCAGCATCCTAACTGTGCTGGTGAATTAATGGCACATTATCTCGAGGAATCGCCGATTACATCATGCAAAACGTGTGGATTGCACCAGTCAGGATTTCAGGAGCTAGTGGTGTCGCAGTAAGGAGAGAAGTTTGTGAGGTGTGTAAATTTGTGTTTTATGGATTTGAAATACCGAAACAAAAACAGTCAACTGAGTCCCGTTTGAAACAGTATATTTCAGAGTTTGGAGGCAACATATTCTGTACTGATGGAACTGTATTGTTCTGTAAAGTTTGCAAAATTGAAGTCACTGCAGACAAACGGTGCACCGTACAACATGCTGGGCAGGAAAAACATTTGCGAGCTCTTCAAAATGTGAGAAAAGGCTTCTCAGTTTCTGTTTAAAGAAACGGTTTCGACATCAAGTAACAAGTCATCTTCCTTTTAAAAAGAATTATGTGAAGTGTTTGTTAATGCAAATATTCCACTAGGGAAATTAAGTAATTCCAAATTACGAGATTTTCTTGAACGTCACACTGGTCATACAATTCCAGATAAATCAACTTTGCGTAGAAGTTGTCTACAAAAATGTTAGGAAGACAGGTTAAAGCGAATATGTGATTGAATGAATGAATGAATGAATGAATGAATGAATGAATGAATGAATGAATGAATGAATGAATGAATGAATGAATGAATGAATGAATGGGAGAAATTATGTATCAATTGATGAGACAACCGATTCAGAGGGACGTTAAGTAGCCAATGTAGTGATATGTATACTTGAAGCTACTAGTGCCGTACAAATGTTTCTTCTTACCTCAGAGGTTATGAAAGCTGTTAACCACCGTCAGATATGTAAACTGTTCAATAAATCAATGTGTGTATGGTGGCCTAGTGCAATACAGCATGACAACGTGCTCCGCTTCCCAACAGACGCGGCGCCTTATATAGTTTAAGGTGGCAAAATCGATCCAATCAATTTACAGTAACATGGTGCATGTTACGTGTTTAGCCCATGTTTTTCATCGAATTACGGAACAGGTCAAATCAACATTTCCAGAAGTAGATACACTAATTTCCACAGTAGAGAAAATACTTTTGTAAGCGCCAACTCGAACTGTGTACTTCAAAGAAAAAGCCCCTAATACAGCTTTACCCCCGGCACTAATTTTAATACGCTGGGATACATGGATAACTTCATGTGTATACCACTGTGGCAATTTTCAAATAGCGAGAGAAGTGGTGAATAGCTTAGTGAAGGTAAATTCAAAGGCAATTGAGAGTGCACAGGATCTGTTTTCTGATACTCAAATCCAAGGTAAGTTAGCTTTCATTAAATCAAATTTTACATTTTTGACGGATACCACAACCCGCCTTGAAGAAAGCGGCATGACATTGGAAGAGAGGATAGAAAATGTAAAAGGTGAGATTCCGAACAAAATCAGGCAGAAACTAAAATTAGTGTTGGACAAAAATAAAGGATACGAAACAGTTTGTCAGATTGCCGATTGTTGTCAGGAGAAAATTTCAGAAATGATATTTTTGAACAGGATTAAAATGAAGTCACATAGTTTTTTAAACATGCACCTATAACATCTGTAGAAGTGGAGAGAAATTTCTCAAAGTATAAAGCAGTTTTAGCTGAAAACCGCCGTTCCTTTACTTTTGATAACTTGATGATCATGGTGGTGTACTGCAACGCTAAGTATGGTATGTTTTGGCCAATGGATAGAATAAATTTTTTTCATATCTTATAAAATTGCAAATAACCTGATGAACTTTGAATTTGTTTATTATTTAGTACCAATAATTGCATTATTTACTAAGAAGGTTAATTTTAAAATCTGATTATTCGAACCATATATTCATGATTTGTCTGTGACAGTTATTAATTTATTATGAAATTAATTGTTAATTTTTGTTAGGTATTTTTTTACATTTTATGTGCACTTTTTATATTTTAAGGGCATGTTATGGCTCATTTTTAGATAATTTTTATGTCAACAACTTCCGGGCCCTACTTATGGCTTTTCTAAAAAAATCACTGCATAGAGTTGCAACAGTGATAAAAACTCGCCCAGTGTTATTCATTTGTCACAATTATTCCGCTATCTCTCTATTATCTGAGATAGACCATAGAGCAAGTATGAACTGAGTTTGGTTTTCTATTTGTACCACATTAATTTATAGATTTCAGATCTCGTTTCTTTTACAGTACCATTAGTACACTGTTGCTGCTTTGCTGTTTGCTTATGTTTCATTTTATTATTCATGCCATATCTTTACTTTTTCTTTACACTACAATGGATGCCGTACATTCTTTATGTAGTATTCCATTAACATCTGTCATCTTTTATAGGTAGCGAAAACGTTTGCATTCGCCCTACCGATAGCATTTGTCCACTAGGAAAACGAAACATCTGTTGAGAAAATCGGTTTCCAAAAAATCTGTTGCCGATATCTATGCAAATCGAATTGAACCCAGCAGCTATGCGGATGGATATCTGTATTGTGTATGTTTATTCGCTGAAATGTAGGTTATCGAGCTTTTTTGTCTATCTTCAGCCTATGGACCAAGTGCTACTCGGCCATCAATAAATATGCATTTTATTTTTACGGTAAAACCTCTCCAATATGCATGATAATTCTTGCAGGACATTTAACAGGGTAGTTAAAGGTCCTGTATCACATAAACAACTTTTAAAGATTGATTTAGATTTTGCTCAAATTTATAGGTGTCTTAAATAACCACATTGTTCAATGGTTCCTCTTGGATTAACTGAATTTGGTTGAATTAACATTATTTGACTTATTTTCAACTAACATCTATAAGTATTGAGTAAAAACTAGTTTTAATACTTCTTCAAGCCCACGTTTATTTAAAAACTAACATATAGATGTGCTTGATATCGTCAAAATTAATTTTTTATAATCGCAATTTTCTTCATTTTGAAGGCAACAGGTCTGCTTCACGATGCTGCACCAATTTGTAGCCATCCAGTTCCTCCTCACGCTGTTTCCCAAAGTTGAAGCGGTTATTACTTCTTTGCACTTTAGCAGAGAAACCTATATGTTCAAAGAAAGGATGGCAATGGTTCTGACTTTGAAACATTTAATCAAGTATTCACTTTTACGGAGAACTTGTCGACCAATTGAAACTAATAAATCTGAATGTCTGGAGCTGAAGTACTGCTTTATGATATTAGACGATAACACGCGGTTCTACCCTTGAGGCAAGAATGACTCTTAAATCAGCTACGTCTTGTTCCACAGGCGATCCGATTAGAGGTGTCTCAAGATTACACTCAGAATGTGTTGCTGAAAATTGTCCTAATGACCTTCACCTTTTGGTAATGACTCGTAAGAACCCCACTACCAGCTTGTAATACGCTGTTGCTACTACATTACTGCAATTTTCTGCTTTCCTACTAGGTGTATATTTTTCAAGTAAAATTCTTACATATTCTAAGAATTCCAAGCTAACCTGCCAGACCTAATCTGGCAAGTTTGTATGCTTTCACTTCTCGCTAGCATCACCGACCGCACTAATTCTATTCATTTTTATGTATCCATAATTTTTATATAAGATTTATCTGGGACACATGTTCAATAGTAGATTTCACTAATTATTTACTAGGTGTAAAAAGGCACGGAATTGCTATATGATACAGCATTTTCTGTAAAGTTTCTTCTTCTACCTCACATGAAGTAGGCATAATGGGCAAAGGTTTCAATTTTATTGTATTCTAAGGCTAATTTAGAATGAATAAATACGTAACCCTGAGTTATTTATATATTTTTGAAATCCACTTTCACAGGAATTGTCTACGCCACGTAACGTCAAGAAAACATACGGTGATCTAAATATTATGAGACTATTGGTAAAGCCTGCAGGTTTAAACTTCGTGATTAGTGCCATCTTGCCTGCTTTGGTAGCATAGATGGTAGCGTCTCTGTCTCACGTTCAAGAGGTCCCGAGTTCGAATCTCGGTCAGGGTGAGTTACCTGGGTAAGGCTTTTCTCGGAGTTTTCCGTTATCCTGAAAAACGATTTTCTGGTACCTCTAAGCTCCATGGACTCCGGACTCATTTGAGCATCATTTCACCAACTTCATTCATCGTCTGATAGGACTCAAAGTAAATTACACACACACATGCGCGCACACACACACACACACACACACACACACACACACACACACACACACACACACACACACACACACACACACAAAACCTTCCATTTTATATAAACAATACCGATCGGGGGACGTAATAACCTCCTCTAAACTTAGCAACTGTCTAAGATTGCCTATCATATTTTAGTACTGTGACATGGTGAGTTCGTAGAATTAAAAGTCCGAGTTGCAAAAATTCAAAATGTTCTTTATTTCCGTAGATGTACACTTTGGTCAATCCTTACAGTAGCAGAATTACGTCACATGCACAATTACAATCTTCCAAGATCGTTGACCACAACAAAGTGCTCACTTTCAAATAACACCAGTTCCATTTACAACTCTCGTTACGACTGTCCGATAAACTAGCCACGTCTTCTTTTTATACACGACAATCCCAAATGATTGTAGAATGTTATCTGTCAATCAAAATGTCACTAGAATTTTCTATTTATCTAACTTTATTTGCTTCCGCAAGCCTTTTGTCTCCGGGCTATCTTTATCTGTTTCAGCAAGCTCTTTATCTCCGTGCTACACTATCCTTGCCTTATCTGTCCGCGCCGAACCCTTTTTGTGCTCGTTTCCGCCAGTCCCGACAGTACCCAGGCATCCTGTTAGAAAAAATTTAATTTAAATGGAAAGTAAATGGTACACGTACCGAACGAGTTGACACTGTAGTAATATGTGCGACTCATTTGTGAGGTCACAGCTTCAATTTCTGATGACTCATTTAAGGTTTCCGTGGATTTCACTTGCCATTAGGCAAATCCTTGGCCGAATTTTCTAATTAACGGAATTATTTTTCCTCTATTCTTCATTTAATTCCAATGTCATTCTTCAGATTGGTTTCGGATTGGCTCGGTAGTTTCGGCGGATTCGGGCAGATGCGTGCGCAATGTAAACCTTAAAGTAACTGCTAAGGTTAGAGTTGCTTCGTCGCGGTGTGCGATTTTGCACCTCATGAATCCTTCAACTTTCCCTTTAGATGAAATTTAGGCTATAGACATGTTGGATTTGTCTTCAAATAATAGGTAAAAGACGGTAAGTACAACACAACACCTACAGTATTATTTATTTATGTGCAATATCCAGTTCCATCTCATAAATATTATGTTACCGAATAACAAGGTATACGTGCAAATAAAATATTAAGACACGGTCGCAGATGGTCCTTTCTCTGCGGCATATTTTTACATAATGCTACGCATGCTGTTGTGTTTATAACGATGCAAACAGTGAAAAAAGGAAACCGTAGATGTGAAAGCACAAGGTTGTATTTCCTTTTTGAGTGGGGTTTGCTGGAGCGACTCTGGTTCCTGCAGTTCTAAAATAACAGTTTGCATACTGAGTGATCGTAAGCGTACACGGCCGGAATCACATTCCATCACTGATTATTTGCTTGCATACTGTTCATAAGATCAGTTTTATGGAACACCTAAAACAAATCATTCGCATGAGGTGATCATAGACAATACTTGTATAAGCTATTTCTTTCCTCCATTCTTTCTTACCGAGCGGGATGGCTCAGGTGGTGGCCCGCATTCAGGATGCCTGGGTTCGATTCCCGTGACCGAGCTACCTGACCCATGGGCTTTTTGGGGGGTTTCCAGGTCGCTAGGCGAATGCTGTGTAGGTTAATTACATCCTCAGAATTTCCTCTCCCTCCATTTCATCTTCAGGGTAGAAGTGTCGGCGGGTGTCTCGGCGGTGCATGGCAGGATGATATACTCTGAGAAAAACTACTTCCTCCTCCGGTGGGTTAGTTGCCAGCGTCAGCTCCTCTGCTGGGACAATTTGGTGACCGCCAGCCAGGGACGTTTGGGACTCGGCTGTTTGGCTCGTTGCCGTTCCGCTGCAGAAGAGCGGGTTTTATTTATTATTTATTTAAGTGCAGAGGATCTACCCCATTAGTCCTGGACCCGTAGGACCAAGGACCCGGGCCTCCTTCCACCCAGGAGCGATGGAAAACTCCAGGGCTCTTTCCATGGGGTCTTTCCTTGAGTATAAAAAGCTCTCCCCCCCCCCCCATTGACTACAACGTCAAGGTCAACGAGCAGGAGAGCGGGTTCGTTGTCCTGGCCTGTCTGGGGAAGTCTCTGCCCAAGTAAACTGTAGGGACCCTACCCTCTGTACTGCGTGCGTGGCTCCTTCGCCTCATCCTTCCTCCCGGGGGATATGAACAAAAGGCCCAGCATGGTGGCCTACATACCGAATTCCCTCCTTAATGAAATCCCAATCCCAGTCCTTCTTTCATTCCTCCCTCTCTCCGTTTCTTCCTTCTTTCTTTCCTACCTGCCTTCCTTCTTCCTTCATTTCCTTCCTTCCTTCTTTCATTCTTTCCTTCCTCCCTTCTTTCCTTTATTCTTTCTTTCGTTCCTTCCTTCTTTCCTTCCTTCTTTCCTCCCTCCTTTTCTTCATTCATAATTTCTTTCTTTCTTTCTTTCTTTCTTTCTTTCTTTCTTTCTTTCTTTCTTTCTTTCTTTCTTTCTTTCTTTCTTTCTTTCTTTCTTTCTTTCTTTCTTTCTTTCTTTCTTTCTTTCTTTCTTTCTTTCTTTCTTTCTTTCTTTCTTTCTTTCTTTCTTTCTTTCTTTCTTTCTTTCTTTCTTTCTTTCTTTCTTTCTTTCTTTCTTTCTTTCTTTCTTTCTTTCTTTCTTTCTTTCTTTCTTTCTTTCTTTCTTTCTTTCTTTCTTTCTTTCTTTCTTTCTTTCTTTCTTTCTTTCTTTCTTTCTTTCTTTCTTTCTTTCTTTCTTTCTTTCTTTCTTTCTTTCTTTCTTTCTTTCTTTCTTTCTTTCTTTCTTTCTTTCTTTCTTTCTTTCTTTCCTTCTTTCTTTCCTTCTTTCTTTCCTTCTTTCTTTCCTTCTTTCTTTCCTTCCTTCCTTCCTTCCTTCCTTCCTTCCTTTCTTCCTTTCTTTCTTTCTTTCTTTCTTTCTTTCTTTCTTTCTTTCTTTCTTTCTTTCTTTCTTTCTTTCTTTCTTTCTTTCTTTCTTTCTTTCTTTCTTTCTTTCTTTCTTTCTTTTCTTTCTTTCTTTCTTTCTTTCGTTCTTTCTTTCTTATTTCTCTGATTATTTATGTATTTATTTTTTCTTACTTTCTGTACTGGTGACCTATAGAAAGAAAATTACATATTTTATTCACCCATACGTTAAATGCCCTTATTGACAGGAAATATACGTTTGAAGGTCAAACAAAAACACAAAATTTTTCCAAGTTTCGCCTCAATGCACCTGTAAGGGAAAAACCTGAAGCACAAAAGTCACTTACATATCAAATTTCTTCAGCTGCTAACCATACACCACGAACCTTCTTAAAATAACTTTTACTTCAAACTGCTCTTTATATCTTCATTTTCTCGTTAGTTTTAATGTTCTTATAAGTAATTCTTTCAGTGCTAGAGTAATATTTTAAGACACTTGAATAACAAATTTAAACCTTGAATTGATTGGAAATAGCTTTTAGCCCTCTTCATCAAAAGTGGATTTTGTATAATTGGTAAATATAAGTGACAATATATATTGTCAAACCGAACAATTAATATTATATATTTTGTGTGGAGTTAAGCATTTCCGAGATATTCTTTCTTACTGGGTTGTGCTTTAAAGTATTTATACTTTCTTCAAATTGAAGTCGTTTATTTTTCATAGTTATTCAAAGAGCATGAAACTTCAAAGTATCGGATAGCGACACATTTTAAGAACCGTATTTAGGGCGTCTTGAAACAAATGTGTAGATGTAAGTTGAAAGTTTATTTAAATTACCAAGAAGTATGTAGAACATATACCTCTGTAAGGATATTTTTAAAAAGAGAGTGGGGAAAGGCATGAAAAGGAAACACATTCCATGCTTTAATAGCATTTTGAGCTGTTGTTACCGTTTACGATACTATCCATAATACATTACTTTATAAATAAGATAGTAAACTTATAAAGGAAACGTTTTGAGAGCATGTTTAGCTGTACCTCCCGAGGATTTTCCACTCAAAAGCGACTGAGAAAACTTGATAAAAGAAAACTCGCTCAAGCAGGACGTCCTGGCGAGATTCCAACCGTGGATCTCCAACTCATGAAGCTACTCTCATTGCTTTCTCTTACACTCTCTGGATTCAGTGTTTCAGGAATGGTAGTAATCTTCGCTTTCCATTACACTGGGCAACAAAAAAAAAATAATTTTTGAATGGTTCGAGCACTTCATGATTCAATTCCTACTAATTTTGGGTTGAGAAAAACAAATATGACAATGAAAAAATTTTATGAGCTCTAGTTTCTACGATATACACAAGGTGGAAGTATCACATATTAATGGATTGAGAGAAAATGATACATTTTAGCTACATACATGCTAACAACAATGAAAGTGGATTTTATTTTTTAACTGGTAATTACATGCTGAGAGTTCTAAATTTCTGGAAAAATACTTCGCAGATAGTCGTGTCTGAAGAGAACCATGTGGTGGCCTGTTGAATTCGTCTTCTTTTAGCTTGCCTCTTGTGATGGAGTTCCGCAGAATCCCTATACCAAGACCAACAGTAATCTGTAAGCACTACTTCAGCTAACGTCATACCGCCACCACCTGTCTTCCCCTGAACTAAACAATGACAAATGCGTTGTTGTTCTTTTAAAAATAATTAAAAATATAAGTTATGTGCCTACAGTATGTGTAGAATTAAAGAAGAAATTTAGTTCGTAAGACCGAAGGTAAAACTCTAATGATTTATTTTGCAGCTCTTTACACTAAGATATAGCCCGATTGTCTCTCTTCTATGAAGTAAATGATTTATTGTAAAAACAAGTGAAGAATCATAAGCTAAAATGCATGCTTAAAGCCATAAATAACATGCATATTATAGTGATCAGAGATTCGATACGGTAATCACATCTTCTTTCAAATCCCATGATAATACTTGACTTTACATGTGTATTAACCTTTGTCTGCACATGAAATGTGTGAAAAGAGTATTGATACAAATTTCGTCGCGGTATTCAGACTGATTCTAGCTTTAAATATTTGTACTATGAATTCAGATATCTTATTGGTGGAAACGAAATAAGGACGTCATGTTTGTTAGTGCTGTCGGCATTGGCATTATGCGTTAGTATTCCAGTATCCACATTTATTTATTTGACCACAACGATCAGTAGGGGAGAGTCGTGCAGTAACGGCCGGCATGCAGTACCGGCTACTACTGTGATTTCCCTTTTCGCCTCCATGTGGCAGTTTTCAGTAATTAGTAGCAAGCTTGTGCATCCACGTGCGATATTGTCGGATATCTTCTTCCTCTCTTCAGTTCTTTGTCTGTTCTGGATGCTTGATGGTGGTTAGTGTAGCTCTTAGCGCACGAAAGATATTCTGAGGCCTATAGCAGCGCTATATTTGCAATCTCTGTAAACCAGTGAGCTAAACATTTGTGAACTGAGCATAAATAGTGACAATAAGTTCCCATGCTTTTCTATTCTACTATTGTAACTGAAAAGGCAGTGGCCGATACTGCAAGACAGTTTCTACAAACCTTATAGTTCTAGCTTTTCTACTTTCGATGTAATAAAGTACTATAAATAAAAAATAAAAGTCATTGCATTATACTATTTTTAGAACATGTCTTGAGGTAAGAGAATAATATAGTAAGATTCCGATTAACCACCAAAATTACAGAGTAAAGTCAAAAAACTTAACCCGGCACGACCTTCCCCTAACTATATTATGTGCTACACCATTATTTGCTGGGTTCTGAGCAAGTATCAAGGAGTAAACTTCATTCCCAGAAATGAATTCTAAACTTTTGGTAAGGCTTAAAGGATCATAAACAGCTAGTGGCATTTAAATTACGAGAGTTTTGAATAAAGAATGATCATAATTTTTTACGGTCACAATTTTTCGCACAAAAATTCAGTTTTATTATATTATGTTAGCTTAATGTGAAATAAACACGCCGTAGCAGTTTCATTGTTGGTACTTCTGCTTCCCGCTTTTGAGAACCAGGCAAGTTCAGAGATGTTCAGTATAGCCTACCGCTGCAATGGAGGCAACATGTAGGTAGTTAAAGTTGTTTTTAGAGGGAGATCCGGAGTTTCTTTCAAACATAATACCTGCTGATTAAATTTGGTTACATCATTTTGATCCTGAGAGCAAACTGCAAAGCTCAGTGAGGAAATCTCCTTCATCACTAACGTCGAAAAAAGCAAAAATGGTTACTTCTGCTGGGAAATTTATGGTAATCTCATTCTTTGATATTCATGGAATGATTTATCAGCATGATGTACTTGCACACACATCAGTAACTGAACAATACTACAGGGATATCCTGAAAACATTACAAGTCCATATCAGGCGCGAAAGACCACATCTCCATGAAGCAGGCTATAGTAAATCCTATAGTACGGATTTAGCCCCATTTGACTTTTTTCTATTCCCTAACTTGAAGAAACGCCTTCGTGTGAGGCATTATCCATCACCAGAAACAGAGATGAAGGCTGCGGAGGTGATTTTGAAGGATTTCTCAAAAATGGTTTTCAGCATGTCTTTGAAGACTGGGGGAAACGCTGGGACAAGTGCATCGCCTTCAGGGGAGACTATTTTGAGAAGGGCCATCAAAATTATAGGTATGTATAAAGGCATTTTGACAAAATAAATTATAATAATTCTTTATTGAACCGCCCTCGTATAACAACTTGAGCAATAAGATGGTTCAGAGGACTGTCTTTGCTTCAGGCACTTGGAGACGTAAAGGAGTTGAAACTGCAAAAAAGAGAAAAAGCCTTTATTAGAGATTCATGTTCGTATTGACAGGGGATAGTAAAAACACCGAGAAGCAAAAGGTTGCGCATAGGAAAAGGGCAAGTCCTCGTAAAAGATTAGTCATACTGAGGGAGTTTCAAAACACTGGATCTCACCGTTGCACGTCGATCATATTAGGCATTTTGTGTCGTACGTGACTCCAGTGCGGAAGAGGGGAAATGGTGACCAGATTATGACAGCGATTTGTCTACAAAGAACGGGGTTCCTAACGCTTCTAGAATGACACCAATTCTGATGCTGTCATCACAGCTCCTTATGCCTTGACCGATGGAATGAAGTACCTTATCTCTCCGCGTCATACGCGTTCGAAATTACAGTGCTGTTAGTACTTCGTTAAGCATAATATTAATATATATTAATAATAAGAATGTACATTTTCAACTAAAAACACGTATTTATTCAAGCCAACCACTTATTCTCTTCGTCCAATATAATATCAATATAACATTTGAACACTAATGACAACTTTTTCGAACTAAGTATCACGCAAAAAACTATTAATAGCCATGAAAATAAACTACTACTTAAGTTCATTGCACACCTCTATCATGAGCTGGAAATTGGTTCGATACCCTCCAGGTCCGACGTCTCCATGTCAGTCGGTCCATCTTCACCTAGATATATCACGCATTGTTCCACGACGGTGTGAATAATGCCCCCCAAGTCGGAGAGGCTTTGTTCCTCGCGAATCACATGTTAGCAGCAGGCACTCCGGTTATAAGGTGTTACAACGTGGAATACTGCATCTACTGGCATCAGCACATCTTGCAGTTTGAAGGTCGTGTCACGGACAACATCCAGCACTGATCTGGCACGTGGTCTCTTCTTCCCGGGAGTTGAAACTTCACCGAATGTGGCTTTTACCTTACGTGCACTATAAATTCAGGAAACCAACAAACTGGTAAACTCAGGTGTGAACTTATCTACTTCATCAACAGAAAGTTATGGAAGTTTTTCACAGAACTTGTTAAATACATACAATATTGCTATCTTTTCGCTACTTCGTAAAGGCTTTGCGCGTGCAAGTTTAACAGTACTGGCCAGTTCCGCCATGATTAACAACTGGATACGCCTCCTAGCTTAAATATGCGCGAGCAGCATAATTTAATTTAATTACAAACTATCTATTAGAATATGTCTTTTATAGTTGAAATATGCTTACGCAATTGTGCGTTTTGGCAAAACGAACTCAGACTCCACACCTCAGAATCAGTACTTTTTCAAGGAACTATTTTCACTGCGGAAGCATCACGGAAATTGTGTAGAAGGCGCACTATGATCATCGGTCACGTGGTTTTCTTTACATCTACTTTATTCTCCCTCTGCAAGCAGTTTAGATACCAGCTGGCCACACAAACGCCAGGGAGAATATTTACAAGCGGAAGCCCCATCATCAGTAGCAACGCATCACTCCTGCAATTGGAGTAGTTGCAATCAGCACAGATAAAAGCAAATAGGGGGGGGGGCGAATTTCGTGGTAGAAGAAGATTTACGACAGCTTCGGCTATTGACCTGGAAACTGACGAAAAAGCAGCGTTAGTGCGATCCTGTCCAGTGGTAATAGAGCTACAAGTTTCCTAACACATTACCATTTAACTGTGTCATTCGGTCGGGTAGAGAGTAATCATGCTTGCATTGAGAAGAACAACATGTTCTTGTTGAAATAGAGGGTTTAAAGAAATAAACTCAACGTTTCTTTAATAGTACCGACTTTTGAATGTCCTCCTCTATGTTAACTACCGTTTTCCGTGTTCTCACACGAATTACTCGCCCAGAAACATAATTTTGTAAGCCCAGAAGTTTCTCCGCAAGTTTGCGTAGATGTTGGTTAACCTGGTACGTATTAACGGTAATTAAAGCATGGAGCTCTATAAAATAATTTTACGAGGCGGGCGAGGAAAACGTTTCTCAGCAAGCTTAATGCCGCATGACAGCGTTATCACGTCATCGGTGGGTTTCGTGCGTGCACGCAGTCCTGCGGCGGCGCCTGCAAACCATACATCATCGTCAGCCATTTTCGTCCTTCATGTGCCGTAGGATTAAATTCCCCCAGCATGTGCTAGCAATTGGTCATACATTAGGGCGACTTAGAGTGCGTAAAGAGGGCTTCTTCTCCATGTAGAAAAGTCAACTCAAACTTTAGGCCAAATAACTACAGTAATAACCTGGCTAGCAACAAAATTAAAAGGTCGTTGTGGTTGGTACTTATTGTTTTGCTGAATAAATGTGCCATATTTTTCATGCCCACCTCAGTGGTTGCAAGGTACCGTGTCTGCCTCACATTATAGTAGTCTCGAATTCAAATCTCGATCAGGGTGAGGTTTTTTCCTGTGTTTTCCCTTATCATGAAAAATGAATGTCAGGTAACTCTAAGCTCTGTGGATAAAAACTAACAGTTTACAACAAGATGTGACTTGAAAATTTGTTCAAAGATGGAGAAAAATTAAACGCAGAATGCTTCCAACGAAAAGTACCTAAGACTGCTTAAGATGCCAATTTGGTTTCAGCGTAAATATGAACTAACGTTTATATATATTAAATCTAAGTGTTTCTGAAAATCTCCGATATTGCAAAGAAACATTACCAATGTAATATCTGTAATATTTCCGTTAGCTTCGATGATTTACCAAAGTACAAATAATAAGTAACTATAGAAAACCTTCATCAATAAATTACAACTTTGTTTCTGTCTGCCTGCGATGCCTGTGTGTGTGTGTGTGTGTGTGTGTGTGTGTGTGTGTGTGTGTGTGTGTGTGTGTGTGTGTGTGTGTGTGTGTGTGTGTGAACTAAAACGAAAATTTAATTTAATTTTTAAAACTTCAGTAGTATTCTTCTATGGTTAATCTAGTGCTGAGTTAACATAGGGGAATATTGAAAGATGCAATAAACCTGTTTTCATATGTACAGGAGATATTACCTGCTTTCCGGTTATTTGTGATTCTGAAAACTTTGAAATTCAGTGGAGGAGCTCTCATTTATCATAATGCACCAAAGAGCGTAAATTTATGTTTAGTGTGGATTTAAATTGGAGTTTAAAGCATTCGTACCAGCCTTTGAGAAATGAAATTTGGGGAGTTACTGAAATCGTACCGGAGGTTTACCAGTACATGAGGAATGAATGAGGAAGGATGATTTCGTGTTTGCGATATCTCTCTGCTTTAAAGCAGGTACATAGTATCGGTAGGAATAATACAAAATTCGTCTTTCAAGTTCGTTTTAGAATTAATTTACTTAGACCTAATTCACATATATAATTTCAATGTGAAATGTCAATAAAGCGTTAGATATTGTAGATAATTCTTGTAGACTTTAGTATAATAATAACAACAACAGTGTAGCTAAGCCTCTGAAGGATGCTCTTAAGCACCAACACAACCAAGAAAATAAATCACTCTGCTTGGAATACAAGTAAGGAATAACCGTGTTTTAACCCATACCACAATTCTGAGTAAGCATTTGCTAACACCTTTTTAATCTGCTTTTAAATTCAATGTAAAAGTAAATCTCGTCATGTTTTCTGATAAAAAGTAAGCTGAGGTTGTTTTGTGTGTGACAATTGCCTCGGAGTTTTCACCCTAAAATGCGTCAGGCAAACAAGGATAAACCACGTGACATCCAAGGTGTTAATCACAACACAAATAAATCCGGTAACTTGTGTATGCTGGTTATCTAATGATCCAAATCAAAACACAAGCTGGAATTATTTGCTATCCATGAAGCAATTTTCTGGGGTTACATTCAACCACAAAATATAATAATTCATTAACATGCCCTTAAGGTCAGACGAAAACACATAATAAATTTGCCAGAACTCTAAAATGTAATGAATCTTATTTTAGTTAAATCTTGTAAACCTACTCTCACATGAAATATTAACCGCAGTTGACACTAACCTTGCTGGGCATTTGAAAAGGTCATAAGCTGGAAAATTAATTCTTTTGAGTAGGGGTAAGTTAGAAAACAGTCACCTACAGATGGTTTGACATGCGTGTTCATCATGTAACTTGTGGATCAATTACAGTGGATAGAATGCACTGTCACATGACAGTATTGTCTAAAGCAGTATTATCGACTTCAAGAGTGTCCACTGAAAAAGGTCCAGTTATGCTGAAGTCAACTGATTTACATTTATACAGAAGTCAGGGAACATTACCCTAATACGGAACTGTTATTTCGTGCAAGTTTCATGATTGAGTAGTTGAGCTGATTTCCTTTCTCGCAAGGTACAACGATTATGGTTCAAAGTGATGTTTAGAGTGACTTCCAGCTTTGTGGTCTTGAACACAAGCTTTGTACTCAACGCCTCAAGTCACTCCTATGTCAACGGTTTTATTTTTACGTTCCTTTCTCATTAAAAAATTAAGCGCATGTTACAAATGCAATGACCGAAACTATTAAAAATTCTTTTAGAGCCTCGGCCAGTTAATAGTGAAACTTGAAAAGAAGCCCTATGGAATCTTTCGTACTAGTTTCTTATTTATTATAAGTTTTTGAGATATCCAAAAATAACATAATTCTTAGTGCGTGAAAGTAAAGTATTATATACGAGAGCTGTTCAATAAAGAATGATCATAATTCCTTCACGGTCATAATTTTTCGCACTAAAATTCAACCTTATTATATTATGTTAGCTTAATATAAAACAAACACGCCGTAGTAGTTTCATTGTTGGTACTCCTTGTTACCGCCTGTGAGAACCAGGTAAGTTCAGACATATTCAGTACCACCTACCGCTGCAATGGAAGTAACATGCAGTTTAAGTTGATGTTAGAGGAAGATCCGGAGTCTCTTTCAAACATTACCACTATTGATGGAACTTAGCTGCTTCATTTTGATCCTGAGAGCAAACAACAAAGCTCAGTGTGGAAATCTCCTTTATCACCAACCCCCAAAAAAGCAAAAGTGGTTGCTTCTGTTGGAAATGTTATGGTCATCTCATTCTTTGATATTCACGGAACGGTTCATCAGCATGTTGTACCTGCACACATATCAGTAACTGGACAATACTACAGGGATGTCCTGAAAACATTGAAAGTCCATATCAGGCACCAAACACCACATTTCCATGAAGCAGACTGGATGCTGCACTACGATAATGCGCAGCCGCATATTGCCAATGTTGTTGCCTGAAGTGCATCCCTCACCCTGCCTATAGTCCGGAGTTAGCCCCATGTGACTTTATTCTATTCCCTAATTTGAAGGAATGCCTTCGTGGCGGGCATTATCCATTATCAGAAGCAGTGGTGAAGGTTGCGGAGGTGATTTTGAAGGATCTCTCAAAAATGATTTCCAGCATGTCTTTGAAGACTGTTAGAAACGCAGGGAGAAGTTCATCGCGTTTAGGGGAGACTATTTTGAGAAGAACCATCAAAATTATGAGGAGTAAAGGTACGTTGTCAAAAAGAATTGTGATCATTTTTTATTGAACAGCCCTCGTACATAAAACGAAGGACAATCGGTTTTGTTTTTGATTTTACAAGTAAATGCTGTGTGGCGAGGCGTGCCTCTCAAAGCGAGGGAAGCTCCAAGTAATAGTTTCCCTTAAAGCAAGAGAGAACAATGACTCAAAGAACTAAAGCTACTCTTTGATACTCGGTAGTCTTCCCTGCGGGGTTGGCGCGCGTAAGTGGCGTATCCACTTCCATCCCGTCTTGAGTACAAGCGGGGGGGGGGGGGGCTTTTTAAGAAATCAGGTATTGCCCTATGGAAACACCCCCGGAGTATATATCGCTCCCGGGTAGAAGGAGGCCCGGGTCCTTGGTCCTACGGGTCCAGGACTAATGGGAGTAGAACCTCTGCACTTAACTCTTTGATACTATTACTATTGTACAATCATACATAGGCCCTTCTAGAATTGCAAGACTGGTCAGACTACAAGAACATTCCTGCTTCCCCTCTCCACGCAGACGTTCCAATTTTTACTAGTCCACACCGCATGAATTGCTAATTTAACATAGAGAAAGTATGCAGTTCACATACTTCTGCTAATAATTTAAAATTTCACAAGAATTTTCTGTTTGTCACCACTATATTCAAATTTACGTAAATTACTAATGTTATTGAAATATTGTTACAGTTGTATTTAAGAGCACCACATAAAACAAAGTATTAAACTTTTCTTCAAACATTTATATGATGAGGATGTTGATGGTGATGGTGATGATGATGATGATGATGATGATGATGATGATGATGATGATGATGATGATGATGATGATGATGATGATGATGATGATGATGATGATGATGATGATGATGATGATGATGATGATGATGATGATGATGATGATGATGATGATGATGATGATGATGATGATGATGATGATGATGATGATGATGATGATGATGATGATGATGATGATGATGATGATGATGATGATGATGATGATGATGATGATGATGATGATGATGATGATGATGATGATGATGATGATGATGATGATGATATGTATATAATAGCGCTCAACTATGAGATCATTAGCCCCCTTTCAAAAACTAAATCATGGCAACTTCCAGAAATATATTTGACTGCAAATTACAAAAATAAAAATAAATTGACAAATAAACTAAATATGGACAGTTAGAAAAAATAATGAAAAACTAAATATGACAATTAATAAACACCAAAAGGCATAAAAACATTTTCTTTATTAGTTCTGTGGCTTAAAGCGAAAAGGGGAAATTACCTGCCCAGCGGTGACCCAATCAATTTTCGCCCTCTTTTTTTTTTGGAGGGGAGTTTGGGCTAGCATTTTCAGGAGGTTTCTCCTCTCTTTTTCACTGTGATTCTGACAGTGAGTGCAGGATCTTCCTTATCTGTATCATCTATGGAGGAAGACGTTATTCTTAGGACTGGACTTGGTAGGCGTGCTCACTGTTGTTCGTGCTGATGTTCATTGCTTTCGCTGTGATCTTGGTGTAATTGTTCTTTCCGCAATAAGTGCCCCGTTTATGTCGCTAGGTTGTGTGGCGATCTCATGCCTAAGTACTGGTTTAGCTGCAACTGCACTATAAGTAACGGTCCTAGGAACAGAAGGCTGACGAAAACGCAACAGCTTCCGGGCTTCCAAGAGAGACACATTTCTTACCCGGGACTCCTGGTTCGCCTTTTCCTCTATAAAACGGGGCATTCTCTAGAGTTCGATGAATGATTACCTCTGCAGTAACACACACTCACACACACAGAGAGAGAAAGAGAGAGAGAGGGAGGGAGGCTTTATGTGACAAAATTGGTCCAGCTCTTCCTAAGTACCGAGATAGCCTGGATCGTGTGGCCCGCTACGATGGTGCTGTTCGGGACGACCAGCCTTGAGGAGGGAGCAGTGTCGCGGCAACGGGCATAAAAGTTTCGGCGCAAATAAACGGACGGTGGATAATGTTTCAGGGTGATAAAGGGCTTGCATAATCAGTTAACGATAGCGCGGTTAGTGTTCCAAAAGAGCCGGCAAATAAAGATAGCTAAGATAAAGGACTTGACGGCACAGATAGGATTTCACGTTTGGAAGGTTCTAGTGATATCGTGATTGTCAGAAAAAATTTGGTTTCTTATTTTTACTCGAAACCTCTCGAATTTATGAATGAGATATATAATCGATTGTGACACGCCAGCGGACAGTTGTAAAACTGTGAGGCGTGCAGTAAAGAGCTGTAAAGTGTTATTGTAACGAGAGCTGTTTGTTATTGTCATCGACCTTGGAAGACTGTGTTGTATATGTGACGTATTGTTGTTACGTGAGAAGTGATGAGTGTATTTCTACGGAAGTAAAGAACCTTTAGAATTTCGGCAAATTGGACTTGTAATTCTACGAACACACAAAGTTACAGTATTGAATGAACTTACGGAACCAGTAACTCGAGCACATTGTCCACAGCATCGCGGATGTTCGCAAATAAATTATAAAAATGTATCTACAGTAAATAAAATACAGTTTGGAAGGAATATTTGCTTCTTTTGCTCCTGAAAGTTTTGGAAAAGCGGCCCTTTCAGCTCTTCACGCTTCGCCCTACTACGTGTATTAGATACTATTGCTATTTGTACCTGTGCAGCCCACAGGTTATTCTCTAGTATGAAAAATCTATATAAAATCTATATTCATAATAAAACATTTAATCAATTAATAAGCGTCTCATAGTATTCACCGTTAATGTGGCTAACGTACACTAAAACACAAATCTTAGCACAGAATTGCTTGGAGTACATATTAAAATGGCATTTAGTACTGCTTTTGCGGAGAATCATGAAAAATGTTTAACATGGCCATGTGAACAACACAGCGAAAATAAATTACTTGTCCCAAGCTTATGTCCACCAAGGGAGGTTGGCGCTATGCAGTTTGAGAGATAAATAGAAATAAATAGAGCAGGTAATCCTCAGCGTAAACACCCGAAGCGCTGTTGACAGAGAACCAGCATCTTATGCAAGGTACCCTTTTTCCTGTCGCCAGAACATTATGGAATGTGCTGTGAAAAGTTTCAGGCTATATTAAGTCAGAGGGAGGGAGAAAAGCTTAACTGAAAATGTATAGTCGGCTAAATACCGAACTTGATAATTTAAGTCCAGTATTTTTGAAGAAAGCAATACTTTGGAATTAAATCTCAAAATTCAAAAATTTTGTTGACGTTGACTATTTTTCATTTATTTTAGTTAGTTTAAAGTTTGAAATTAATTCCCTTTTTAAATTATAATGTAAAAAATAGAGAAATTATTTATTATTTTCGGGTAAGGATGTCCATAGAGCGATTTCAATTGAAATACACATGCTAAGCTTCCCCTGAATCGGAAACAAGTATTTATAGGCATTGAAGAAGAGTGAAGCCATTCGTGTGAGACAAATAAAATAAAATAAAATAAAATAAAATCTGCATATCTAATAGACAGGTTTCTGGAATCCATGCCAGGCCTTATTATACAAACTTCATTTTGACTTTATTGAGTTCTAAATCAAATTACACAAGGAATTTATAACTTTGCAGATATAATCTACTTGCTACCTTAACGAACAAACTCTACAGATTACTGGATTCCAGTAACCTTACAAATCTATTCATCCAATCTATCTAAAACAATCTTTATTTTACTTTACTTCTACACCAACAATATAAATAAAATCTACATTTCTACTACAGCATTAACTGCTCTAACAAACTACGAAAGCCTGCTTCCTACAATTTTAAAATGTCCTCTTCTGCAACTGGTATCCAAAGCTTCCTCTTATGTATGCTAACCATCTCCTAAAGGGAGATAGAGCTGATTCGTCATTTCCAGATTCCAGGTTGTCATTTTTGCTCTTCTGTCTGTCCGCTCTGATACTCTTTATATATCTTCTCCGACTCTCCTGACATTCTCCTTCTTTCTGTGGTTTCTGCTCTTCTTTCCGATATTCATAACTGGCGACTTCTATTTACTGGCTGTTCGTCTTAAATGAGATCTTCAAGTCTGTTAATCTGTACCTTCTGTTTCTCTTGGTTCTATTTGCCTCCAACAACCTCTTCACTAATATTCTTTTCTCGTAGATTGAAAAGTTCCTACATTTCTTTCTTGAAGTATTTTGTCGCGGGACATATATTCCTCTAACGACTTAGCAGATATTATCTAAGACACATTTTCTAAATGTGCATAATCTTCTGCATCTCATAAGATGTTCCATAAAAATTTTCCTTGAAGTTCCCTTTGACCATCTTCTACTTGTTCACTATATGAGAAATTATGGAAAAAATAGTAATGGGAGATATATGGAGATTAGAGGAAAGAAATACATGCGATGTGGGTAAATTATTAAAATGTAGAATAGAAGGTATAAAAAGACAGGAAATATGGGCAAGTCTAGAAAATATGAAATCATTACAATTTTACAAGCAAATAAAAAGAAATTGGCGACGAGAAGCATATGTAGTTTACTGCAATAGGCAAGAAAGAGAATGGTTAGCATGGATTACAACAGGAATAGTACTTCTAAGAGGGACAAAAGGTAGGGAAAAAGGAATTTGTGAAATGTGTGGGAGAAGAGAAAGCATAGAACACTATGTAACAGAATGCGAGGAGGTTGCAATATGGAGAAAAAGGGTTTGGGAAGAAAATCGGGAGAAAGTAGAGAAGAGGATAGTAGCTACAAAAATGTTAATGAGCAGTGAGGGAAAGAAGGTAAGAAGTATTGGTGAGTTCTTGCAGAAAATAAAGGAAAAATGGGCCAGAAATGTAAAAAAATTTAAGAAAGGAAGAGGAGGGGGGAAGAAAGGGACTAATTAAGTAATAAAGGAGGTATGAAGATTAAGAGCTACCTGACAGAGCAGAAGACCAAGGTGTCATGCAAGCCAAGGTAGCAACATGGTAACGACAAATAAATGTATGCAAAGGTTGTAAATTCCAAAATTTTGGAATATGCACAATAAATATATATCAAATATATTATATTCATTGCACTCAAAAATAACATGTTCAGGCGAATCTAAACAGTTACAGAGGCAAATGGAAGTATTCATATAACTGAATAAGGCAACTGCTTTTCAAAGAAGTTAAAATTAACTATTTGGCATTGAAAATGTTTGTCAATGCCGCCACAACCTATATAAAATTCTAAAAGTTGTTTACCTTTTTTACATGATATTTACATGATATTCATTGTGCATATTCCAAAATTTTACAATTTACAATTTACAGCTTTTGCCTACATTTATTTTTTACCTTGGCTTACATGACACCCTGGGCTTTTGCTCTGCCAGTTAGCTCTTAACCTCCAAACCGTCTTGATTACTTAATTAGTCCCTTTTCCCCTCTCTTCTTCGTTTCTTATACTCTTTACCTTCCTGTCCCATTTTGATTTTACTTTCTGCAAGCTCTCACCAACACTTCTTACCTTCCTTTGCTCCCTGCCCGTTAACATTTTTATAGGCACTATCCTCCTCTCTAATTTCTCCCAGTTTTCTTCCCAAACCTTTTTCCCCATATTGCAACCTCCTCACATTCTGTTACATAGTGTTCTATGCTTTCTTTTCCCCCACACAATTCACAAATTGCCTTTTTCCTACCTCTTCTCCCTCTTAGAAATATTATTCCTGTTCTCATCCATGCTAACCTTTCTCGCTCTTGCCTATTACAGTAATATGAAAAAAGTCCTTTTAGATATTAAATTTGATGCATCGTAATATGTCATTCGAAAATATGTTAATTTTAGATTTATATGCACTATAAAGAAAAATATATGAAGTATAAATGTAAATAATCTGTTGACAAATATTGTAAATAATTGACTTTTTAGTCAACTTAGGTTTAAAGATAGAATTGTAAATAAAGGATATCAGCAAATAAATCCTGTTATAATAGGAAATACTCCGAAAATAAGGTTCCTTTGTAGTTTAGAATTTTCTATAGCACCTTAAATCTTAAACAATCTAAGATATTCGTCCAATCTCGTCCTTTGAAAAGTCCCAGTTCGCATATAGGACATTACTTTCGGACAGCAGTTTAGTCAAGAAAACTCTGAGCTAGATCAACATTGCATAATAGCTGCAGGAAACACCGAAACTAAAATCTTTCCCAAATTGAATCCGTCTTCAGAGCGCTACCTCCCTTCTTTAGTGCTACAATACATTTATTAGTTAATAATGAATTTAGCTGAGCTAATTATATTCATTCCTCTTCTTCATAAATTTTATTTCAGAAACTGAAGCCCGCTTACTTCAGAAATGGTCTTTCCAAATTGTTCTCGGTCTACTTTGAACCATTCCGCCGCGGAGTTGTTTCAAAACGACACCGAACGGTTATAGCCGTTCCGTAGTTTATAACTTCACTAATCCGAATTTCGGTGTCGCAGCTTCGAAGTTCTGTTAGGTATCATTTTATGCAGCATTGGGAATTGCCATTGTGATTAGGTAGCGCAGAAAGCACTGATGTGCGAACCTCAAAAAATGTTATTGGGACGCACCGGCCATGAAAACAAAAACATTACTCCTTGCTCTTTATCAGTGACCCTAGCCAGGTAATGAGGCAGTTACTTGTGAAAATGTCGACTAATAACTCGGACAGTTGCAAGGTTGCTCTTCAGTGTAAAACTACAAATTGCGTCCCAACAGGAAGGATTTTGCGCGTACTTGATGGCAAATCCAAGCAATATGGATCGCTATACGGACGCCGAAATGACGGATATGGTTTTGATGGATGGAAGACCTGAAGAGAGTTTAACGAACGTACGATTGATTTAGTTTCATTAAAATATTAATTGTGAAATTAGTTACATCAATTATAATATTTATTTGTCTAACTTCAGAGCATTTTGTTGTGATCTTAAGTGTCCACTACCACTTAATGTAAATGTCAATAGCTTCCTTTACAGTTAAAAATGCTTTATTTATCATTATCAAACACGTAAACTAAAATGCACGTCTCATTGTATAAGACATTTTGGTTTGTTTAATTTATCTATAATTCCTTGATGTTGTTTTCTGTTCTGTTTATCATTTAATGCTTCCATCCTCAACCTCACTAACATTAACTTCCCTCTAAAAGCTATAAGTTGCATATGCCCCAGCTTATTTGCCATCATGGACTGTTACAACGGAATTTTGGGACACTCATAAGCAATAATTAAGCAGTAGCCTTTTCATTGCGGTTTCATAACCCCAAAAAATTCTTAATATTAGCAAGCTACTGCGGAGTATGCCGGTATGTTTACAGTTACAGTTACACGACACGACGTGTGACTTATACCTGCGAACTCCGACAGCGTGAGGCACGCGTCGCTGTTCCTGTCACTGCCTAATCCAAACTCATTCTGAAGCAATTTTATGCGGCTTTATTAGTGGTAAATACCTCCCTATATGTGTCAAATAGAAGCTGAGCAACCACTTCTATATGTTCGTTCTGTATCGTCTTGAAACATCCTGTATGTGTATCTATAAACGTTGAACTTTATAATAAAGGAGTATTACATATAATTCATTCCTCTCTTTCTCTGGTACCATTCAATAATATTACTAGTTTTACTGAAGTGATAATTTTGCCGCATAATAAATGGTGGCATGTTTCTTCAGGAGCATGCTGGGGAAAGAGGAGCCCACTTGGATGGAGTGGAGATAAATAAACATGTTTCTAATGAAGTTATTTTGAATTAAATATACAATTATCTCTCAGTTTAAAGGTCCATAAAGTCTAAAATATTGACCATAAATCAGTATTGCGTGAAGCACATTTAAAACTGATAGCCGTTTTTTCTCTTTTACAAATGGTCGCGAAATGACAAACTTAGTATTTAAACCCTCTAAGGATATGTCTGTTACGTCTTACTTCACATTTGTAGATTCACTATTAGAAAGTATAAATAACACTTCACATATAAAGTCGTTACATACCAAGGGCTTTATGTACCTTTGTAACAGTTGGGTTTAAAATGCACATGCAAGAACTGTAGAATGATCTATGAGAACGCAATGGTCACCCAGTAAGCCTAATTAAAGCAAAATTCGGTGCAACGCTAAGAAAGCTTATAAGCTCCTTGGTTCAAACATCGCATTTAGTTGCTATCTCCATGCTGTTTATTTTATGAGTGGATGCGTGGAACATACTACTTCATAATATAATTTTAGACATATCCAAGCGATAAAACACTCGCTTTAAGTAAATAAAAGATAAATGAAAACAATCTTCTGAAACTAAAATACGTAGAACATAAATTCAATATCTGGTATATAACTTCTCAGGGTATGTAACTGCTCCCAATTTCTGGAGCATAGAGGTAATTAAGTTGCTACAATAACGTGGATAAAGAGCTACAGCATTCCAACCTTCTTGAATATGTGCCATAAGCCATCCTTTGTATATAGCACATTTACAGGGAAGCCAGTCAATCACTCTCATATCCTGCCTTTCTGAGATCCAACTTCGACATGTATGAATTCAGCAATTTTATGAGGGTATTTCATCCTCACAAAGGGAACGAAACTATCCCTATGTATTAGAGTATACTGCGCACTCTTGAGGTATCGCCAAGGTTCCACAACAGAAGTAGGATGTCCCTTGATACCCACTTCCAATGTGACACTGATATGCGACCAGTAATGAAATTGTGAAGCCACGTATACTGCATCACACAGGGGCCGCCTTGGACGATAGAGAATTACCTTTTCCTTATATATGAGAGGAAATGTCGCTTCTCTGAAAATACTCCAGACGCGCTTGGCATTTACCTCTAAAAACGCGAGGAGAAACAATCTGTGATCATATGTCAGATGTTTCTCTTAGCTCACGTTCGTGCAAGATATTTTACGTCGTTTACACGACGCAGACCTGTTTAAAGTTACCTAGGGAATTATGAATGTTTCTTAATTTCCTTTCTGTTACTGCAGTTAAAGCTGCATTCTTTGCAAAAGTAGACATGTCTTGTTCCTGAACCAGGACGATGACATTCAAACCCTTCTCTGGATAATAAATGTGTAGTGTTTAACGCCGGCTTTTATTACATACGGCACCGCAGGCGGTGACACTGATGATGCATGAGATGAAGATGGAGCACCGGTGGAATGAGATGGCGTAGGAAACCGGAGGTCCCGGAGAAAACCCGCCCCAACGCCGTGTTGTCCACCACAAATCTCACTTTGCGGTCGCCTGAGATCGAACCCGGGCCGCCTTGGTGAGAGCCAAGCATAATCTCACCTACCTCTGCTGGCCAGATGCAGGGACTCCAGTACGAGCTACAGTTCACGAACATTGCCAAACGCTATATTGTTCATTGCAAGAGGGGATTTTAATTGTTAAGGATATATGATTCACTGGAGAACCTGTTCGGGCCTTAAGCGTTTCCGAAACGTTTCTAAGTCATGTGCAGTATATCGTATTTAGGTAGAACAAACACTTAAAGAAGCATGGAAAGATAGAGTAAGACTGAAAAATTCAATGCCATAGCCGGGATTTAAACCACGGATCTTCTGGTTGCCGTCCAGCCGCTCTAGCCATTGAGCTACTATGGCAAACGTGCCGATATGACATTAAATTCTCCAAATGACTCAGGTTTTTCCCGGTGAATCACTTAGGATTTCTCATAAACACATGAGACAACTACCTTAATGCCGAATTATAACGTGTAAGTACTTCAAGGCCCGGGCTTTTTATAGTTAACCACTATTAAGTCAATTAATGGAAATTAATTATTCTTTCACACCGGCCGTGTGTAGGCTACAGTATGGAAACATACAGACAGAATGAAAAATTCAATGCCATGGCCGAGACTTGAACCATGGTTGCCGACCAGCCAATCTAAACATTTTCAGTCTGATTCTATCTTTCCACGCTTTAGCTTATACATGGCCAGTGTGAAAGAACAATTAATTTCCACTTAAAGAAGCATTGTAATAAACATTCTACTACAGCGCTGTGGAAGAAATACAGCATATCCAAAACCGTTGTGCTGAAACATTTTAACAGAAGGAAAAAAATTGTTTACTATATCGGAAAGGGAATCTGCAGGCTTAACTACTGAGGAACAGCGCTAAGAGAAGATCTATAGAATGAAATGTATTGTTACGCCGCATAACTTATTGAGTTCCTACACAGTTCCATTGGGTTAGGTTTAAACAAGTCCTTATACTATAAAAACAGAAAAAATTGACGTTGAAAATGTTACTTCTTCATTTATTTAATTTATTTATTTGTCCACAGTTGAACACGCATCCATCCCCACACTTTGTCATGTAAATATCTCAAAACAATGTGACACTTTAAACGAAAATGTTGGAGACTTTTAGAAAAAGTAAAGAATGACGAAAATTGTCCGTGTGAGCAGATAGTATATGTTTGGTATATTTTTAAAGTTTTGTGTCGTGTCTATAAACACAAAGATTGGAGTTTCATAGATGTTTCGAGTTTGAATTATTCTATTCACAGATAAACAAAGAAACTTGCAAGGTATCTCTCCTCCAAACACCAAACACCTTTCGTTTGAGGCCCATGGAGTCATGAAACACGTATTTATATTAAAATATAGATTCTGGCCTTCTTCGATGGAATATAATACTACCCCTAATTATTATTAGTTATTCTTGGAAAGTATAAAAATGCCTTTTTTAACTAAGTAAGTAATTTTTGGTTCATTTTCTTAATTTTACAATGGCGGTGGTTTTCATTACGAGTTTAATGTGGTTGCCGTGAAAACAATAAAAAAAATTCAGTGCTTAGAGAAACGACCAAAAGAACAAGTGTGTTTAGCAGAATCCGTAGGTGAGGGGATACGTCCCCTTCAGCTGCAGTGGTGCGGGCGCTGCGAACCATTAGCACTCGTGATACCTCTGACGTTACTGGAGGAACCTCGGGCCGAACTGCCGAGACCCTCCCGTCGGGGAGTTGTTCGGATTGGGTTGGAATCGAGGGGGGCAGTGTGTTCCCGACACCCACGGGGAATTGGGTACCTCCAGCCAGGCTACGGCCGCCCGGAGGGGGTAGAGGGTTGCCTGAAAAGTCCCGGGTACTAGCCTGCAGAGCTAGTAGAAGGTGTGCTACATCACCAGGTGGCCCCACCGAGGTTTTCGGTAGTCTTCCCTGCGGTGTTGACGCGCGTAAGTGGCGTATCCACTGACGTTGTACTGACCGGGGGAGGGGCTTTTTCAGAGATCAGGTATTGCCCTATGGAAAGAGCCCCGGAGTATCCGTCGCTCCCCGCTCCCAGGAAGGAGGGCCGGGTCCTTGATCCTACGGGTCCAGGACTAATGGGATTAGAACCTCTGCACATAACTGTGTTTAGTAGAATAGCACAGTTATCTATTAATTAAATGTCAAGCTTTATCTCCACTCACGCTTCAGGTCCAAAATGATTCTTATATCTGTTCTTTCGGAAGTCTAGATCTCGCTATCTCGGTGAAATTCCTTAATATCGTTGCCACTGTTCAAACTAGACTTCACAGAGCGTTCTGTATGTAGCACTCCATTACACTAGATTATTTCCGTGCACCAAGCCTTCAGTGATAGAGGGATAAGGGCCAAAATCTACGAAGAAAGTAACACGTGTTCTTGTAAATAAGTGGCGTAAGAATTTGGATCTCTGTTTGAATTTCTTTGGAATTAACTCATCATATCCATTCTTTCAGCCTCTTCGACTTTTGTGTTATTGGACATGTCGTATATTTCCTTTTCATACTGAAGTAAATATAAATCAAAATACCCACTGTAAACAAAGGTGCAAAAATATTAAGAAACACACAATTTTAACTGCATAGTAAATTGAAATAGAAAACACTTTTCTCGACCCATATCAAGAAATATGTCATTTTGAGTTCAATAGTATAAAAAGAGGGTATTGCTGATCTCTAAAGAGAACTTTTGTGTGGAATATAATACATCTTAAGTATAACAGGTGTCTTGTAGAAACGTTTTCGAGAAAGTGTTTTTTATCCTCGGTCGACATTCTTAAGATATTAGAGGAACTAAAATTCCTCTGACATTTTCCGGTTACTTCAACAGGAAATTACTGGGTGTCACACGAAGAGAAGTATTTGTAGCCTTAGGTCTTCCTTGTCTGCTACTCCTAGTGAGTATACTTGTTAAAACGTTCTAGGTAGCAAGATGTTCAGTTGATATCAGTATTACTTCTTTTTAAGATTGTGCAAGAGCAAAACCCATTTCAGTAATTAAAGGCGACGACGCCTTGTGCGGAATTTTGTGACGAACGTGACTAGAAAGTGTTGGGATTAAGGTGCCTGGGTAGAATATGTCAATCACTGAGGCCACTGCACCATGAGCTAGCAGGCTGGCAGCTATTTTTAAGTATGGAATGTTATGCATATCGATTTCATGATCCATGTCACGGCATCGTGGGGCAAATACGAGTATCATGTTGGGACAGGAACGCTGCGCTCTCACATGTGTTTATTTTGTCTTCGGTCTTTTGTCCCTTTGGAGTTTACGTGATGACTTCAGCAAGATATCTAGGTATTTATGGAGTACTGGTTACTATTTAGTAATTCTTAGTATAAGTTCTTTCTTACCTGCATTGGCTTTCTTTTGTACTTTCCCTATAAGTTAGGTATTGCATTCCATCAAAAAAATTTATATTCCTATTTTAGAGGAAATGCATATTTCCTCTAAAGAAAACTTTTTTTTTGGGAAAACTAAAACCTTCTATGTATGTGTCTGTGAGCAATATAACTGAAACACGAAAATTTTTTGGCCATTAATATTGATATTGGTATTTAATAACACGATAATTAAACAATGCTTAGAAAATCCTACTCTCTCAAACGATCCATTAAGTAGCAAAAATATTGTTGCTTTTAATCTGATGAGGAGGACTCTAAAGACTTTAATTAAAAGACCATATGTTAAAGATATTTGCGTGCAAAATAAAACATATATGTATCTTCAATTTGTCATTGTACGAGGGTGGGTCAAAACGTAATGGCTCCTACCTTTTCTCTCTTTAAACTGCCAATAAAATTGAATCCAATTTACATAGCTTGAAAATTACAACATTGACGATAAATTTGTCACTATTCAATATGATCTCTATTCTTTTCCACAGTTTTGGTCCACCTTTTAACTAGGGCATGTATTCCAGTGTGGTAAAACACACGATCTTGCTTCCAAAAGCTATTGACGCACGGACGTTTTCACAACCTCCTTATCTTCAAAATGAATCCCGCGATGAGCTTCCTTTATTGGCCCGAACAGATAGAAGTCTAATGATGTCAGGTCAGGGCTGTATGGGCGGTGAGTTAAGACTTGCCATCCCAATTTCTCAATTTCTGCAGTGGTGTAGCGGCTGGTGTGTGGTCTTGCATTGTCATGCAAAAGAAGAACATCCCCCATTGCTTTTGTTGGGCGAACTCGGCGCAGACTTGCTTTCAGATTTTTGAGAGATCCGACATATTGGACAGAATTTATTGTGCATCCCTGCTCCAAAAAATCAATACAAGCACACTTTCTGCATCCCAAAACATTGTCACCATAACATTACCTGCCGCTGAGTTTTGATTTTTTTTCCTTTGGTGAAGTATGATGCCATTCCATTAACTGCCTCTTTGAATCAGGTTCAAAAAGTGAACCCTCGTTTCGTCTCCAGTAACAATTTTTTCCAGAAACTCCTCTCCCTCCAAATTGAAGCGCTGCCAGTGTTCGTAGGCTATTGTTTTCCTTGTTTCTTTGTTTTACAAGGTTAACATTCTTGGTACCCAACGTGAAAAATCTATTGAGTAACCCAGTTGTTGAATAATCGTCATCACACTGCCTTTACTGAGGAAGGTAATGTGACACAATTTACCTGTTGTTACCCGGCGTTCACCACGAATAATGCCATCGACTCGCTGAATGTTGCATGGAAATGAAAAGAAATGTGTAGTGTTTGACGCCCGTTACATACGGCACCGCAGGCCGTAACACTGGTGATACATGAGATGAAGATGGCGCACCGGTGGAATGAGATGGCGGGTAAAATTGGAGGTCCCGGAGAAAACCCGCCCCAGTGCCGTGTTGTCCACTACCAATCTCACTTTGCGGTCGCTTGGGATCGAACCCGAGTCGCCTTGGTGAGAGCCAAGTGGTCTAACCACTGAGCCACGGCGCGGCCAATGTTGCATGGAGTCACTGCAGTCACCGGCCTACCGCTTCGCTTTTCATCTGCCAATGGTGTTTGCCCTTCAGCTTCGTTACAGCGACGAATCTATCGTCTAACAGTGCTGACATCCACCGTTGCAGCACCATACACATTTTTTAGCCTTTCGTGAATGCGAATTGGAGTTTCACCTTCCGCAGTCAAAAGTTCAATCAGAGAACGCTGTCTAATACGAATGTCGATGTCAGCCTTTTGCAAGAGGATGCAGTGCTGCCACCTGTTGAATTAAGAAGTTACTACTGTAGGTGATTGGAAAAGAAGATTTGAGGAATTGCGCCAAATTCAAAGTTTTCGCATAACTTACTTATTTAGGGGGAAAATGGGAGGCATTTCTGTTTGACCCACCCTCGTAATTTGTAGAGATGTAGCTCGAAAGGCTTACAAAACCTTATATTCTCTTATTATTTTTTACGATTTACAAAACCACCTTAGGTTGTTTAGAAGGTGGTCTAAGTTGGCAAAACGATACGAAACTGTTATGTAAATGCAAAATAAGCTGAAATTCAGGACTCTTTTCAAACAAAAATACAAAAATCAGAATTGAGACATGTTTATGGAGTAAATGGTTAAGCAGTCTAATAGAGGAATCGTTTAATATCACAAGAAGTTTCTTTATGTTTTAATTCAGTCTTATTTGGTCCAGTACTGACACTACAATTGATTTAAGTGAAGGTAAATACAATGTTGCATTTTTGAACTTGTAAAATTAGGTTTATGGATTATCTTCTAAATATTAGTGGGTACTATAAAGATGTTTAGTGCTATTGATTGTTAAGTTTAAATTTCCAGAGTTTGCTTAAGCAGTCCTGCAATGTATCTGTAATGATCAGAGACCGGAACTTAAGCAAAGTGCATTTTTAAATGATTCAAATCTGTTTTCAATTTGAGATTGAACTTGTACGAATTATACCTTTTTATGTTTTATGCTGCATTTTTAATATAAGTGCCTATTTTACGAAATAAAAGCTACTATTGCCTTTATTTCATTAATTAAACATTATTTTATTAGTTCCTTCAGGTACATTTTATTTCAGTAATTGTTAAGAGCAATGCAAATTACTTTGCCAGATGTATATTACTATCTTAAAGTTGCAGACAACATGCCCACCCTTCATTCAGTTCATTGTTTTCTTTGCAACAATGAGTACTGCCGCGCCAATAAATGTAAAGATAACAGAAAGAGTTTGAATTACCGCTTGTGTTTATTTCAAAACGCTATAATGAGTGCGATGAAACGTTATTCTCTTTTCAGTTTTCTTTGACGTTATTATAAATAGCAACAAAATACCGAAATTAGCGTTCCTTTAAGCAGTGAATTACTAAGTTACGTTAGTACTTTTGGAACTGACGTATTTTGTACCGACAGTAAAGAACTCACATGCCAAATATGGGAGCAGTTAGTGAAATACGAAAAGAAACATTTTATATCGCAACATATCGACACAATTACAAAAATGCATTTTACAGTGCTACCAGGAAGATTTCTTTGTTTCCAAAAGTCCTTGCAAAATGCAGTCGAAAATCCCAATTTGCATTCATTGCTTTCCTTAGCGCCGGAATCACTTTGTGGAAATTACAGAATCCCACATTAACAAACTTTTTGAAGAAGTATACTAACCAATCTGTACTTAGCGGGTCAAGTTTGTGAAAATGTCACTAGTAAATGAAAATAATTTAAGATGAAATGAAAAATAAGATGATCTGGATTTCTATCGACGAGTCAAGTGATACATGTTTTAAAAAATATTTATTTTTTGCTGAGTTACAACATTAGCATTTTGTTTAAAACTTTGACGTTCTTTAAAATATTAGACGATCTGGTTATTAAATAGTAAGCTATTAAATAAATGCGATTTTCTTATTGCTTTTTCTTGCCTGTTTTAATATTTATAATGCCTTTTTACCCACCTATTTTAGGTATTTCTAATCTCTTTTGCCTGCCTATTTTAATGATTTATAATGCCTATCTCTGGTAATGATAGCAGAAAGCAGTGACAGAACGAAACGACGTTTCATTCTATGATTTCATTGAAAAGTTCACAAATTCCAAAAGCACTTTTAATAGTGGTCCAGTTCATCGTGGGTTTGGAGCCGACCTTGGTGTACTGACACATACCAATATTAATGGCAGCTAGTCTTGTATGAATAATGACGGTTAAAATTTGTTTCCCTCTTCAACTGAGGATGGAAAAGCATATCCTTGATAATTCTTCCACCAGAAACAATAAGTATTAATACGTACTTCAAGGTTGGCTTCAAATTTACAATTGTTCAATAATATACTAATGTATGAACTTACGTGATTTGGGTTAGTTTTAGATATTTTCTTTTTATTATTCTTGTTTTGAATCGTTTCTCTTTTCTTTTCGTCGTTCTATTGTTTTTGTGTTCCTTTAAGTATAGTAACTTAAAGTAAATGCATACTTACTTTATGCATTTTTATTTAAATTTTAATTATTAATAAGTAGATCTATGTTACATTAACGCTATGTAACAATTTGCTAAGTGTTTATCAGTTAATTTTTTCTACAAAATTCTGAAAAATGCTACCATGTAAATTTGAAAACACTTCAGAATTTTAAATGTAAAAATAAAAATACTAAAAATTGATTATTTCAAAATGCTGAATCTCATTTCCTCTAATAATGAGAACAGACAATACTTAAGTGAGATAATCATTTTTATGCTTAACTGTTTACTAAACATGGTTCATTGTGGTTTTAATCGCTTATTTATACTGAAATTCAGTCAGATAAAACCTGCATGCAATTTAAGCGATTATCTCATTCTTTTAAAAACTCGTTTTCAGTCAATCTATTGAATGCCTTAAGCTAATTGAAGAGTAAACCTCAGTTATGAGAGGATTCAGGATGAGCAACTGTGTTACTTTTTGTACTGAAAAATAATATCACAATTGCGGCTTTATGTTTGTGGGTGCATTGTCGTGCATTCAAACGACCCTGTGTTGTAAAACGAATAGCGTTGCATTACATCAATACTGGACACAATTGAGAGTACGGAACAATAGACTGCATTCATATGTTCTTCTATACACCAGGGGTCGTTAGAGCGCTTGTTGGAGTTCCTGTAATTTTATGTGTGTTAAACACTGGGCCACTGTTACCTACCCTTTGGATCGATTGTAGCTAAATATGAGATTGTGATCAGAAGTGCACATTTGCAGCTATGTTTTACTCTCTGTTAAATAAACCACTTGCACGTAAACACATAGTGGACTTTTTATTCATGTTATGGTGGGTAGAAATTGTAATTCCTGCCTTTCTTGTCTTTTGCATATTTACTGAAGACATAAATAAACGGATTAATTCTTAATTCTTGAACTAATGATATGTATACTTTGGTTTGCAGGCATGCAGTGAAATCCTATTTGATATTTTAATTTTAACTTTCCAGTCTTGTGTTAATTGCCTTGCACCAACTCAGAAGTGAAAATAATTTTTCCTCGCTCTGGAAAATGTTATACTTGTCGTAGTTATATCACAATACACTGTTATATCAAAATGCACAATAGTTTAATCTATATTTAAATAAAATTCTTTCTAATCATAAACCTAATAATATAATAAAAATTGGTATTATTTTCATAAAAGGTAGACAAATAAAATATGAAGTTAAAATTAATCAATTTAATATACTCCCTAACTTACGTCAGAATCAAAAAAGTTCGATTTGGACTAGCAAGACTTCCTACCTATTTTCTTACTGCAATTCCCAACAAGTTTTAGGTTGTAGCTATTTGTTTGCTTTGCGTGAGTACCGTGCATTAAAACAAGAGAGTAATTGTTTGTGTGAGTTATTGACTCTTCAAAATAAATATGTTCTTTCTTTAAGAAAAGAATCTTCTTATTTATTCTAGTCATTTCTTTTTCTTGCATAATGACATTTCAAAAAGGCATAATGCCCGAGTAAAACATTTTCCACTAAAACTATATAATTTCACTATATTTAATATTACCAAAAAGATAATGTGTGTATACTTATTCGAGAGCACTATAAAAAAGATGCGTTCGTCTGTTGAAACATTTGGAATATCATCTGATGTTTTTATCGGATACTTTGACTTCAAAACGAGGGAACTACATAATCATACAAAAATTTACTATGCTGCTTTACAATATACGGGGGCTGATCAACAAAGAATAAAACTGATATTTTCACAGATATTTATCACTGCAATTGAATGTTTACAAGATGTTTTTCAAATTAGTCCCCTCGTACTTCATTGCACTTTTTATAGCACCTTTACAACTCCTTGAACACGTGCTGCAGTCCATTGTTTGTCAAGTCCTTGAGAATCGCCTCACTTTTCTTGAGCACTGCTTCAGAGTTCTCAAATCGAATACCCCTTAGCTTCTGTTATCACCGGTGAAGTGTCATGGCTGCATCCTTATGATCTTGAAGGAAAACAAGCCAGCATAGAGTGGAAATCGTCAGGTTCTCCAACGCCAGAAAAGGCAAAACTTGTTCCATCTGCAGGGAAAGTGATAGTGATCACATTTTTTTTGACTGTAATGGAATGATTTACCAGCATGTAGTTCCCCCTCACACTAGTGTTACAGCAGCATACTACACGTCAGCATTGGCTACACTGAGAAAGCACATTGCAAAGAAACGCCCAGAGCTTTCTCGGACTGGGTTGCAACTTCATCATGACAATGCACGGTCTCACGTCACAAATCAAGTCAGGAAGTTTTAGACTCGACTCAGCATTACCTGTGTACCACATCCACCTTATAGCCCCGATCTTGTACCCTGTGACCTTTTATTATTCCCATTACTAAAGGCAAAGATTAGGGGTATTCGATTTGAGAACTCTGAAGCAGTGCTCAAGAAAAGTGAGGCGATTCTCAAGGACCTGACAAATAATTGTCTGCAGCACGTGTTCTAGGACTGGGAGAGACGCTATAAGAGGTGCATTGAAGGAGGGGACTACTTTGAAAAAGATCATGTAAATATTGAATTGCAGTAATAAACATCTGTGAAAAAAATCAATCTCATTCTTTGAGTTAAATTTAGTTTAAATTTAGTTAAAACAACACAAGTCTGAACTGTTATAAAACGTTTCAATATTCTATGCCATTCGTCGTTTTCTTCATATCCAGGCAAAGAAAACAATTTCTCAGCGACCATATAGGGACCAGTTTTGTAAACAATTGACTGTTTTCTTTTAGCTTAGTGTACTCATTTTTGGTCAAAATGAAATGTGTAGTGTTTAACGCCCGCTTTTACTACATACGGCACCGCAGGCGGTGACACTGGTGATACATGAGATGAAGATGGAGCATCGGTGGAATGAGATGGCGGGGGAAACCGGAGGTCCTGGAGAAAACCCGCCCCAGCGCCGTGTTGTCCACGACAAATCTCACTTTGCGGTCACCTGGGATCGAACCTCATTTTATGTCACTATGACCGTGTAAATGTGTAATGAACCTTCGTCTTGCTTAAACGTGCGTGTGAAATTAATCGTTTTAAGAACGGCTTATATAAAGAACGTCATGTAAATTAAACACATTAAAATTATATTTCAAAATTTATAGTATGGAAATGCTGAAGACATGTGTTAATTTTAACACCGCTGACGTCATTCAACACTACTGTGCTTCCTCTAACAACAACTTCCTTAAGCTAGCTTCATTTTAGTTTCAGTTTCATATCAAATGATGCTGGACCAACTTATCGCATTAAAAGGAGGATATGACGCAGGCAAATTCGTCTTTCAAAGATTCTTAAGGGAAAGTTACTTGGACTGGGCATCTCTTTCACACGGACTGGTAACAAATGCCAGTTGGAATATTTCTTCTGTAGTAACTCATAAAATTGTTATATTCAGCTTCCATCTTAGATGCCTTTGCAGATAAAAGAAGATTAAGCTTAAAAGAACAATAGTTTTACCAGCTCTTTAAGAAATTAAGTTGTGATCATTTAATTTAATTCACTCTGCTTCTGCTTTCTAAATATGTTCTGCTTGAAATAAGTAAAGAAGAAGAAAAAATGACAGGAAGAATAAATTTTTATGGTAACATAGCTGTGTTGAATGTTAATCTAATTCAGAAGAAGGCAGCTTCGACAGTTGTGTCGTTTTTCTGTCGGGAGCGAGGCCTGCCTCGCTGTACTGAGTGTGACGTCAGGCAAGAGCCGTGTAGTACCAAGTTGCCTATATAAATGGGGCAATGAATACAGAATTTGAGGGTTCAATCAGGCGTAGCACACTCGGTGACAACAATGTAGGTGCCACGTACTAAATGGAACTGTTAAATTTACAACGTGACGATTTATTGAAGGACATATATACATACAAGACAGACTTGGCTGATTTTTACAAGAATGTCCCCCAAACCAGATTTCCGAGGTTGTATTCACTTGCCGCACGGAAATTGTGTATGTTTGGCTCGACATATGTGTACCAACAATTTCTCTTGTTATGAAATTAGCTATGTCCAAACCTCGAAGTGTCTTGTCGGATCACAATCTAACATGCAATCATCGAATATATATTTCCCAGACATTACGTTCTGACATTGATAAACTAGTTAAAGAAAAAGGAAACAGACAATATCGGAACATTCCACCTAATTTTGTTCTAAACGGTTCTCTTCTAAATTGCAGAGAAAATTACTTGATGTTTTATTTTATTTACTTTATAATATGTCTGTCCTTCAGATAAACTAGGATTTTGAAGTTTTATATATTTTCTCATAACCCAGTGCCAAAGTGCAATTGTTTATAAACTGTGACCAATTGTGCAATTATAGCAGTCAGCATTAATATTACAACACCCAAGATGTAAGTTCTACATATTATTAACACGCAATACGTTTCCTGTCTTTCCTACCCGCAACATCAAACGATTCCTTCCCCTTCGACAACAGTAATCAACGCGGTGACGTCACACGCTAACGTGCCTTTCGTTCCCGAGCATATTTTGCGGCGAGAGCTGGCAGAGTTGACGTCACGCAGCTGCTGTCTTCCCCTGATCTAATTCGTGAAATGTCGCCGAAATGTATGTGTTAAAGTCCTTTTAAATAATCAAAACAATCGATGAGTATGAAAATGGTAAATACAATTAAAACAATACATTCTAATCGTAATAACGTTATTAATAAATGGGGAAACTGGTTTATTTATTAGTATTGTAGATTGAATGTTGAGGCTCGGAGTGGTTATTATGGTGAAGTTAGATTTATGCCACAAGATGCGGCGACATATTTAAAGTAGGATTCGTTGTCGTGAGGTCCACGCCCCACACGCGCGAACGGTTTCGCGTTTACCTCGGTGTGGTGACGCGTGGAGAAGCCAAAACTTACCTCGATGTAGAAGAGATGAACTCCCCAATCTCGAGGCCGTGAAGATGATGGTCTCGAAGATTTCAGTAAGTTTTCCTTCCGGTAGCTGCGACGAACGATGAGATGTGAAACCTCAATGTCGTGGTATGGATTCAAAAGGGATTTTGTGTTTAGGCAACTATGAAATAAAATTATGAACACCGTTTCACTTTACCTGTATTTATTTCTCGACTTATGTTGCTTCACAAGCGAATTTTTCACTGGTATAGCACTTTACAAACTTTTAATTTTATCCTTCGCTTTGAGAATGATGCAACGGTTTTCCACTTAGGTTATTTCTCGTCACCTCGCGTATTCAGCGTATATTTTAATCGTTTGTTACACGTTAATGAACGGTGATCTCCACTAACTTCCTGTAGTTTTCAAGAGCCGTTACCCAAAAACACGTCTACACTATAAAATTATTGGTTCATTTCTCTGTTTATGCTAGGTTACCGAAATACTAAATTTTGATTGGTCCGACGTCACAATTTGTGTAGATTTAGATTCCGGAATTTTCTGAATTTGGAATTTTAGTAAACATAAGCATTCGTTGCATTATCTGCATGTCCTGCTTGGTTATTCATTTATATTGAATTTCATATGACCATGTTTACTTTATATGTCCATATATGGAATTTTAAAATATATTTACAGACCAATATGCAATATCAGCTTTAATGTAAATAGTAACATAATTTCTGATATTAACTTAATTGTTAGAGCTGCTTATGTGTGTGCGTGTGTGTGTATGTGAGATACATATTTCGAAAATGTTTTAAGGAAGCCAGACTTTTTTACGCTTAAGTCCAGCTTCGTGCATAAAACCTGCGAGTCAAAACTAAATCTTACTGGAAATGTCCTCATTATTTACTTTTTTTATAAAATCAGCTATATTAAGTTTGATTAAAACATTATATATTTGTGATGTCAAAGCAAAATTTTATAGATATATGTATATGTAACAAAATATACAAAAACCTCTCATTCTGACGCACTAGTTCGGCTTGGAGGGATGTTAATTAGCCGGCAGTATTGTCAACTGGCCCACAAATCTACTTAACCCGTAAAAGCAGCCTATAAGCTTCCTTTCACTCTTTTTGTACTGTTGTGAAACCAGAAGATCATTAAAGATAAACTCAAAATATATTACAAAAAACAAAGCTCGTAAGTGCTTTTGGACTTTTAACCGACTCGCCGTTTAACGTTTGATTTTTTGCAACGTTTTATGTAAATGTATGCTCGGAAGAGCTCGTAAGTTCTTTAAATATTGTAAAGTTGTGGGATTCACAGTCATTGTACATTGACTTAAGCTTTATTTACCTAAATTTAGTCACACTCTATCTAGATAACACTAAATGAAAGGATAAATAATAGCGGAGATGCATGTGGCACGTTTGGAAAAGCCATTGGTGTAAGAGAAATTGGTTCGGTGCAAAGTGACGTAACGCTACTGCTGCAGGTTGATATTAATTTTCCCAATAGGTTTAGCTTGCAATCTGCGGAGAGTTTCGTGATAGCTGCCATGCTACCCTGACAGATCCACTTAGCAGGATATTAGGCTGTTATGCTGATTAGGGCGACATCTGTTCAGGCGAGTTACATGTTAACGCGTAACTCTTGTCTTCCTTGGATCTTCCTGGAGACTGTTGTTTACTGTTTTGTATTCTGGAAGCGTGTACTTGTCTCTTTTAAGTATAACGTAACACTCTAGAATAAAAGGAATCCATCCAGAACGAAAAATACAGTAAAATTGAGCAGAACGTAAACTTTAAAGCCAGATGATATTTATGGAATGTTTGTCATGGGTCACGTAAACAAAATGGAACATTGAATTAAAGGTAAAATTAATTCATTTGAAGGATCCAACGTGCATCCACATACCACACACAAATATATGCTTTTTTAATTTAGAAAATTGCAAAATGTGTATTTCTATTAAATATCGATATCGGATTGATAGAGCATACAGCACTATTTGCTGTAAGGGCAGTAGAAACATTAATGTTCGATTTCACCAACAGATGTTAACACGTAACACGAGTTTAGCAATAGTTAAAACAAAAATTGCATTTCACCAACAAGTGTTAGCGCAACACTCGTGTTAAATCTCTTGTTAAACTGATAAGCCGAATTTATGATGTTAAGCCCTTAACAATTATAAATAGTCAAGATGGCGAGCATGAACTCAGCTGTTGATGCCGATTTGCTATATTTAAAACCGTCTAAATGGCATTCGTAATAGAGTACCGCATATGAGGAGAAATGATTTTGAGGAGCTATCCGAAGAAAATTTTTACGGAGGTATAGACTGTCGAAACAAGTTGCTATGAAGGTTACTGCGGAAGTACAAGAGAGGTTAGAACATGCATCGAAATGAATATGGCGCTCTCGCCTTTGCTTCAAGTATTAACAACTTTGCTATTTTATAATTCACTGAATTATGTTTATAAGACACTGTCCACCTCCGAATTTTCGTCCCTTCATTTCATCTCCATTATCATTTTACATGATCTCTAATCTGGTGGTTCGTTCAGGGTAGAATTTTTCACGGGTGTGTCGGCGTTAAATGGCAAGATAGTATGTTAAAGGTAGGACGATCTCTGATATCTGAACTCGGTCTGGTAAGGCCGTTTCCTGCTACAGTAGGATGGGATGCAGGTTTTACTGGCCTATCGGGGAGTTTCAAACTGGTAATATGTAGGTACGCTTCCCTCGGCACACTCGTAGCTCTTTGGTACTCTCACCTCATCCTTACTCCCGGGGGTGCCCCACTTGGAAGTATAGGTACAATAGACCAAGTGTGTACTCCGTGCCGAATCCCCTTCGCTGATCACCCCACGCTGACCAGCGTGATATATATCACGCCGGTCGTTATGAGAAGGCATTGGATATTCAAGAAATAAAAAAAAAGAATAATGCATTTCCACTTGAGGAAAGTATTGGAAAATTCTAGTTAAGAACAAGAAATATCTACGAAATGGTTGGCACACAAATATTGGTAATAAATTATCATTTTAGCAAAATGTTCCATGTAAAAGACAGTCTGATAGTGAAACTTTTTCTTGGAGATCTTTGTGTTGCATCCTTGGAGGATGTGAACTTTTGTAAATGCCAAGTCTGGTATTTAAGCTTTTCAAAAACTGACGTTTGTTGATTCCTAAGACTGCAAAACCTAAATTTCCGATGTATATATAGACACATATATGTATATATTTACATATTTATTTAGCTGCAGTTACTATCATAATATCCCTTATTCTAACTAGCCTTAATTTTGTCTGAATTTCAATCATACTGGATATGTGCGTAAAATTTCAAGGTTGTGACTGCAGCGGTTCTTGTGAGTTGTAGTGATTCTGTATCAAATTACCCTCAGTTTTTATGATTTACAACCAAATTTGAAACGACTTGACAGATGTTCCTCAAAGTAATCCGCATAAAATCTCAATTCCGTGCTTGCAAAGGTTGCCATATTGCTTCGTGCCGTACGGTCATTTAGTGGGCCACTTCTTTTCACTCGAAATCATGCGAAAATGTTTGATAAACAATGTAAACAATTTAAAAATGCTATTTGACAATGTTGAGGTTAATCAAAAGCTGGGAAAATATTTTCTACATTCAATGTATCCAATCTTGATCTAATTTATTGCTCAATCTCTGTTTTCGTTAACACAGAAGCAAGGAATCTTATGTTAACATCTTTGAACTCATTGAAGGCCATCTGATACTAATGTACCAAATGGCTAATACAAAAACAGTGTAAGCATCAATATACAGTTTCCGTAATTTCTGAGTTTGCTTGCAGATGCCGCTTGTGCGTTTTGAAAATGTACACAAAATGGTGCCAGCTTAAGAGCAATATCTTCGCCTATGATACGTTCGCTGGATTCATAAATGTCTGCAGGTCAGCATAAAAACTTCATTATTTCAACATCTGATGCTATAATTTACAATGGCAAAGACACTTTCAAATGGGAAAGTACCATAGTTATGGCACTCGTTTTTGGGAGTTGCTCAGAATTTGGCAATGCATAGAGAAAGAAATTCAGAATATTGCCCCTATGCACAGAAAAGAAGCATAATGTTTGGAGTTTGCAAACCCGTATTTTTCGCAGTGTGACGAGGTCTCTGTTTTATTTAAGGGGGTGTGTAGAATTTTTTCTCCCTACCCTGAGTGACTGCAACCTTTATTTATTTGCTGATGACACCGCAATAACCTCGGCAGCATCAAATCATCTCACTGCAGTACAACGTGCCCAGTGCTATGCGGATATGCTGACCGTCTGGTTTACAACTTGGCACCTCAAGATTAATGCCAACAAGTACCAGGCAGTCACATTTACTCGTCGCCACTTAAGGGATGTACCTGAATTGCGCCTAGGTGGATCAGAAGTACCATGTAGCATAGAAGTACAATATCTTGAAGTGCTACTTGATATGTGGCTTACCTGGAAGGCACATATTTCATCACTAGCTTCCAGAGTATCCAAGCGTATGACAAGGCTCTATCCACTGTACAACAAAAAGTGACCTATGGCTCTAAGGAATAAGCTCCTTCTATACAAACAAGTAATAAGACCCACCTTCACCTACGCCTGTCAGGTCTGGGGTGCAGCAGCAAAAACTCACCTCTAAGAACTTCAAATACTTCAGCATCGATACCTTCGAGTAGTAACAGCTGCCGAATGGTACATTCCAAATGACAACATTCATTCAGACTTATCATTTCCGAAATTAAATGAGTATCCTCAACCTCTCTCATAAATTCTATTCCCGTCTTCCCTACAGCTTCAATCAACTTATCCGAGGTTTCGGGGAATATGACATTGACCCCGGGAAAACCTACAAGATCCCCAGATTCACCTTAGACCTATCACAACACAATAGTCTACTATAGTTAACATATCCTCTCTTTCATCCTACAACTTCTGATACTTCATAAACAATAAACCACGTCTACCCACCGTCTATTATTATAAATCCACCATTATGCATAAAAACGTCGAAGGCTCCATGTCCTCGGAGTAGGATGACTCTTCAACGACACCTCTATGCTGTGTAGAATATTTTCGAGTGGACGATGAAAACTAAGCACAGATGTGGAAATAATGCCATGGTGTAGCTCATGGCCTGCTGAAACATTTTGTACAGTAATCATTCCTTGACTGATTGATGTTTTTAAGTAACCAAGGCTTATATGTTACTCACTTGTCTTTGTTTAACAGTCAACATTATGGTAAACAAAAGTTAGGTTATTTTGAGGTTCAAAAACGTAGACTTTTAAAAGAGTTATCGAAGTTAAAAGTCAAGAGAAATCAGACTTGATTTTCTATACAAAATGGCAGTAGTACTCAGTACGAAACACATGCAAGATATGCGTGAAGTTTTCAACTTAGTAGACAGTGACAAGAGTGGAAGTATTACTGTTGAAGAGCTTGTCTTAGCATTGGAAGCCCTTAATTACCCTAAACTGAATGAGAGTCAGCTTGAAGCTGTATTTAATAGTTTAGATATGGATCAAAGTGGTACCATAGAATTCGGCGAGTTTGTGTATACGATGATTAAGATCAGAGAGGAAGTACTAGGAGAGAAAATAGTTTTGAATTACGCAGAAACTTTCGCCGCATTCGATTCTGATGGCGATGGATGGGTTACAGCAGATGAAATTTACCATATGGTAAACGCTCTTGGAGGGAAGATCACTAGAAATGAAGCGTTGGACATGGTACGTAGAGCGGATAGAAACCAAGATAACAGAATAGATATAACGGAATTTGTAGACATTCTTAGACAACTGAAATTATTGCAGGAGAAGAAACAAAAAAGGAAGTGTCCCTGCAGGTGTGTGTTACTATGATTTGTGATTAGTTGCATCTGAACAGCTGTGTGTTTTAATTACGAAATGTTATAGAATACTCTGTTGAAGTCTTCTTTCTTACTATGATTGCCCACATTGCCTTCATTATCTTCTTCCTCCTCATCTTCTATGTCAGTAATATTAAAATCATCAGGTAAATCCATGAAAATTGTAAGCCTTTCTTCCTCTGTGAGTTTCTTCATTGGCAGATAGGCCTTATACTTCTGTAAAATGCAAACAGAATGCTCTATTAGCAATATTTTCACAAATTAAAGCAGCAATATACTGCAAAAAGCAGAACAATGTTTTGAGGTTATGTCTATTACAAAATGTCTAGCAATGACCTGACGGTACTTTGCAGTACTGTGGAATGTTTGTCCCATTTCACAATATAACGTTTGTACTCTATTAAAATGTTAATATTAGCAAGTTTCAACTTACCTCCATCATATAAATGTGCAAATCCACCAAAGAAACCGTTTACAGTTATAAAAAGCATCAATTTCAACACATGTAGTTCATTCAACTTTTCCCGCCTGTTGCATTCTGATGAACAAATAAATTCAGAGCGATGTAGAAGGCACCTGAGCAAATATGTTTAAAACAGCGTACTTGTGAGTACCAATAGTCTAGAACAACCATTATAGCTACAAATAAGGATAAAGCCCAGTTTAAAGTTATCGGTACTTTTGAGTACCGTCAGACAACAAAGGGTTAATCAGTTATAGAAAACGCAATTTCTACAAGATACAGAAACGTGAACGTTTTGTGCAGACTATCATATACATCTCTCTTAACCTAAGTTCTTTTCTATGCGTATAATTTCGTTTTTAAAATGTATTTTAAAATTGCCTGTCATTATTGTTGTTCCTCTTGCAGGAGTGCCAATTGGAGGCTGCAAAATCTTCAGGTGGCAGTTGACTGCAGTGTATATTTAAGAATAACCAGATTTTAAGGCAGTGGTGCTGTGCCCAAACTTTTATAAGAAAGGCCGGTGTTTGTTGATGTGTATGTGGAATCAACAAAATTTGTCGTGTAGGCAATACGACTGGTATTTTCTTTGAAATAAGGTTACATGTTTTCAGTAGTCGTCCTTGGTTCATGATATGGTGTAAAGGAAGCTATTACCTACTATTTTGTTTCTATAATTATTGAGATATATAAATTGAAGAATGCCTTTTTTTAAATTCATAATGATGAATGAGCTGGATATAAGTAGAGAGACATTTATTTTTAATGAAATTGTAGGTGTAGGTTCTGCGTAATATGTTCTGATTAATGGATGCTGCTTATAATTAATTATTCTGTGCTCTTTTCCCACGAAGCCAAAAACAGTAACCATAAAGGTAGCAATAACAAATCATAAAAGTAGTTATAATTATGGCATAGAAGTTAATAATAATTTTATACTTATAATGATGATTATATTAACTATAACTATAATAATGATTATATTAACTTCAACTATTCAACAAAGCTCATTCCCGCAAATTCATTCCAGTAATTGTACAATAAACGACCTATATTTGAAATAGACAAGTTGTGTTCATTTTATCATTAGCATTAATTACAAATGGTGTTTCAATAATGTGACTGTGTGGTTTCGTGAAATTAAAAGTCCAGTTGCACAAAATCAAAATGTTCTTTTATTTCCACTGACTTACAGATGGTATACTTGCCTAATACATAGAATTACGTAGCGCACACAATTACAGTCCACCAGTTCGTCTGTTACAGGTCCACTCCACACTCACTATTACGTACAGCTCTCTCAAGAGCTGACTAAAAACTCCTCTGATACACGTACGCAGTCTTTCAGTCCGTTCGCTAGCACTGCGCTCTTCACGGCTACTCGTCAAGAACTGAGCAGCCCTTATATAGGAAAATCGCTGTTTCTGGAAGCTTCGCGGCTCGGAAAATCTTCCCGATTCTTCCAGACGTCAGGGGGGGGGGCAGAAAGACGATACACTGGCTAGTGATGTTCTTCTAACTATGCCCTCCGTGAGTGCTACACAGATAAATGGGTTGGCGTGGCCTGAATGCTTCCCGTCTGGCCCCTACCTGCCAGCTGGTTCTCTCGGGAATTCCGATGTTCGGGTGAAAATAAATTCTATTTGTTCCACTTTGTCTATACTTTCTTTTAGGTTGAACTGTGTCATATGTTAACAGCTGTTTACAGGGAAGTAATCAATATTTCTGTACCTGTGTATTACTTATTAAGTCTCACTTTAAATAAAGGAACAGTGATTGTGACAAATCACTCAAGCCAGAAATGAATACTTTGAAATGAAAGCGTTAATGTAGATAGATGATCGAGCAGAAACAGTCATATGAAACTTGACTATAATGATAATTAAAACGCTCGCCTCGCTTCGCTTGCTCGGTTAATAACACTCATGTTTTAATTACTACCGTTATAGTCTCGTTGCATAATATACGAGCTCTATTATTTTTTTCTCTAGATAGGGTAGCTAGTAGCACAGACATTCGGTTTTTTGTGTAATTTACGTCCTCCAACGTTAAGTCATACCGGACGATGAATGGAATGGATGAAATGGTCCTCAAATGAGTCCGGGGTCCATAGAGCTTAGAGTTACCCGACATTCGCCTTACAGGATAAGGGAAAACCCCGGAAAAACCTTATCCAGGTAACTCACCTTAACCGAGATCCGAACTCGTGACCTCTTGAACGTGAGGCAGACATGCTGCCACCACGCTACCGAGGCGGGCTGAGGCATTCCGTGCAATAGATATTCACATTTCGAAAGTTCTCTTTTGTTTAATAAGTTAACAATGGTAAAAAGTTTTCATTTAAATGGAATTTAAAACTGTTCTGGTTTCCTAATTTGTACAAAAAATAACGAATCATCTTAGTTCTACTAGAATTAAAAAATCCAAGCTGCATATTGCTCATATTATTATTTTCTGTAGAAGATAAAACAACCAATTTATTTTTTCGTTATAATGTGTTCTCTTTAATTACTCTTAAATATCATTCCTTAATTAACTATACATTTAATACAAAACTGTAACATGCGAAAGGATACTGAGTAATTTCAGCAAGGGGAATGTGTAGGGTTAGCAATACGCTGTAATTATCTTAAACGCAATATTATCATACACATGTGGATTACTTCTCAGCAAAGAAGCCTTCGGGAGCTTGTCAGTGAGCTATAATTATGCCCCGGATTTTTTGATAAAATATTCCTTTATTTTAGATTTTTAGAACATTACTAGTAATAACAATAGTGAAGGAGGTACCGACAGGCAAGCATGAGACTTAGGAGTTGCTACCCCAATGAGCTCATAGCAGCAATTCCCTACACTAGCAGGAGGCCTTTGCCCTTTAGGAATGGATTGGCTAATTATTAATATTATTTTATGACATGCTTAAAATGGATTATTTAAGTTTTTCATTATTCAAAATGAATATATTAGGTTTCCCTTTATTAAAATTTATTTTCTTAAGGTTTTTCTTTATTAAAATAAGTTTTTATTGTTTTGTTTATCACTACATGTACTTATAGACTTCCTTTTGCGACTTTTCGAGAGTGTACATCTCTCCCATCATCAGGATATTTATAAAATGTTATAACCACAAATGAAACACTGGATATAACACCAATATAAACAAAGACAAAACACTATCAAAATTCGCATTACTGAATAAAAGACTGTTTTCAGTAAATTAAATGCCAGGTCAGTAGGTGGCGTGAGTTTAGAAAATTGTGTCAAAGAAACGTAACTACTTAACTTGATCATCAAGCTATATTGATCTTTGCTTCTTAAATCGACGGATTTCCATTTTTAAGTCCGGTTTCCAAGAGGAGCTGAACTGAAATCAAGCATCATGATTTAAGGAGGCCTTGGCGATTTCCTCTGAAAGGAGCAAGCTTAATTGTGATGCTGGATTTCAGTTCAGCTCCTCTTGGAAACCGGACTGAAAAATGGAAATCCGTCGATTTAAGAAGCAAAGATAAATACAGCTTGATAATCAAGTTAAGTAGTTACGTTTCTTTGCCCCAGTTTTCTCTACTCACGGCATCTCCTGACCTGGCATTTAATTTACTGAAAACAGTATTTTGTTCAGTATTGCAAATTTTGATAGTGTTTTGTCTTTATTTTTACTGGTGTTATATCTAGCGTTTCATTTGTGGTAATAAGATTTTATAAATATTCTGATGATTGGAGCGATGCATACACCCAAAATGTCGATATCTAATCGTCTTTTCCCTGGCTTGTTGCCCAAGAAGAAAGTCAGCGTATTCGTCGCCAGGAAAGGTTCAGGTCTTATTTTACCTATACACTGCCAAAGATATTTATGAAAGAAAGCACAAAATAGAGTCTACAGTTTGTTTTGTAGCTTATTTTTTTTTTCATTGCAGTAAATAGTTACATACATACGGCAATGTTCTGCGGTAAACCATTTCTTATTGTTACACATCACATTGTTGTATGAAGAAAACGTTCTTTCAACAAAAGGACATCATTGAGCTTACTCCATTGTTGGCAGTGCAGCAGGTCAAAGCGCACATGGTTGAAGTTAATTAATGGACATTAATCTTCCTAACGATTAAATTCCACCAATTAACTTAAAATAATAGGACTTTAAAGATGAAGCCCGGGACTCAAGTACTTAAAATAGTAAGTCACCACGAATTGTGTATCTCGAATACGAGAGCCCCTAGTGGTTTACCGGGGAAACATATAAGATGGAGAGTTTAATGTCATGACGGCACATTGGCCATGGTAGCTCAATGGGCAAGAGCTACTGGACTGAAACCAGGAGATCTGTGATTCAAATCCCGGCAATGACATTGAATTTTTCAGTTTGACTCTATCTATCCGTACATGGTTTATGTCCATTTTAAAATTCCTATGTACATAGTACAGTTTTACTTTAACCACCCATTACCTGTAGCTCAGAGGAATAGATGCACCAATGTAACAGGCTCAACCAACCATCACGACTGGACATTGAAGATCTGAATGTCAGACTTTCGGTTTCAAGCCAGATCAGGGCTAGGCCCTCAACTGGCAGTGGAGTGCTTTGTAAGGAAATATAATATACGGCAGAATATGAAGTTGAAGTTATATATCAGCCATCTGATGTATTATTTTATGTGCCTAGAAGACAGGCTCAAACGCACAAAGGCTGATACCGGTTTTAGTAGCTGCATCAAGATGTCATCACACGTCATGTGTGTTGCGTTTAACGAGAGTTTCAATCGGAAAGACGGCCCTTTCTCCCTTTTGTATCTGCTACTTAATATGTAGTAAAATTATTTCTGCACGTGTTTATCTCAGTTGATATAGATGAGATGGAAATAAATATTCTTATGAAACAAAACAATAAATTCTATTAAGTGGAGTACTGAAATGCATATATCTCATAGCTGCAAAAGCCTACTTCAGGGAAATGTATTGTGTGCTTCTGTCCGATATTCCGGAGCAGCAGAATTCGAAGCTCGGTCAGACTGATTTATGCTTTATTGAAATGAATGTCATTTAAGAGTATATTTCACTTGTTTCATTAATGTACTCTCCAATATAATCTTCCAAATCAACTTTGAAAATCGGGAAATAACATTCTTCATGACTAAAAGGGAAAGCAGCTATTTTGGTAATGTGGGTGTCAAACCCTCATTTATTCATGACTTTTTATGTGAAATAAGGGTAAAAAGACAAGGTTAAGGTACTCAGGCGGCCTATGTTGGGGAGACGGGTGGTAACGACAACCATCTATATAGACATTGGCATACAAGGTTTGTGAGGTTTTCAGCCCCACGAGGCAGCCCTCTTCACCCCTAGGAATTTTCCTGGTACTCATTTCTGTTAGAGGATGAGTGAAACCAGAAGGATTATACCAGATATACTTATGCCAGGAATATACCAGGTGAGGTATCATCGGGAATCGAGCCTGCGACCTCCTGGCTCGCAGTCTGGAGCCGTAACCACTGGGCTGCCGCGTCCCCCCCCCCCCCCGAATAATCCGGCCCCTAGCATCTATAATGACAGGGGATGCTTCTTTACCAACTTTTTCTGCGCTTTCAAAGTTATTAGAAGACGAAATGCTATATAAAAAACCTTTCTAAAACTTGGTGCAAAATTTAATTTGTTCTGACAACTTATTTATTGACTGCAGCAAGGGAAACTGAAGGGAAGTTCCCCTACACACCTAAGTTCTCGCAATGGGATATCACTTATTGAGAACTACTAGAATGCGTTAAGAAATTTATTTGAATAAATGTTAATATAAAATATGTAAATTACAAAATAGGTTTGTATGTGTTGCAAACTTACTGACAACTTAGAGAATAACTGTGTTCTGAATGTTGAAATGGAATTGGGGTACTTATAGTTACACACGCTTAAGAATCGCTGCTACATTGTATAATTCTCTCATAATATCATAATAAATCCAGTAACCATATCTCAGTTACATTGCGTTTTGTATTGTAATTCCTCAACAGCTATTTCTTTTCTCCGAAAACTTTGTTTCAAACATGAATGTTCCACGAGAATTTAAGTTATGTACAAAATTATTATTGAAGTTTAAACATGTTTGTGTATACAAATGAATGTACATGCGTAGAAGCATTGGAGTAATTTTGAAATTATTTCAGTGTTTCAGTGCAATGTTTCTCGACATCTCTAACAACTTGATTTGAAATAAACTGATTTAAGGTATAAACTACATGGCATTCTAGCAAATAACCACAATTTGGCTTTATATTTACAAATATGATTTCATTATAAAAGCAAGCGTGTAAACCAGTTAAAGTTTACCAATTTTCCTATACAACCACCACCTTTTATCTTACCACAAGTTTCAAAATTTGTATGGCACACTAAACAATTGCCATTGTAATAAATCAAGATGTTCGGACACATTTCACTGAGTAAAGAACAAGAAATGTTTAGAAAATAAGTCCAAAATTTATCTAGGATTACACGCCTGTCGTGCACATTTTTTCCATCACTTGATTGATCAATTCATCTAATGAGTGACGGATGCTCATATCGAGTTTTGCCCGCACATTTATCGAATATTTAGTACCATTTTTCACAATGCTCTCGCCCAATACTGTACCCCAAACACTTCTTTCAATTGACTGTAGACTTCTGTGGATTTCAACATCCGTGCATTCACTTGTCAGTAAAGAGTGGCAGGATTTTGTATCTCACAAATCGTTGTGGACAATAATAGAAAATACAGTAACAATTTGTTTCGCCTGGAACTCATACAATAAAAAAAAAAGGTTTAGGAAACTATTCTACATTAGAATTCTGACTGTGACCTTTGCAGCAAGAACGCGCAAGTGTCCTGTTATTTAGAGTAATTACACGTCCTATACCCCAATCTTCGCCTGGCTGGAGCAGAAATAATTGGTCTACGGAGGCCACATATCTTCGAGTAATACTGGATTGGCGTTTAACCTGAAAACACAACATCGGCACAGTAGCAAAGAGAGTGTCCTATGCTATACCCTCTCTAAAATAGAAAACCACCAATGATCCTCAGCAGCAAGCTACTCATCTATAAGCAAATTCTCCGACCTGCCCAGACATATGCTCGCTCAGTCTGGGGAGCTGCAGCAAAATTCCAACTCCACAAACTACAAGTCCTACAGAACCGTTACCTTCGTATAGCAACTGCTGCCGATTGGTACACACCCAACGACAACTAACATTCCGACTTTTCCTTCCCAAGAATCACTGAATACATCCTCCATAAATGCCACAAATTCTACAGCAAACTCCCTACTAGCTTCAACAACCTCATCTGAGGCCTCGACGAATATGATCTTGACCCAGGGGAAACGACCAAGGCTAGTACTAGCAGCACCATAGCTCACCAAGTCATAGTCTGATCTACTGAATTACTCCTAACATATCCTAACCAAATTAAACAAATTATTTAAAAAAAGTCACAACAATTTACCCATCGTCTTTCCTTAAATCACACCACAATGCCAACAAAGGAGAATGTCTCGGAATGGCAAAAGATCGAAGGCGCCTCCTGCTAGGAAAAGGGTTATCCTTCAACGACACCTACTTCTGTGTACATCCTATATCCGAGCCTCTGCCGTTATGGCAACGAAAGTTCGTTGTTACCTAATTCCAATATTTATACGTTTCTCAAACGGAAAATCACTATTCATTTGCTTGCCTCTAGTCCATGCAAAGGACACGTAACTTCAAAACAATCATTTAGCTTAAAGCCTACTGTATGCCCATATTTCCCTTGCACATATATCGGCGCCGTCCTTAGTTTCTAGGAATATGGAAACAAAGCGGGAAAATGTATTTCTCCGCTGGCGAGTGTGATTGGAGGGAATATTCGCGCTATTTTATTCCTGCGTGGCAAAATGTGCAGTGACAACGAACTTCTACGTAAAGTTATGCTTTGCCGTTTTCAATGTTTTAAGTAGCGTATGAGGTAACACTTTTACGTTGAGATTAAATGCAAAAGTGTAGATTGTGTAATGTATTTTCCTTTTGTACGCTGAAAGATGATTGAATGCTTACAACAGTTATTCAAATATTTGATTTATTCACATAACCTCACCTCATTTATAAATTAAAAAATAAGGCATGGGTCTTTCTGCTGAATAACAGTGCTAAATAACTGCGTGTAGACACTTTGGCAATGACGTGAAAGTTCTACTGGCATGGAACTAAAAAAAGAAAAAAAAAAAATTGCAACCTAATTTTAATATGACAACGGGTGAATTCCGTAAACGACTTCCACTTCCGAATTTTCTTTCGATAATTCCTTCGCCACAACATTATATCCTCAAGCTCAACAATTGTTTGTATTCTTGTTCACAAAATTCAAAACCTACGTCGCGAAGAATGGTCTGCAAGCTGATTTTTCAAAGCTCGGCATATCGGGATCATTGTTTACTGCTTGAAGCACTTTTGTAATTGTTGGTAACTCGTTTCTTTCAAAGAAGCTTGCGACGAATAGCCCTTATGACAAATTCATCAAATTAACTTTACATAACTGTCTTCTTCCTTTTTCGGCCGCGCCGTGGCTCAGTGGTTAGACCGCTTGGCTCTCACCAAGGCGGCCCGGGTTCGATCCCAGGCGACCGCAATGTGAGATTGGTGGTGGAGAACACAGAGCTGGGGCGGGTTTTCTCCGGGATCTCCGGTTTTCCCCGCCATCTCATTCCACCGGTGCTCCATCTTCATCTCATGTATCATCAGTGTCATCGCCTGCCGTGCCTTATGTAGTAAAAGCGGGCGTTAAACACTACACATTTTTCTTCCTTTTTCAATGCTTTCCTGGAGTGGAATACCAGCCAGTTATAATAACCTCACTTCGAGGGGCTGCTTAATATTTGGCGCTGAAACACTGTTTAATACTGCTGACAGATTAACAATGTCTTCTATTGCTAAAGTCAGGTATTGTCCACACAACTTGCTAAACAATTTCAATATAATTTGTTTTTCACCGCCTTTTAATGGCGTCCCTCTGTAATTTTTAAGTATTACATGCAAGAAGCCATATTGTACAACTGAATTTCTTCTTCTTCTTCTTCTTCTTCTTCTTCTTCTTCTTCTTCTTCTTCTTCTTCTTCTTCTTCTTCTTCTTCTTCTTATTCTATCTCACGGCTTTGGATTGTTTAACCCGTTCTGGCGCCAAAATGGTCAGCCCATCTTTTCTTCAGTCTTCCCTGGTTTCTTCTTCCTATCGGTTTATAGTTTAAGTCTATTTTTGGTATTCTGTTATTATTCATCCTCTGAACATGTTCTTTCCATTGATTTCTATTTCTTTTAAACTGCACTAGCGCAGCGTGTACTCTGATTAATAGATACAAATTGCGCTTACATATACCAAATAAAGTATTAATTAATTACTGTATGACTGTTGCATTTGTAATATTGAGAAGTTATTTATATATTTTACAATAGATATGAAGTGACACGTACACATGCTTTTGTTTATATCTTCGCATAAACTAAGGACGGCACCGGTATGGAAGAAAATTAGCAGTAATATATTTATCTCAATTAACAATGGAGGAATGTTTTAAGAATGGTGTACTCATGAGTAGAGAAAGTCCTGTGAGTGGCCATGCATAAGCTGTTTTACAATAATCTTTTTTGGTACACTTATTTCAAAACCAGTGATGTGATAAAAGGTCAAAACGTATTACTAAGTATAGTAGATACTTGTAAACGTAGGCTTTTCCAAATGCATTTTCTTCTGAGAGTTAATTCATGTGAGTGTGTGACATTCAGCCCACCGGAAACCCTTTTTGTTTACCTCAATCCTGCCAATTGCTTGTGTGTTTGTTTTCTTAATTGTTTGCGTTTTGCTTGTTTACTGTTTGCAATGCATAGCTATTCTCAGTGGTCAATGTAGCCCACAAATAGCTAAAATTAATAAATTCCTCTACAGAGTTATATGCAAATTACATTCTATAAGGCAAAATGGCAATTCCTTGTAAATGTAGGCCACTGATTTGCCAGACCAAATATTTCCTATGTCACCGACGTCACGTATGGCAACTGTAAATGTTGTCGATAGGCGAGGAGTGTAAAGTAGAAGGAAAATTTTTTTATCTTATCATGAAGGTATAAAATAACCCTATAATCATTCAACTATATTCACGGAACTGTATTAACTAATCTAATTTCACTTCTGAATAAATGTAATATTTAAATCACACAAAATAGCGCAGTAATTCGGCGTTATATGGAGTATTAATGCATTGCATTAATACCGATTTGAACAATATACTAAAAAGAGTATAAAACATATGATGAAAATACTAATAATGCTAGCTAATAATCTCATACACAGTTGTAGCTACCTCTCGTGTTTCTGATTTATTTAATACTCAATAAGCCAAAAGGAATATTAAACCTATTTTAAAATACACGAGGGCTGTTCAATAAAGAATAGTCACTTTTTTGTTTTGACAACGTAACTTTACTTATCCTCATAATTTGATCGTCCTTCTCATAATAGTCTCCCCTGAATGCGATGCATTTGTCCCAGCGTTTCTGCCAGTCTTCATTGACATGCTGGAAACCATTTTTGTGAGACATCCTTCAAAATCGCCTCCGCAGCCTTCACCACTGCCTTTGATGATGGATAATGCCTCCCACGAAAGAGTATCTTCATGTTAGGTATTAGAAAAAAGTCACAAGAGAAGGTGAGGGATGCACTTCACATTGATTTTTGCAAGATATTCAGCAACAGCATTCACAATATGCGGGCGCGCATTATCGTGGTGCAGCATCCAGCCTGCTTCACGGAAATGTAGCCTTTTGCACTTCATATGGACTGGCAATGTTTTCAGGATATACCTGTAGTATTGTCCAGTTACTGATGTGTGTGCAGGTGCAACATGTTGATAAACCATTCCATGATTATCAAATAATGATATGACCATAACTTTCCCAGCAGAAGCAAGCACTTTTGCTTTTTGGGGGGCTGGTGATGAAGAAGATTTCCACACTGAGTTGTGCTGTTTGCTCTCAGGATCAAAATGATGTAGCCAAGTTTCATCAGCAGTGATTGCGTTTGATAGAATCTCCGGATCTTCCTCTATCAGCTTTAACTGCATGTTGCCTCCATTGCAGCGGTAGGTGATACTGAACATGTGTGAACTTGCCTGGTTCTCACAGGCGGGAACCAGGAGTAGCAACAATGAAACTACTACGGCGTGTTTTTCACATTAAGCTAACAGAATATAATACGATTGAATTTTAGTGCGCAAAGTTATGACCGTAAAAATTATGATCATTCTTTATTGAACAGCCCTCGTAATAAATAATTACATAAAGGGCTACGTTACAAAAGTAAATATGTTTTCGAAGCTTTCTGTGATCTCTAAAAAAAATAGACCCACGTCCAGTGGATTCCGTTACCGTCCAGAGTCCACGCTGAAGAGTCATCGAGCCTGGAAATGATAGGAACTTCGGGAAGTGTCGGTTGCTTCTCTGCTAACAGAATGTATGTTCCCGTGGTTCCTCTTCCTTTCTGCTGAGGATGGTAACCGCAATGCATCTCAGGAATCTGCAGTGATACAGTAGTGTTATATCACGGTATACATTACAAGCTATTGTAATGCTGTTCAACACACACGCACACACACATACACACATACACACATTATATATAATTGAGTAAAATTTTCAGTAAACTACCTTATATCATTATGTTATATTTTATCTGTTTCTGTTCACAAATTCAAAAGCAATGTCGCGAAGATTGGCGTGGATGCTCATTTTTCTGAAGCTCGGCAAATCGGGATCGTTGTTTACTTCTTGAAATACTTCTGTAATTGCTAACGGCTCGCTTCTTTTAAAGAAGCTATGTACCTCGCGAGGAATATCACTTTTAACAAATTCATCACATTCACCTTCCACAGTTTTCTTCACTTCGAGCGGCATTAATACTTGGCGCTGAAATAATTATTGTCCCCTTCTGCTAAGGTTGATTACTTTTCACACAACTTGCAAAACACATTCAATATATGGAAAGATTGAGCCAGACTGGAAAATGCAATGCCATAGCCGGGATTTTAACCACGGAGTGGTTGGAATACGAGTCAGTTGGAGAATTTTATGTCATGTTGGCACGTTGACCATAGTAGCTGAATGGTTAGAGCGGCTGGACGGAAACCAGAAGATCCGTGGTTCAAAACCCAGCTATGGCATTGAATTTTTCAGTCTGGCTCTATCTTTCCAAACTTTAGGCCACACACGGCCAGTGTGAAAGAACAATTAATTTCCACGATCAATATAATTTGTTTGTCATCACTTTTTAACGGTTTCCCTCTGAAATGTTTCAAATATTGCACGGAATCAGTTGTGTTGTACAACGGATTCTCCCACTTCCTTCTTCTGTTTAGTGCGCAGGCGCAGCTTGCACTCTAATTAATACATACAAATTATGCTTATATACCAAATTAAGTACTGCTTAATTACTGATGTCCTGTTAAATTTGTAATAATGTTAAGTTATTTATATGTTTTGCGTTATATGTAAAATCTTTAAAAAATATGCGAACTATGTGTTTCATCCGCAGCGAGCTACAAGGTTAAACAGCCAGTGATGTTGCACACGTACACGTGCTTTTGTTTACATTGCCACATAAACTAAGGACGGTGCTGGTATAGAGCAGAGTACAATAGACTGAACCCATGCGTAACAGCCGCACCAGACCGAGTCAGAGCCTGCCAGCACGACTGCCGGTCTCACGCCCACATGTGCAAGGCAGAGGTAAGCGAAGATCTACGATACGAGAAGGTGATGAGGTCAATATCACATACTTCCAGCGGGAAATGCTACAGTAGATTTAAGCAATATAGTCAAATATTTTAAAAACTAATTACTGCGTGATGGCTTTGATATTGTGCTGTCTTTAATTGGTCAGGGCAGTTAATTAAAGAGGAATTGCGATTTTCTATTTTAGACAAGTACAAATATTTCATCATTCCAAACAAAAAGGGATATCTAAAAACAATTACCTCCACAAAAATGACAAAAATTTATACTTTAAAGCACTGTACATTTTTTATTGCGATACACAGTTTCTGTGTAGTAAGATCTTTTATGAAAGAAAGAGTAAGGCTGAAGAATTCAATACCATAGCAGGCATTTGAACCACAGAGAATTTGAAATTGGTGAATTTAATGTCATGTTGGCACGTTGGCCATAGTAAGTCAACGGTTAAGAGCAGCAGGACGGAGACCGGAAGTTTCGTGGTTCTTATTCCGGGTATTGCATTGAATTTTTCAGTCTTACTCTTCCCATTGATTGTGCGTCCTACACACGGTTACTATGAAACAACAATTAATTTTCATTAAGATCTTTTATGATTTACAAGTTATGCAAAAATTAGTTAAAATGTAGCAAGCTTACGAACTTATTTTCTGGAAAGTTAAGACAAAAGATTAATTTGTTATGAAAGCGTCTTAAATGTATGTATTATGAAAATCGCTAAGAGCTATCTTTGAGAAATTTTTTGTGGGCTTAAAATCATCATGTTTCATCCTAGAATAGGCTGAAGTTAAATTCGAGTTTGGTATCTAACCGACTATTTGTATTTGAGTTAATGAAAAAGAAGGGAGAAAAGAACTTCGTTATCAGATTTTGGATGTAATGTAATATCATTTTCATATTGTCACCGATCGCATTGTTGGTTGGTGCCGCAGCCACAAGCAGAAGCCGTCGCGTTGGTGAGCGCTGAACGCTTGCCGAGAGAGAGAGAGAGAGAGAGAGAGAGAGAGAGAGAGAGAGAGAGAGAGAGAGAGAGAGAGAGAGAGAGAGAGAGAGAGAGAGAGAGAGAGAGAGAGAGAGAGAGAGACTGATATAGTCTGGAATTTCCCGCTGTCATCGTGATGGTTATCGAACGTTCGGTGGCTTTCTAGAACGATGACTGGAGGTATAAAAGCCGGCAGAGAGTTAGTTACTAGTCAATTGCTAGTGAGATGTTAATTGAGCGTGCAGCTGTGCAGTGTGTGGACATTCGAAGTGTGCCGCAGTGAATTCTTTTGTTTGTTTACGTGTGGTAGTGGAACGGGACGACCTTAAAAGACTGCGTTTGTGCATGTTACGTCATTCTGTTGCTTTCTACTGAAATAAAGCATTTTAAATTTCTGCAATCAAGACTTTTAATTCTACGAACCCACAAAGTCACAATATGCTATATACATGGAGGAGTAAAAACATATGTACATAAAATAACAAGCCCGGAATATCGGGCATATAAACGTAAAGTATAATAATATAAACAATCCAACATAAACTGCCTTGAATAACCCTATCTTGTAGATGCACATTCAACTTCTGACAAACTAATATTACCTTGCCATACCAAGTAACGGCTTTCAGGGACTTTTGATAGTGTCTAAACAAATTAAAAGGCAAAACAGGTCTTGGTAGGTCACATACCGGATAACTGTCACATGTTGCTAGGATATAAAAGATTCTTGCGTTCAGACTGAAGTCCTTGCTTGTTAGACAAATTGTTTATTATAGTAAAAATAATTAATAGAAGCATGCTGCACATAAAGGATTCGAACTCAAGTTAGTCCACTTAAGAGACAGATGCATTTCACCGTTCGGCTACATTAGTACATCAATACCCAGTCGGACTTACCTTCGAGATGTACGTACGTGGTGAAGTGAAGATTTGGCGTAGCCTCCGGGCTCAACAATACATTTTAGACTCTCACGCGTCTCGATAATCACCGCTTTAAGTATTCACGGCCAAACCCAAAAATAGGGGGCCAACACACGTTGGACCTAGGGACTTTTTCCCCTTTGATCAGCAGAAAAGCTTCTTGAACATTCCATCCGCCATGTTGGTTTAAGTCCAACGACCTGCTGATCGTCCATTACCAACTACCGGGTTCAACGCCTAGAGTTGCTGCATTTGGCGTTCTTACTTGGTTAACGCTCCGAAAATATGCAAATTACGGGTTTTTCGTCTAATACTCCACTATGAGCTTTCTACATCTTTACTTCCACAAATTAATACTTTCAATTGTATAACGTAACCTCATGCTATTAATATTTCAAATAAATTCCTAAAATAAATCAAGTTCCTTCACTTCACCAAAGCATACGCGACAATATTTTAGGTTATAAAATTGGAACCAGGTTGCCCACAACAACATAACCCTGAAGAAGGCTACAGAGTTAGGATGACTGAAAGCTTGGAAGAAGAAAACATGACTTGGCTGCAATCTCCAGAAACCATCGTCATGAATCAACGCCGAGAAAGCTTTAAATCTCTCGGGATATAAAATTGTTTATTAAACGTGATTTATACCGAGTTAAACTATTGTGAACTCACAGGTAATATGGGACGTAAAGGTAAGGAGACAACGGTGGCAGAGAGGAATATTGTGATAAATATGTACAAACAAAACATATCTCTCTCTTAAATTGCCAAAACTTTTAACAGAAACAAAGCTACAGTGTTCTGCAAAATTCAAAGCTTAAAACAGATAAATTCTGTTGTTAATAAACCTAGAAATGGCGCTCATTCTAAACTCACCACCAGAGACAGGAGGAAAATAATAAAAATTTTGAAGCAGAATCTGAGTGTCACTGCATCTGAGATTAGAGGATGCCTTGAGCAATATTCTGTCACTGTGGTTCACACCAGAAAAGTTGAACAGGTTTTAAGTATTACTGGGTACAATTCGCATGTTCCTAGGAAGAAATCACATGTTAATAACGTTAATGAGAAAAAACATATAGAATTTGCTAAACAGTATGTGGTGAAACCAACAGAATTCTGGGATAAGGTTCTCTGATAAAATGAGAGCAAATTCTGCTTATACAAGAGTGATGGACGCCTTAAAGTGTGGAGACTGCCAAATACAAGATGGGAACCTAAGAACATGGTAGCTACAGTGAAACATAGTGGTTGTAGTGTGATGGTATGGGGCTGTATAACTTCATCTGGCTTTGGGGAACTGGTGTTCATAGATGGGAACATGGACAAATTTGAATACAAGAGAATTCTTGAAAACAATCTTAAAAAGAGTGCAGAGAAGCTGGGATTAGGACATGATCATTACTCCCAGCAGGACTGCTGAAATTTTGTGATATTAACAACCCTGGCTCCTACGTTTTCAAAATTAAGTGGCAAGGTATTACATAGTGAGAGCAGAGAAATAATTGCCAATGTCCTTGACTTCATGAAACATGAAGCAGAAATTAAAGAAGAAATTGTGTGTTCACCCGAATTCCACAAGGAGCTAAAGAGAGTGAATGAAAGAATAACCAAAGCATCTGGTGTTTCACGGAGTTCCTTTTAAATGGTTCTCAACATCAGATGATGTAACAGGTGCAAACTTAAAGTACTGCAGATCAAATTACCTTGTAAGCATTGTTTCCTTATGTGCTTGCAAATTATTGTTGTGTTCCATTTTAAAATAGCCTGGATGTTTCTCAAGTATGGATTTCATTTTGTTTTTTATTATAACCATGACAGATCCATTGCCTGCCTCGATAGCGTAGATGGTAGCGTCTTTTCCTCACGTTTAAGAGGTCCCGAGTTCGAATCTCGGTCAGAGTGAGTTACCTGGATAAGGTTTATCTGGGGTTATCCCTTTTCCTGATAGACAAATGCTGGGTAACTCTAATCTCCATGGACACCGGGCTCACTTGAGCATCATTTCACCCATTTCATTCATCGTCCGATTTGACTTAACGTTGAAGGACGTAAATTGCAACAACAACAAAATGACAGATCCACCAGCTGCTGAGTCTATCTGTTGAGCAAGTTTTTCTATGAGCCCTATGGCATGAGGCATTTTATTACCTCTCTTTTCGAGCTGAACAATGATTTTGGACAGGTCCGAAAAACTGTTTATGATGAAGAGCAAATCTTTGTATACCTTACATGAAATGAAGGACTGAGCGGCTCGTACTGCGGAACTATGCTCGTTATCTAACACACTAAAATGTTCAGTAACTATGTCGTAATGATCTGCATAATATATAGCAGCATTTAGCCAGGTGCCCCAGAGAGCTGTAACCGGCTGAGGAGGTAAAGGGATGTTAGGTGTCATTTCTTTAAAGTTATGTTTTCTGCTTGGAGCTTTCAAAAATATCTTTTTTACATTTGCAATGAAACTGTCTACATCACTGTTACTTCCGCGAATTTCCTGGGCTACACGATGGAGTCCGTGTGCCAGACAGGTCAAATGCAGCATGTTAGGGTATGTTCTGAAGCTCTTTGCCTGCTTTTATTATATAACTTGCAGCGTTGGTGATGAAAAGGAGGGAGTACATTTTCTACTTATATTCCTTCTGGATACAAGAGCGTCATGCTTGTTTTAAATATGTCTGCAATTGTAACATGGTTCACATTTGCACTTATTTCTGATTAATAAAAATGTTTCTCTTAATTTGCCTTGCAATAGCGTTCCCATGATGCCATTTGTAACACACCTGCCAACAGCATCTTCGGTTTCATCAATAGAAATCCACATTTTATTTTTGCCCATTCTTTTTCGTATTTGCGATATGGCATCATTATGGTAATTCTCATTTAAGTAAAGTTGTTTGAGAAGGAGGATCTCGTTTAGTACATTTCTGTATGAAAGTGCTTATAATGTGTATTTTCTACTGTGTGCATCAATATATTTGCACACAGCATCATCTTACACAAGTCCTGAATGAATTCGGACTAAGATGGTGAAGTTACACTTAGCCCTGATTGTTCCTCGACCTCTATTCTTGCTAAAATCCTTGCTTGATATTTCTTAGTGTTGCAGTGCTGTCTCAGCCATTTGGGTTTATTGCCCATAATTTCTACATAGCATACCTTGCTTTGAATATTTTGTCCCTTCTGTGTGAAAATATCACCTCTTGCTAACTCTTCATCCATGGTGCATTTACGTACTTCTGACATTTATGTTCTTCACTGTTAGCAAACAAATCACTGTATTCAAACACTGTCACTGCCACTAACGGCAGCGTGTGCAGTGTTTATACGGCCTTGAGTTGTTTGACGTATGACGTAGTAGGTTGTATTAGATCGCGTAGCAGTTAACTGTGTTCTCCCGCGGGGTCCTAAAAGTCCTAACTCTAGTTATAATATACCTGTAGTTATAATATATTTTGCAGATAAATACCTGGATAATCTATGAAAGAGCCTCGCATCCTAGAGCTCATAATGATTCTCCAGTTTGCCTATTCTGCGGTTGTGACTGCTTCAGTACTCATGAAAATTAAGAATTAATCTTAAAAACTCTTAAAACTTGTAACTATACAAGGTCATTACAGCAAAATGCCTGTTTAATGCACTGCCTTCCTAATATCTAAGCTTGACAATTACAATTTAATGACTGACAAAATATTTCATTTGCACAAGCATGGTTTAGGTATATAGTACATCACTTTTGGCACTGATATGGCCCTGGCAAATGACAGCATCATTAATAAATAAAATATTTATTTTACTAATAGATGATCTGTGTATTGCAACTATGGTGGATTTTCTCCTTCAAGTTTTCCATATTGGTCATTTGAAGAATGTATTTCCCTTCAAACAATTCTGAAGTGTTACATTCTCTAACACATTTCTCTAACCCCTATCTTTTATTTTTATCTCTGTTGTATAAATTATTGCTCCAACAGCTTATTTTTGCTTCTATATCATGCTAATGCGGACAAATTAATCTACAAATTGTACCATTACTATATTAATAGGGTCCCAGTTTTTAGGTTTTAACCTTATTTCACCTAACAAATACCTAAATAAGTAGATAGAGTCAACATGAAAAATTCAATGCCACGGCTGGGATTTGAAACACGGATCTCCTGGTTTCCAACCAGTCACTCTCACACGTTGAGCAACCATGGCCAGCTTGCCGTCATGACATTAAATTCTCAATTTGACTCGTATATTTACCCTGTAATCCACTAGGGACTCTCATATTTGAGATAAACTGTTTGTGGTGACTTATTATCGTAAGTACTTGAGTCCCAGTCTTCATCATTTAACTCTTATTATTTTAGTTAATTAATGGAAATTAATCATTTCTTCACACTAGCCATGTATAGGCATCAATTAACTAAAATAATAAGAGTTAAATGATGAAGCCTGGGACTCAAGTACTTATGATAGTACGTCGCCAAAAACAGTGTATCTCGAATGTGGGAGCCCCTAGTGGGCTACCGGGTAAATATACGAGTCAAATGGTCATGACAGCAAGTTGGCCATGGTAGCTCAATGCGTTAGAGTGACTGGACGAAACCAGGAGATCTGTGGTTCAAATCCCAGCCGCGGCATTGAATTTTTCATGTTGACTCTATCTACGTATACAGTTGTTCAAAGAGAATGTACAGGAACTCCTCTTTCCCCTGAGCTGATATGTACATATTAGGAAACTTGGCTGTCTGCTGCCGAGCACTTATAGGACATCGAAAACATCGTCAGTGAATTAGATGAAACAGAAGCTTCCTCCTTTGCAAAAGCTAAGATATCACTTGAGTGACCCACTCTTGCAGCTTCCTTTGCTTATATTAACATGCAATTTGGTTTTATACCAAAAGCTCTACTCTGGTTGGAAAGTACAACTTTGATAGAGTCAACATGAAAAAATCAATGCCATGGCTGGGATGTGAAACACGGATCTCTTGGTTTCAGTCCAGTCGCTCTTACCCATTGAGCTACCATGGCCACATTGCCATCATGACATTAAACTCTCCATTTGACTTGTATATTTCCCCAATAAACCCGGTAAATGGAGAGTTTAATGTCATGATGGCAATTTGGCCATGGTAGCTCAATGGGTAAGAGCGACTAGACGGAAACTATGAGATCCATGGTTCAAATCGCAGCCATGGCATTGAATTTTTCATGTTGACTCTATCTATCAAAAACCTTGGCCAATATGCAGCTAGTATGAAGAAATGATTCATTTCCATCAATTAACTAAAATAGTGAGAGTAAATAACGATGAAGCCTGGGACGTAACTACTTACAATAGTAAGTCGCCACAAATGGTGTATCTCAAATGCGAGAGCCCCTAGTGGTTTACTGAGGAAATATATGAGTGAAATGGAAAGTTTAATGTCATTATGGCAAGTTGGCCATGGTAGCTCAATGGTTAGGAGCGACTGGATGGAAACCAGGAGATCCGTGGTTCAAATCCCGGCCATGGCTTTGAATTTTTCATCTGGACTCTATCAAAAACCTTGGCCTATATACGGCTTGTATAAAGAAATGATTAATTTCCATCAATTAACTAAAGTATGACTTTGGTACTGAAAGATGTTCTGTACATCATCAACAATGTTTTGTTAAAAACAAATACCTGGACCAGTGGGAGGTACATGTTCTTCGAAGTTGCAGAAGATTATTCAACAAATCCTGGTATTGAAGACATGAAAATCATAAACTCAGTATTGCAGGGAGAAAAGTATACAAGAAAGCTACCCTTAGAACCTTCTGCACTGGCATCAATGGTTTGCACTCCAATGACACCATGTTCTGTTGAAAGAATGTTTTCGTCATACAAGAATCAGTTGCGTGAGAATAGGAAATCGGGTATGTATGTAACTGTCTACTGCAGTGCTGATATCTACTGCATACCTTTGAAAATGTATATTTTTTTGAAATAAGTTTATGAATAAGTCTTACAAATAAGTAGCAGAAAAGGAAAGTTATAAGTAAATGTATTGATAAACCAACAAAACATAAGAAACCTAAAATGAACGAATGTTCTGCCTAAAAGATTTGGGCCCTGCTCATTACATTTTAGGTGTAAGGGAGATACAGTACACCAAAGCAATAAATGTTTAAAAAGCTGGTCCTTATATTGGTTGTTTTAAAACTTGGTACTCTATTCATGTTATCATAAGATGCAAATGAATAAAATAATTCAGATGAATACTATGGATAACTTGGAAATGTTTGATGCCACAGTATACTTCTATATAATACACTGTGTGATTTGGAGAGATTTAACCTTTTTTTTTTTTTTTTTGTAAGGTCTCTCTTTCTTTGGGTATGATACAAAAGCATACAAATTTTATTCAGAATGAAGAGAAGTTCACGAACTATTTTAGAAATGTCAAAATCTTGCACATTTTGGATGAGTAGAGCCAGACTGAAAAATTCAATGCCATAGCCGGGATTTGAACCACAGATCTCCCAGTCTGCTTCTGGTTGCTCTAAACCACTGAGCTACACTGGCCAACATGCTGACATTACATTAAATTCTCCATGAAGTTGTCCATTAAGTACGAGTCAGTTGGAGAACTTAATGTCATGTCGGCATGTTGGTCATACTAGCTCAGTGGTTTAGAGCAATCAGATGGAGACCAGGAGATCCAGGGTTCAAACTGCAGCTATGGCATTGAATTTTTCAGTCAGGCTCTACTCATCCAAACCTTAGCCTACACACGGCTAGTGTGGAAGAAATGATTATCTTCATTGTACATTTTATTCATCAGGCAATTATAAATAACTATTGTTAACTTGTTTTCAGGAAGTAAAAATAATGAAAAGAGTTGTGTGTGAAGCATATTTTGCAGTATGTCTTAAAACTCATCTATAATATGTATAATATCTATACTATGGCACATGTTTTCTTGAGCGCTGGATTTATGGTGTGGTACAGGCAGAGGGGAACAAGTGAGAGCTAAAGCTCTTTTGTTTCTGTAATGTGGTCAACCTTGAAAAACACAGTTCAGCAAAATAGTGTGTAAGATAAGCGAAGATATCACAAGTAACGTTGAATCCTCTATAATCATTCCTTAGTTTTGCTCACGCCAGCTCAATTGCATTCAGATCACAGTTATATGGAGGTAGACGAATAATAATGTATTACTTTCGAGAGCCATAACATCCACAAATGTTCATACAAATATAAATCATTTTTACGTAAATGCTGATGTACATTACCACCACACTCATAACAAGGATAAACTGGCAATTCGAACACACCAAACCAGCCTTTATGAAGGAAGCTTCAACTACAAAGGGATAATATTATACAATAAACTTCCAAATTCATTTAAACAAGCTGCATCATTAAAACACTTTAAGAATAAGGTTAAGAAATTTTTGCATGCACACTGGTTTTATACAGTTAATGAATTTTTAGAACTATAACGATGTAAATGACCACTGGAGCCACAGTACATTCACAAACCTGTAATATTTATATTATGACATTTCTTGTAGTAAATTAGTCTATGCAAATACCACATGAAACCATAGAACGGCTGCTTACTGTGTATATTTTATGTAATTAATTTGATTTATGTATATACTGTATTTATACATTTTAACGTGCCTCATAATATATATAATTTGCCAAGGACGAACTAAATTTCTAATTCTAACATATGATTGTTGTAAACTGGTTAGCCAATTAACCTCGAAATTGATCAAAACAAATTTGGCAGACATGATAAAGCTTAACATATTAGCCACTAGATGTCAGTGTATAGCACATTTCCAATTTCAAAGTTGTCATCTATGTTTATGGAGTTAAACGATACTTACCGAATGAGGCCTTGGAACCCGATCGCTCTTCTTATCCCGTGCATGCTGTATGTATGTGTATATATATATATATATATATATATATATATATATATATATATATATATATATATATATATATATATATATATATAATATATAATATATATAATGTGTATGTTCTTAAAACTTATCTATAATTTAATTATGTTTTGCTTCACTGTGATGTTCCAATAAAGTAAAATTTCGATAAGAAGAATAGGTTAAAATTCGTATGCTTTCATGTCTAGTGTCAGTATAATATAAAGTATTAACTGGGCTTGTGGGCCATGGTCTACTGGGCTCCTTCTTCATCTTCCCAGACATTTCGTCTGTGGCTGCAGCAGACATCTTCAATGGCAGTACGATCAGAGTGTCCTGGCGGAAGTCTCAACAGCAACTGTGTGTTGCTGTTGCAGTTGCTGTTGAGACTTCCACCAGGACACTCCTATCGCACTGCCACTGAAAATGTCTGCCGCAGCCGCAGACAAAATGACTGGGAAGATGAAGAAGGGGCCCAGTAGACCAAGGCACACAAGCCCGGTTAATACTTTATATTATAGTAGAATAAGTGTTTGTATGAATAATTCGTACAAGAGTACATGAAGTCGTTTCGGTGCATGTCTCAGATTTTTGTACACACCATATTATTTTAGACAATTTGATCTATTAGCAGCTATGGAATTATGTTTTTTATTACAGATGTGACCTGGTTGTTCCTCTAAGATATTTTATCAATGAAAGGAATCTTAATCATCACTTTTGGCTGTATAAATTACCATCTAATTGCTCTCACTTATTTCATCAATGACCTCTAAGGCATGCGAACATAAAACGTGAAATTAATGTATAAATCTGTGTGCAGGAGATGCAGATATACCAGCTCCAACTTATACCAAGGAGAGGAGACGAAGTTCTGTGTCCCGTGTACCACGGGACCCTGAAGAGATCCTTCGTCAACTGAAAGCAGTCAAGCGTGAGATGATGATGGGACGTTCAATGAGTATTGCTGGAGACAAGAGAACGCAGCAGAGATGTGAGTGTTTTCACTATTTTGTATACTACGTTACATGTAGGAAAGTGAAAAGTTATACCTAAACTTTGATAATTATAATGCTCACAAAAGGTTTTTTCAAGATAAAATTTAGTTTATGTACAGACTGTCATATTCACTATTAATATAATTCCAAGAGGAATACTTTAAATTCTTTGCTACAATGTTTTGAAAACTGAGAGATCCTTCATTTAACTTATTACACTACTCAGAAGGTACCAAACCTAGACACTTTAGATATAAAGCTGTTTAAAAATTGGTTGTTAAGGACATCATATCAGTTATATGTGACCTTATCTCATTCTTTCCATTCAGGTTGTTTCTTCTTCATTTGTTCTTTTTATTTCTTCACTACATTTAGTATTTTCATCAATGTATAAGAAGAAATAAAGCAAAATAACTAGATAGATGTTTAAGATGGGCAGAGAACGATATAGCTCAGATACTTTTATCAGAGCACTTTATAAATTTCACTATTTCAATGTGATACATTGTAATCAACAGGAGTGCAGTAAGAATGGCAACAGGAGGAACCAAAATATATTTGAATCCAAGTTTTTTTCATAACATTGTGACTGCTCTTGTAATTACAGTTACAAATTCTGTTATGATTTAAAGATCAAAAATTGATTTTTTTTTCCCAATTATTGTTCATGTAATTAGCTAATTTTCCTGTGAACTTCTGATTTCAAATCTTAAGAAATCATATCATATCCTCACAATAATTGTCCATGAGATCAATTTCATTTATTTTCAATTTAATTCACATTACAGGTTTCTACTCCTTATGTCTTGAAAATTCATTTGGAAACAGTGAGCTGATATTAAATAATTTATTGAGTCATATTTAAAAAAAAATTAAAACTTCACTCATATCAACTATTAAAAAGAGGAACAGTTTTGGGATCATCCCAGACCCATTATCAGGTGATTACTGACTGACCACTATCTTCACCAACAAACAACACAGAAAAATATAAAACGTGTGAAAATTGTTGTTATAAACAATTCAAATATTTTTAATTTTGATGAGCATTAGTGAGTGCTCTAATGCAATGATATAGAAAATATTCTGAAAGAGGAAGCCAATTGCAAGAGCTCTACATGACAGCCAACTGTGTAGATAGTGGTCAGTTGCCAACCAGCTAATGATGGGGCTGCGCAGGTCTGAAAATGTTCCTGTTTTTAATAGTTGATGTGAGTGAACTTTTAATTAAATATGACTCAATAAGTCATTGTTTTTTAATCATACAAATTTTAAGAGAGCTGATAATTTAAGAAGAAATTATTCTTATGGTGCATTGGTTTGTTATTGAGTATTTACTGCTTATATTAATAAGTGACTGCTAATATGTAAGCTGGCCTTTCGGATTGTTTAACTCTGATTTAAGAAAACAAGATATTTTTATTTACTCAATTTTTGCAATCTTACAAAAAGATTACAGTAAGATACTAAATATTTAATTACTCTGATTGCCCTTGGTGGGAACTACGGGTTTGCAAATGTTCATGTTTTTGTTAACCACCAGCTTGAAATATTTGATCTGGAATGAGTGAGGAGAAAATAAGGAACCCCTAGATTCTGGGAAAAATTTAACCTCTCAAATCAAAGTTTTATTTTTATAGTTTTTTTCTAATTTATTTAATTATTGAACACAAACTGCTGTACCATTGTTATTTGATGCATCATGGGAATAATATTCAGACCACTTATAAATCCCAGTGCCTTTGTGGTGTAATCGTTAAAATAATAATACTCTTGTAGATAAATAACTGATGTTAAGTATTTTTGTAGTTCAAAACTTAATGAGGGTCATGGATCCCTGTTCCCTTTAATAAAACCTGTTTACTGCATTTTAGTCATTTTTATTAAAATCATCAAGTTGTAATTAGTAAGTTAGATATAATGATTCACCTACCAAGAGGAAAATACCATCACTGCTTAGACAGGTATGAAGGAGAAAAAAAGTATTGTGTGCTTGAATACTAAATTCATATTCTCTGAAATTTTCATTATGAATGTCATGCATCTTTTTCTCTGTATGTGTGATTTCTTCATTGTGTGTCATTTTGCATTTGCATGTTTCATTGTTCAGCTACTGCAACAATTATTAAAATTCATCTTGTATTCTTGCACCACACTTTAAAACATAAATGCTGAAGAACGTTTTCTCATGCATGATCAAATTTTTTAAAATTTGTTTGGTTATTCGCATCCATAATTTGAATTCTTATATCATTTCTTTTTAGAATACAGTTATTATCAATGGTCCAATGAATGGTTCAATTAAATTGATGAATAAATTAATGTGTGGCATAGAGAGTAGTCTAGCTAAACTACTGTTAGAGTAATTGAAGCGTAAATGTGTAGTAAGTGGTACATTGTATATTGCAAGCAATGATATGAAGACAATTTTTACATCATTTCATAGGAAGTTTATTTAATAACTAAATGGTTACTCTGAAAAATGCAGATAGAAGCTCATTTCATTATACATAATATAGAATTTGAAATATTAGGCTACTAGAAAGACTTTGTCATTTTGAAACAGAAACAGCATTGCTTTGTCTTAACTGAACAAGATGCACAGAAACATTCACAAAGAAACATTCACTTAGAGAAAAAAGTAGAATACAAACAAGAGGGCTTTCTTGGGTCTTCAATTGCTATTATTTGCAAGAAGTTTATTAAGATTATCACTAGAAATTGCCTTTAATCTGGAATTGTCATTGACATAACATGATATGATGCAACATAACACATCAAGTAGTGCTATTTAGGGTTGGCTTAATATGATTTGCTCAAATTGTAAGCGTAAAATTTTATAAATATCAGTCTTTTCCTTCCATTTACATTAAGTTTCACTCTTGCAATAATTAATTAAAAAAATACTATATTTTCTGTAGTTATTTTACAAGGCATGTCCGTAAAATATGGTCTCCAATTTTATTTAATATAGAAAATATGTTTATTGTCAGTGAATGTTACATTGATGGTAAGGCAAAATTTCAGCTATTTTTCAAAGTAATCACCATTGCGACCGATGCACTTTTGCATGCGCTGTGGCAGTTTTTGTATACCCTTGTCATAGCACTCTCCCACCAAGTTGCGCAGGTAGCGCTCAACCTCGTTTTTCAAACTATCGTCGGTCTGGAAATGTGTTCCACCCAGGTGTGACTTCAACTCAGGAAACAGATGATAATCACTAGGTACTAAGTCTGGACTGTAGGGGGGACTCTAGGGACTGTAGCATTTCTTGCTCCACTTTTGCAATTGTTTCGACAGAAACTGAAGGCCGACTAGAATGCTGTTGTTCATGGACGTCTCTATGTTCATCTTTGAACTCTCTGACCCACTTTCGCACGTTTTTGACGTTCATACACTGTGACCCTCAGACTTCACATAACTGATGATGAATTTCAGTGGGGGTAGTATCCTTGGCACTCAAAAAACAGATCACTGTACACAGGTCGCACTTGGCAGTGGAAATGATAGGAAGCTCCAATGCAAACGGTTGCACAGCAAAGACTAATGGTTGAAACGGGTTCGTTGTAGTGGGGATTTGAAGGGGTGAAACCAAGCTACACACCAGTGTTGCCGGATCTCACTTAATACTGTTCCTCACGGTTCCAGCGCCTTGGAGGCCTTATTTTATGTACACACCTCATATTTTATATATACTTTATTTTTAATTTTAAATGTGTCATTATACCTGACAGGAATTCATTTTCTATAATAAGTTAAAAAAAGACAAATGTTATTTGTTAACTGAAATTGTATTTCTTATTTATTAAAAATATGAAAATGTTAGAGTAAGAAGTCATATCCATTTGTCAATTTGAAAATATATGATATCTAAGCATTCACTTCTTTGATTTGGGACTAATGAAAAGGACTTATTGTAGTAGTAATAGAAACAGTTTTGTACCAAAGCTTTAAATAAGTATGTACATATCACACCTTAGAGTGCAGCAAGAATCCTATAGAGCATATAAGTGTGTGTTTTCATCTAGTGCACTTCTTTTGTCTGTGAGCTATGTTGGCTTTATTGCAAGCTGCATTCCTAAATGTAGGTTCATATATAGTTTTACTGTTTCTTGTGCATTTTTATTTGTCGTGGATAACGGCCTTTTATCGTTACTTCATCTCACTTTTTTTTACGACACGACTGAAGTGCCATTTCAGCCATTTTTATTTTAAAAAAGACATATTTGTTATTTTAATGGAAGAAGCATATTTTATTAGGTAGCTACATTTCTGCAAACTGTATTCGCCGAGATGGATGCAATTCAAGTTTCATACATCATTTCTAAAGTCTTATGGCAGTTAAATTATTATCCATGACAAATTTTCATCATTCTTTTTCATGTTTAATTCTCTCATTCTTTTTCTATTTTTAAAAATTTAATCACCCACAAGAACAGATGTGGAGTTCTGAAAACTTTGCCGTTGCATTCAAAATGCAGTAATGAAATTTTTATTGAAACTTGGAAATAAGTTTTGGTTTAATTTCCACCAAGTAATTTACATAATCATGTCACTTTTGCTGTTTATTTTTCACTTTACTGATAACGTATTGTGACTTGGTGGGTTCGTAGGATTAAAAGTCCAAGTTGCAGATATTCAAAACGTTCTTTATTTCCCTAGAAATACACTTTGTACACCTCTGATAACAGCAAAATTACATAACACACACATACGCAGTCTGTCTGCCGGAGGTCCATACTGCAACTCACTCACTCGGCTCCTTGCCAAAAACTGAAACTATCTAGTTCAATCCATCCTTTTTATACAATCATTCGCTGTATCACGCTCTTTCGAGGTGGCAGATGAAGGGGAAAGAACAGTCCAATAACTTCCCTGGTTTCTTCTCTCCCCACCCCGTCACTCATCCGCATAATAAGTGCCTCGCGAAAATATATTTAAAATAATACTGTCCACCATATGAAAATTTCTGTCAGACAATTCACTTCAGAGATGTTGGAAAAAATAAATATGAAACTTATAGCCCAGTACCTGTAAGAGGAGATATTGAGTCATTAATTAAATCAATATAAATTAAAATCTCAGAAATTCAAGTACATATTAAAGTGAAGTCTATTACTAGTAATTCTTCAGTTGATAACAACATCTGTGAAAATGCTTAAGTATGTAGCTTTAACACTCTAGAAAATCAATTTTGCACTTTGGTCACCCTTTAATAAAATACTTGCTCAGCATCATCACTACAAACCGAGCGGGATGGTCAGGTGGTTTCGTCTGTGGCCCGCATTTGGGAGGCCCAGGTTCGATGCCCATAGCCAGCCTACCTGACCCGTGAGTTTTTTTGGGCATTTTCCCGGGTCGCTAGGCAAATGCTGGGTAGGTTAATTACATCCCCAAATTTCCTGTCTCTTCATTTCATCTCCATTACCATTTCATATCATTTCTCATCTGGTGGTCTCTTTCAGGGTAGAAGTGTCGGTGGGTGTCTCGGCGCTGCATGGCAGGATGATATGCTCTGAGAAAAACTACTTGCTCCTCCGGCAGGTCGGTTGCCAGTCTCCGCTCCTCCGCTGGGACCATTTTGTGACCACCAGCCAGGGACATTTAGATTTTGGATTGCTTGCCTTGGTACCATTAGGGCTCGGCTGCTGGGCTCGTTGCCGTCCCACGGTAGGGGAGTGGGTTCGTTGTCCTGGCCTGTCGGGGAAGGTCTCTATCCAAGTAAACTGTAGGGACCCTGCCCACTGTACTGTCGTGGCTCCTTGGGTCAGCCACCCTCTGTCTCCTTCGCCTCATCCGTCCTCCCGGGGATACTCTACTTGGGAGCATGGGAACAATGGGCCCAGCATGGTGGCCTATGTACCGAATCCCCTCCGTAATGAAATCCTAATTCCAATTATCACTACAGTATCACTGTTACATCATCATTGTGTAAAAGTATATATGGCAGCAATATTTTCATCAATTATAAATTCAATTCCAGGAATAGCATTATATCATAATTCTAAAGAACCTTCTATCTTTTTGTTTATTTTCGTTTTACTTCTCCTTAAATAAAAAGTACTATTTGATTATTTTTGTTATGTCTTCTAACAGATAGGTGCCAAAACATTATTTGGAAGTATTAGGAAATATAATTATATGTAAAAAGCTTAATAATTTAATTAGTTGTGACTTAGTTCTATTTCTATTGAACTAGGAGTCATTAATTTGGTATTGCTTAATATATTTTGTTTGCAATTTCATTTCAATAATGTAGCAGTTCAGTATGATGACCAGTTTCATTTGATATGATGTTCTACACATAAATGGTGCTCTAGTTTGCTTGCTTAATGATATATGGTGTCCATTAAATTCTTGCATGTAGCTCTATAACAAAAATGTTAATGGAGTTAAATCTGCCAAATGTAGAGACCTCAAACTTGTGTCACACCTTAACCTTCAGATGAAAAAATCTTAAACAGTAAATGCAAAGTGGGTTAGTACACTGTTATGTCAAAGGCAAATATGTGAGTGAATGTTAAAATCAAAATCAAATCAAATTTATTCACCATAAGATTTCCAATTACAGAAATATCAGCTTCGTCAATACAATTTTACATTAAAGATTAACAGTAAACACATGATCGGATAAACAATACTTAAGTATGTTTCCTTATAGAACATTTTTACTTTCTATTTTATTTTAGAAACAAACTAATTTGTTCAATATTTAAAGAAACAATATCAACATTTTGCAGTTACTAAAAAGATTAAAGATTGCAATATATATAATACATATGTCTAACAAAATTGATTCACTGTTCATCAAGGTATTCATTTACTGAATAAAAACATCTTTGTATTAGATACTTCTTTAATTTCCTTTTAAATATTGTTAAATTTGGTAATTCTTTGAAATATTGAGGAAGTTTGTTGTACAATTTAATACAGTTATAGTGTATACTTTTTTCATATAGGGCTCTCTTATGCCCTGTAACATGAAGATGTGATTTACCTCTAGTGTTGTGACTATGTATTTCAGCGTTTGTGACAAAAATATTTAACTGTTTATGAGCGATCACCAGCACCTCATAGAGATATATAGATGGAACTGACAGAATATTCAATGATCTGAAATAAGGTCTACAACTTGTGGTACTGGAAAGATTCATCATTAAACGTATGGCCCTTTTTTGTATTATAAACATTCTTTTCGTATAGCTCGTCTTTCCCCAGAATATTATGTCATAGGATAACTGCGAGTGAAAGTAGGCAAAATAGGCTATTTTAAGCACATCAAGATTGACTGATGATCTTAAAGTATATAGTGCAAAACAAGTTTGACATAGTTTTTTGGATAAAGCATCAATATGAGTTCCCCAATCTAGATTACTATCTACCCAAACTCCAAGAAATTTAATTTTATCTGTAGTAGTTACTGATTCATTCTCTAAGCATATATTAGGGAAACTTACATTTTTGTTGACTTTATGATGGAAACCTACAGCGATGCTTTTGCTCTTATTAATAATAAGTTTATTGTCTTTAAACCAATTTGAAACATAGTCTGTTACCCCATCAACGTTTGCTTTGAGTTCTTGTTTGTTTTTCCCAGAAATGAGAACACTGGTATCATCAGCAAACAGAGTAAATTTAGTATTAATGCATTGGTTGTTTTTGGCCAGGTCATTAATATACAATAGGAACAATAAGGGACCCAATACCGAGCCCTGCGGAATTCCATATTTAATGTTTTTTACACTAGAGCGAGCAGCTTTAATCTCCTTCGAACCATTTACTACATATTCAATTTCGGTTAACTGCTTTCTATTTATTAGGTATGATTTAAACCATTCAAATGGAACTCCTCTGATACCATAATTATACAACTTGTGTAATAATATATCATGGTCGACTAGATCAAAGGCCTTTGACTGATCAAGAAATAGTCCCATGCATTGATTCCCGCTGTCTAGATTTTTTAGTATATCTTCAATAACATTCCGTAGTGCTGAGCTTGTTGATTTCCCTTGCTGGAACCCGTACTGCACTTTCGATATAATATCATATTTATTTAGAAATGCTAAGACTCTATTGTACACCACCTTTTCAATTACTTTAGAAAAAACTGATAAAATAGATATTGGCCTATAATTTTCACAATCAGATTTAGAACCCTTTTTAAACAGTGGTTTAATTTTTGAGACCTTTAGATTCTCAGGGAAGTGACCTTCACAGAGTGATATATTTATAATATGACATAATCGTTTAACCAGATGCACAGCGCAATTTTTTAGAAGCATATTAGAAAACTCATCTAGGCCAACAGATTTTTTGGGTTTCATACTTTTAATAATGGAGAGTAGCTCTGCTTCTGTTGTTGGTAAAAAATATAAAGATTCCCGAATTTGATTATTTTGGGTAATTAAGCACGAATTGATAGCTACGTTTTTCCTCTTTCTAATGAGTTCTGCAATGGTCGAAAAATATTGGTTAAATTCATGAGCTACCATTAATGGATTAGATACTTGCCTACCATTTATATTCACACTAAAATCAATATTTTCCCTTTTTTTCCCCTCAATCTCATGTTTTATAACATTCCATATAGTTTTTGATTTGTTTAAAGAGCTATTTACCAGAGTACCATTGTAGAGTTTTTTAGCCATCCTGACTACTCTGTTGTATATTTTTTTATACTTTATGTAATATTGTTTAAAATCATCGGAAGCAAGATTATGTTTAGTTAGTCTACTTAGGAAACGAGGTTTTTTGCTTGATATCCAAATACCCTTAGTAACCCACTTAGTTTTATGTGTTTTTTCTTTCCAAGTTGTGATAGGCATGGCTATGTTCAAGTTGAGATTAAGAATTTTTTCAAATTCGATGTAACATTTATCCAGGTCATTTTCGCAGCAATACACATCCATCCAGTTTTCTTTGGAGAGTAAGTAGTTAAAGTATTTAATATTGTCTTCACTGTATATCCTACACTTTTTTAATGACTGACCAGGGTTGCTTAAAGTATTATGCAATTTTATTTTAAGTTTTTGACTGTAGTGATCTGAGATGCCTGTCTCAAAGTTGTCAACTTCGAACTCAAATTTATTGGAATTCAAGATAAACTGATCTATAGCACTTATTGATTCTACAGCTACTCTAGTAGGTGAATTTATAACTGCTTCTAAGCCATACATGCTCAGTAGATCTGTGATCTGTCTTTTACCTCGACCTTCTTCCAAAAAGTTTATATTTAGGTCACCCACAATGATTACATTTCTTTTCCCTCTATAAAAATGATTTAAAATAATATCTAATTTTCTGATAAATTCATTTAAGTCACTGGTGGGGTTTCTGTACAAACAAATTACTATAACTTTGGAATCAGACAGTTCCACCATACATCCCTCAAAGTGCTCATCGCACATTAAATTGTTGAAGGTAGATATCTGTTTAGCCAAAATATTTTCTTTTACAAAAATACATGATCCCCCATTGTTTTTAGTTTGTCTACAGTAAAAGCTTTCCCTTATATAACCTTCAAAGTTTAACATGCCTATTTCATTTTCTTTTAACCAGTGTTCAGTAAGTGCTATGATATCAATGCCCTGTAGAAGTGTTGAAATAGCTGTACCTCTTACAAAGAATGGTTCAACTCAAGACATTGGTTCCCATTCAAAATATGATCTGCTCAGTCCCAAGCATAAGTCCCAGGAACTAATAAACATACTGTATATTGCAGCAAGTATATATCAGTACTTATACTAAGTACATAAACTGATAGATTTGTATATCTGTTCCTCCTATTCTTGATATTTAAATTTTATATCAGGATGAGAAAATTGAAAAATGAGGTAGGGTGATATTATTTTAGGACCTGTTTGTTGTTGCATGCCAAATTTTGTTGTTGCACTCTTACATTAGTATTCTTTGTTTTGATGTTTAGCTGCAGTCGATTCATAGCTTTACTTAACTAGAGCTAACTTGGACAGAATATTTTAAATATTCAAATCCAAACATAATTATATGAGTAAATGTATAGAAACTAAGATCGCAACTTAAAAAAAAAATTATGTAAAACGTTTTCTAAGACTACGTTGAATATGAGCTTTAAGAAATATATCAAAAACTCACAAAACTTATTTCATTTAAGTATTACTCCAATGCTACAAATATCACTTTCCTAACACATGGTACTCTAAGCTTAGGGAAACAAAATTTCACACAACTATCTAAACCCATGACAAATTTACATATCTGTTCAGTTTAGAGGGGCAGATGAAAACTGGCCATGAGCAGATACAAACAAAGTTCACATGTCTAACCAAATCCTCACATAATTCATACTGACAAAGTATAAACAGCTTCATACAATAGCTGGTGAGTCCCACAAGCATTTAAATATTTAGCCATAATAACATCTCAAGTGTTCAAGAATGTTCTTCAGATAATGTAACTAGGAAGAGAAGGGTGAAGTTGATATATATGAAGGGTGAAACACATAGGAGAATTGTTTTAGTTAATTGATGGAAATTAAGCATTTCTTCACACTAGCTCTATATACGCTAAGGTTTATGATAGATAGAATCAACATGAAAAATTCAATGCTATGGCGGGATTTGAACCACAGATCTTCTGTTGACTCTATGTATCATAAACCTTAGCCTATAAATGGCTAGTGTGAAGAAATAACTAATTTCTATCAATTAACTAAAATAATAACAGTTAAATTATGAAGCCTGGGACTCAAGTACTTACGATAGTAAGTCGCCACAAACGGTGTATCTGAGATGCGAGAACCCCTAGTGGTTTACCACAGAAATATACGAGTCAAATGGAGAATTTAATGTCAGGACGTTACTTGGCCATGGTAGCTCAATGGGTTAGAGCAACTGGACGGAAACCAAGAGATACGCGGTTCAAATCCCAGCCATGGCATTGAATTTTTCATGTTGACTAACATAGGAGAATTCCAACTCTTAATAAATCTGGGAAGGAAGAGGTGAAGCAAAGGGTACAATTGAAATTGAGTTTTTATTTATGCATGCTCTTTAACAGCTGCAGTTCTCATCTCCTGTGTCCATATCCTACTGGGCATGAAAAACTTCTGTTTTACTCAGATGTCCCTTTATGACACTGAAGATTCTTTTAAATGCCATAAATGTACCACATGGGACCATTAGCTTTATTTTGCTTCTGGAGGAAGCCATGCTAAATATTTTTATGCCTGGAAAAGAATCTATTGCCCTCTGTGGGTTTGAACCCATGACCTTGGGAACTAAAGGCTAATACTTTGCCCCTAGACTTTGAAGGATGGTGCAAAGGACACAAAGGGCAGCAAGCAGTGTCCCTAATGTTGGCAGAATCATCCATTCAAATCTCTCTCCACTACACAAGAAGAAGTCTCACTGAATGTATATGATATTCAGACATCAGGACAAACATTTGCTCAGAGCAAATTCCTCACCCACCATCTGCTTGCATGATCCTTCTATCTTGAAACACAGCAAGGAAATTAAATCTCAGGAAATGGGGTACAGGAAAATTTACAGTATGACATATACCACCCCAGTGCTCAGCTATCACTTCGGAAAGTGCAAAAAGACTAAGGTCAGTGTAGGAAGGCTATTGTGAATTGAAACTAGGGCCTTTAAATGCAGGTCTTACACAGTACTGCAGAGCCAATAGCATTAGTTTCATATTTTAATGTACTCTACATTTTTGCTACAGTGCATTTTTTACTTTGCCCTTTGACTTCCAGTTACACACAATTTTAAAATTTAAATCAATTTTTAGAGGCTATTTATGGGTAATACAACATATAGATTTGGTTAAAGTCGTTTTTAAGAAGGTGAAAAAATGAATGTTGGCCCAGCGAAAGAGCGGGTGGGAAATTTGCTCGAAAATATTTACCTTGCACACTTAAACTGACATTATGCAATAATTCTAAAACTGACATTTATTATTTTTCTGCAGATACTCATAGCTTGTGCTTCTTTTCTAATGAAATCATGAAATGTAATTTTTGGATGGAATATAGTATTTCTCTCTCTACCATAAGCATGCAGAGGAAGCAATAAAAAGTTAAAATAAATAGCAGCCATAAAAAAGTATAAAAGACATAGAGCAACCCCAATTTTTTTCAGTTTGGCTTTCATTGAATTTAAAGAAGTTCACATTTGTGAACAAGTAAAAGCTTCTGCACATTTAAATTTACGAGTATCTGTATCTTAAATGCGAAGTGGGGACACTTAGCATGTAGCTACATTATGTCATATTAAATGTGTAACTTAACCTATGTATTGAAGTTTTCAAATTAAATTACATTTGAGTATCTTACTCGCACTTCATCTGGAAACATGGCCATCCTTACGGAAATTTTCTTGATACTGGGCAGCATGTTGTTTGCAGATGGAGTCAGATATTCGGAGCCCCTTAAGTGTTTAAGTTTCTCATGAAAATTATAACTGCAATAAGCAGATACTTTAATCATAGTTGACATTCCTATGCTGCCAAACATATCTCACAGCATATTACAAAATCTGTATTAACATTCATTAATTCTTCTTGCTGACATTAATAATATAATGCTTCATCTGCAAAAGCAATTAAGTTAAAATAAGACCTGAAGCTTTCCTGGCAACGAATATACTTAATTTCTTCTCGGGCAGCAAGCCAGGTGAAAAGACATTCTTGTTTCTAAAAACAGCAATGGTACACTGGGGCATGCTATATACCGCAAGCCTACACACACCAATCTCGGTCTGAATGCTCAAGGTTTCCATCATAAGTCTCAACAACTGGGAGTTCTCAATACACTGGCCCACAGAGCTTTGTCTATCTCTAATCTCAGCCACATAAAATAGGAATTACAGCATCTGAGACTCACTTTCTGTCAAAACGGTTACTCCGAATATGATGTTGAAGCCTCGATCACCAAAGCTAGGAAAGGGAAACCTGTACTACAGCAAGCATCAGATAAGCCTACCACTACAGCTTGCATTCCATTTGCCAGCAATCCATCCAGCACAATCAGCATAATTCTTGCCAAATACAACATCAGGACCATCCACAAGCCATCTTTAAAGAATAAACATGTGTTGAGACAAGTGAAAGACAAACTGGACTTCCAAGTTCCGGGAGTGTACCGCATTCCCTGTGAATGTGGAACACCATATATAGGACAAACCAGAAGGACCATCACGACCAGAATAAATGAACATGAGCGGAGCATTCATTTAATGCAACCTGAGAAGTCTGGGCTGGCAGAGCATTGTTTTGATAGCGACCATAGAGCCAATTTTTGGGAGACGACCATCTTGGCAATATGCAACAGTTACTGGGAGCAGAGAATTCGCCATTTCCTCTGAAAGGAGCAAGCTTAATCATGATGCTGGATTTCAGTTCAGTTTCTCTTGGAAACCAGCCTTAAAAATGGAAATCCATCAATTTAAGAAGCAAAGATCAATACAGCTTGATAATCAAGTTAATTAGCTACGTTTCTTTGACCCAATTAATTTTCTATACTCACGTCATCTCCGGACCTGGCATTTAATTTACTGAAAACCGTCTTTTATTCACTAATGCGAATTTTGATAGTATTTTGTCTTTGTTTATATTTGTGTTATATCCAGTGTTTCATTTGTGGTTATAACATTTAATAAACATCCTAATGATGGAAGAGATGCACACTCCCGAAACTTTGATTTCTAATTGTGTGTTCACCTGGCTTGCTGCCTGAGAAGAAATTGAGCATAATTAAGTTCATCAACAGAAAGATCATTAACACTAACCTACACCCAGTTTCTGATATTAACTCCACTCACATTATTGTGTGGTTGCAATTCCTCAACCATAGTTATCTTGTAATGTATTAATTTTAAAAGTGTAGCACCATTCCAAGCTATGTTTTTTGTTTTTTTTTTTAAATTCCTGATTTCTGTGCAAGCTTTTTCTGAGACACTTCTTGGGATTTCTTTCTAACTTTTTCTGTGCTATTACAGAATTTTTCCTTTGATTTTTTATTAAAAACAGATTTCATTTCCCTATGAGGTGCTTCAAAGCAGAAAATGTGCCTATAAATCACTGCTTCGCTCCTCTACAAGAGTTTATTGTCACAAGGAAATTGCACATTTAGATTTAGTGTCAAAAGGATACAAAATTTTTGGCATTGCAGCAGCACTAACACATTATAACATAAACATATATTCTTACAATGTAGCAGCCTTCACATAACTGATTATTCGATTCACAAGTGGTGGGACACAAGTGGTTAGAGACAGCACAATACTGGGCACGCAGTTCCCTGTAATATGGCCACACATCCAAACTAAGGCACTGTATGTGTTTAGAAATAATTTGAAATGAATCAATATGGGGTTAGTTGCATTCACAATATGGAAAAGAAAACGTAACTGTTTACATATTGTAAATAATTTTTTATCACGGATGAATCAATCCAGGAATAGATAAGAAGCATATAAGATGCTTTATAGATGCTGCATGTCAGTTCAAGTAGAATAAAGCTTATAGGATTTAACAACAACTTTGTACGTGGTTGATAATGTAGAAAAAATTATTCGCATTAATGTAGTTTCCAACAAGCTTTACATCTTTTGCATAGTAAGATTTTCTTATTCAGAATGAAGGAGACTTTAAAGGCTGTTTGGGAAAAGAATCAATATATATCTTTATTAATTATTTAAATGTCTATGTGAATTCAATTTTAATGAAAGTTGGGTGAATTTTTAAGAGAGTAAAAAATGTCTATGAGTAAGGACCATCATACAATGAAGCCCAAAATTATAGAATAAAAAATATTTAAATTGTTCTGTGTGGGGTAGATTGAAGTAATGGAATTTTCTTGAAAATTTTCATGCCACATCCTTGGAAGATACTGAACTTACATGCAAATATTTCATTGGTATATCTTTTAATCATTTCTTGAGTCATGCTCTTCATAGATAAACATGTAGTTGCACACACATATGGATCACTTTTTTGTTTTTTCAGAAAACAATCTTTCACCTGTATGTCAAGTGAAATACTTACATCAAGCTTTTGGGTGGAACTCAATACCTTCTCCACCTGTCATAAGTAAGTGGTAGAGAAGGTGAAACAGTGCATCTTCACACAGCAAAATAATGTACAAAATTTTGTTCATTCTATCATAAAGAATTAAAACTTGGAAATTTTAGGATTAGCAGTTTTCAAATTCTGCACAGGCAACTTGGAAATAAAGTTGACAATAAATGTATATAAATTCTGTTGTGCCTAGAATATATCTCTCGATTACGCGCTAGCCCTTCTGGAGACATTTGTATGCAAATATCAAGGTTGTGAAACTTATTGCTAAGTGTTGGTTTTGGGTGTCAAGGGGGTTCTTCCTCATATTTACCATGCATTTGAAAAAAATTGTTCCAGTCATTGGTTCTCTGTCACTGTTTTATTTTCACTCATGAGATATGAGGCACATTAAAGAGATAATACTGTCATCTAGTATGATGTTAAAGGTTGTTTCCTTTCAGGCATGAATTCAATTTGGGTGTATCCCTTTACATATACAGTACTGATAAATTATTGCAGTGTTTAAGCTTACCTAACGGTAGATATTTGTAGGTTAAAATTTAATCCTGAAAAACCTTACCTCTGACCAAGTGTTATCCATGCACTCAACGATTTATGATCATTATGATATTATCTACAAAATCTACAGTTTACAAGAGGAAAAAGAATTGGAATATGAGAGAGGTTTAACAATTAGAGCCCATAATTATTATTTTTGTACATTCCAGGTTCAAGACAACAACAAAATGTTTTCAAAACTCAAAACCTCAGAAACTAGGGAAATGATATAGACTTGATATGTTGTGGTATGTTTTCAGTTAATAATGATTATAAATCCATGCTCAACATTAGTGCATAATTGTAATTATCTATATAAAGGCATACAGTTTCATGGAAAGATAAAGTAAAGGGTTAAATTTAGATAGTTGTTTGGAATGAATTTGAGTTGAGTAGGGAGCTTATATTCTACTTGTATTAAGGTGACTTAGAATGGACACTGATCAACTTAAATTCTTCTCTGAGTAGTAAATTACACCATTGTCTTTAATGTGCTAAAATTAAAAAACATTAGATATATGTGTTTATGTCTATGATTACTAACATGTTTAGTAGATGGAAAACTAATTGCTAACTGAAAAGAAAATCTCAGTAAATATTCGAAAACATTATGTAAACAAAAAGAAACTAAAGACAGTCATTAAGGAGATTCAGTTGATATGGGCTTAAAAGAAAATAATGACTAACATCAAAGACTTCTCAACCCAGAGGTCCTGAGCTTGATTCATCCAGGGGCAAGAGAGTTTTCGTTAATGAGAATCATTCTCTATCATTCATTGAATCTGGATATGTAAGCAAACGTAAATGTGCCTAGGAATAAAAAGGTAGTAAAAACCAATGTTAACATCTCTAAAGTTCAGCAAGTAAAGGGGACTAAAACGAAATAATCATTCCAATGTTGTAACCACTCTTTTATTCTGTTGACGGCACTCTCTTCCTCCAAATAATCAAATGGTTCAGCAGTAAAAAGGTTCCATTACATTTAAAGTATTTGTAAAATCATAAAGTAATATATAAAATCACATTTTATTCCCGAAACAGAAATGTGGAAAGCACAATAGATTGTATTACTTTTACAAAAAGCACAAAATACATAATGCTATCACTGACAGAGATTCAAGAGTGCTGAGATGGCAACAGAACATAACCTATTAATATGTGATACAAGATTTAGGAAACCAAGGAAACCAGAGGGTAATGAATACCTAAGGATAAAAGTAGGGAGTCTAGAAGGTAGTGAGAAGAGAAAGGCTTATGCAGAAAATATAAAAACAAAATTGGAACAGGTTCAAAATGAATATGGAGAAATAAACATGATCAAAAATGAAGAACACTTAAGGAAGCCATGATAAGCTCAGCTGAGGAAATTTGCGAGACTGGTAAGATTAAGGAGAAATGTAAGAGAATGAGATAGTAGAATGATACAATAAAAATAAAAGTTCAGGAGAAGAAATGACCCCGGAAAGAATACATTGCAAACAAAACAGAACAAAACTGGAAAAATTATGTTGAAAAAAGGAATGAAGCCATAATTACAATAAAGGAAGCAAAAAAGAAAGTTTAGAACTTAAGACAAATTCCAAAATGCTAATAAACAATTTTAGCAAATAGTTAAAAGGATGAAAGTAATGAAAACTAAAGGGGTTCAGAAAAATAAGGGATAGGAAAAATGTAGTTAAAACAGAACTGATAGAGATATTGAAGGTATGGTCAGAGTATTATAAAGAAGCATTTGCAGAAGGAAAGGAAAGCGAAATGGTAGAAAATCAGGAAAGGGAAGAAATACTAAGAATAGCAATGGACAAAATGAGATTAAAAAGGGCAGCAGGATGGGATAAAGTAGAACTAGAAATGATTAAGTGTGCAGAAGGATGAGCATATAAATGGTTAATAGAAGTAATGAATGAAGCTCGGAGAACTGAGAAGATATCAGATGAGTGGCAGAATATCATAATACCTATTTATAAAACAGGAAAAGTTCTTAATTTTGAAAATTATAGAGCAATCTGCCCTTAGTTAGTTCTTCTTAAATTATACAAAAGAATAAGTGAGAGAAAATTAAGAAATAAAGTGGAAGAAAAACTGGAGGAAGAACAAAGTGTGTTTGGAGAGAATATGCAAACACAAGATCACATGTTTGTAATGAAGTAGATAATGGATCTAAGATTGAGTAGAGGAAGGAAGATTTATGTGGCCTTTTTAAACTTAAAAATAGCCTTTGATACAGTACCTAGAGAAAATATGTGGAAAGCGTTACTGAGATTGGATGTTGATAAAAAATTAAAGTAATTAAGAATTTTTGCAAGAAGGTGGTGGGAATAATAGGGATATCTGGAGGTTATCAGAAGAGTTTGAAATGAAAAAGGATGGTAAAACAGGGAGATAGCCTGAGCCCACTTCTATTTATTATATTGATGAACCAAAGTATTATATACTACGAAAAGGGAATGAGTAAGCTGGTAGTAGAATACTCGAATATGAGACCAGTAGGTTGAAAGGTATTAGTATTTACAGAGATGTTTTACTATGGCAGAAAGTTAGGAGAGATTTTACTGAACTCTCGCTAATCTGGCCCTCAGTGGTCCTGCCTATCAGTAATCCAGCCCACATCTGGGCTTTTGAAGTTCACGTAATGTTAAAAGTGAAAATGATGTGCAACAATATGTCAACTATTTTATTGTTATTGTATACAATTGTTGCTGTGTTATTGAATTTGTGGATTTCTTTAGTCTAGTACATACAATGTTTTCTAAATGAAACTTGATATGGTAGATTTCAAACACACACTGGAAGTTGTGGATAAGCTGTAAAGTGGTTGCTTGATATAAAGCATGCTGCAATCAAATATCATCATTGTGGCAACTAAAAATTTAGGACACGTTTCATATTGAGTGATATTGTATATGCACACAAAATCTACAAGTTTTGTACAAAAATTAATGTATCTTTGGATTAATAAAGTACACTGTATAGCCAAACATCAAATCGAAAATCTGGCACTTTCACTAATCTGGCACCCATATCAGCAAGGAACGGCCAGATTAGTGAGAGTTTAGTGTACAGCTAGCAGTAATGGAGTGGGATAACACATTAGAAGAAAGAGGGATGAGAATGAATGTTAAAAAGATAAAGTGATGACAATAAGTAAGGAAGAGTGAGAAATATGCATTTATTGGAAGGGAGAGAAATTAGAAAATGTGAGAAGCTATGAATACTTAGGCAGATGTTAAACAAATTGTATAATAAGCTGAAGAAATAAACAGTATGATCAAGAAAGCAATGAATGTATATTACAAAAGATACAGTACTATAATTGGAAAGAGGGAATTAAATCAGTGAACAAAGTTAAGGGTAAATGCAGTCAATTTTAATATATGCAAGTGAAAGTTGGACAATACTAGGTCAAAATACAAGTAGAGTAGAAGCGGCCCAAATGGAGAGTTGTTGGATTTACCGAAAGAGATCAGGTCAGAAATAGTACTATTACAGAAAGCTAAAATCAAGAGAGTATAATAGAGACAATAGAGAGAAATCAACTAAGATGGCTCAGGCAAATAGTAAGAATGAATAAAGGAGGAATATCAAGAAGGATATATGAGACAAGAACAGAGATAAGGGGAATGGGAAGACCAAGACTAGAATGAAGGCAATACATACAAAGAGTAGTAGCCAGTTGGGGAAAAACAATGAGAGAAATACGCATAATGGCACAGGACAGGAATGAATTCAGGAAGTAGCTGAAGAAGCCTGATGCCTAATGGCATATGGGATAGATAAAAAGAATTGTTTCTAAAAAAAATATATTGGGTGTTTCAAAAGTCTGTTCGAACGTTAAATCACTATAAATCTTGTAATACTTGAAGTAGGGAAAAAACAAAACACATTACAGTGTTGAGCAAACAACGGAATTTACAAAAAACTGGAACTACTCCTGGCACCTCTTTGTTCAGTGTGAATCACTTTATCAGCAGCATTATGCACAGCATGTTGCAGTTTATGTTCTGAAATATTGACAATTTCTTGTGAGATGGCATTTTCAGTTACAGTGGGATTGTTGAACGCACAAGGAAAATTTACTTTATAAGGTAATCTTATAACCAAAATTTGGCTGGATTGAGGTCAAAAAATTACTTTTCCTACATACGTTACCAGAAGATGAAGCACCAGTGAAATGAGATGGCAGGGGAAACCAGTGATCCTGGACAAAACCTGCCCCAGTGCCATGTTGTCCACCACAAATCTCACTTTGCTGTTGCCTGGGATCAACCCTGGGCTGCCTTGGTGAGAGCCGAGCAATGTGGACATTCATCTTTCAGGATATGGGAAAACCCTGAAAAAAACCTTATCCAAGTATCTCACCCTGACCGCGATTCAAACTCAGGACCTCTTGAACATGAGGCAGACATGCTGCCACTACGCTACCAAGGCGGGCAGGCTAATGATGAATTGTGAAATGAAGCCCTACCATATTGTAACTTTTAAATCTTTTAAGCCTTGTTGAATTACAAGGGTTGGCTGTTAAATCCCGGGCCTCACATAGAGATGGCGCCACTGGGCCAGTTTGACAGATAGCATCTTATAGTGTAACTCAGAAATAGCTTGTATCCATAGTTACACATGAATAGCTTGTTTAGTTTTTGAATGACAGCATTTTAAACAAGACAAGTGTAGAGGTTTCACAGAAATGGACAATTTGGAAAAACAAATATTGATTAAATACTTCCATTTGAAAGTCCTAACCCCTAAAGAAATCAAGCAGGAAATGCACAGTATATTGAAAGACTCTTCCCCTTCATATACAATAGCATTATATACAAGGTGGGTTGCAGAGTTTAAAATGGGATGAATGAGCACTAGTAGGACGCCTGGACGCCTTGTAGAAGGCATAACTCCAGAGATCATTGAAAAAATGTATTGTTTAGTACTGGAAGACCATAGATTAAGGTTGTTTGAGATAGCGGAGGCTGTGAACATATCAAAAGAACGTGCAGGTAATATCTTAAGTAATGTTTTGTGCTTTCACAAGGTCTGTACAAGATGGGTGCCGCATTTGTTGATATGTGATCAAAGGTTGCTAAGAAAAACTTATTCTGTTAAGAATTTGGATTTGTGCCATAAAAATTCCAGTGAATTTTTGAGACGTCTTATTGCATGGATGAAACTTGGATACATCACTACACTCCAGAAAGTAAATCACAGTGAAAACAATGGATTGCACAAGTGAATCAACTCCCCTCAAAAAAAACAAAGTCAATTTTGTCAGCTAACAAGGTTAGGGTGAATGTTTTCTGGGAAGCACAGGGAATTATTTTTATTGATTACTTGGAAAAGGGTAAAAGTATCACTGGTGACTACTACGCAAACTTACTACAACATTTGAGTGATGAGGTGAAAAGAACCTAATTTGGCAAAGGAAAAAATTTTGTTTCTTCACAACAGTGCTCTGGCCCATCATTCAGTCTTTGTAATGGGAAAAATTGCAAATTAAAGTCAAAATTGCTTGAACATCCACGCTGTTCACCAAATCTAGTGCCCAGTGACTACCACCTGTTCCTGAACCTCAAAAAATGTCTTGAAAGATGAAGATTTCACAGCAACGAGGAGGTCATTGATGCGGTAAACAGCTGTTTTGAGGACCATGGTAAATCGCATTACAGAGATGGTTTAATTAAATTAGAACACCGATATGACAAATGTATTAGCCTTTCTGGAGATTATGTTGAGATATAAGAAAAAAAAGTCTTTTTTTTTGAGGCCTGGGACTTATCAGCCAACTCTCGTAGTGTAAGGATAATTTTCTGACCAAAGTCTGTAAGTATGTGTGTTAGCTTCACCATTAGAAATAAATGGTGCTTCATCTATTCAGAAAATTTGTGCAGTCAGTCATTAATTTCAATATCTGTTTGTATAAATAAAGCAAAATCGTATCTTTCCTGCCACCACCTTCCTTAAATACAAATGTTGCTTTTAGTTTATATGGACGCAGACAAAATGTTTTCTTGTAATTCTCCAAACTGTACCATTACTCATCTGAAGTTGCCTGGACATCTGAGTAATCTATTACGAGGGCTGTTCAATAAAGAATAATCACAATTAATTAGAGCCAACTGAAAAATTCAATGCCATGGCCGGGATTTGAACCACGGATCTACTGGTTTCCGTCCAGTCGCTCTGACCCTTGAGCTACCATGGTCAACGTGCCTTCCTGACATTAAATTCTCCAATTGACTCATTATATTTCCTGGTGGACCACTTAAGGTTCTCATATTTGAGACAACTACTTGTGGCGACTTACTATTGTAAGTACTTAATTACCAGGATTTTTATCGTAGATTATTTTTTTAATGTAAATTTATATTGAGGAATTAATCCTTAAAGAATTAATCGTTTTAAATACATTACTCCGGTATATGGGTGATTTTTGATTAATTAGTGGTTCAAATCCCGGCCATGGCATTGAATTTTTCAGTTGGCTCTAATTAATCAAAAATCACCCATATACCAGAGTAATGTATTTAAAAGGATTAATTCTTTAAAGATTAATTCCTCAATATAAATTTACATAAAAGAATAATCTACGATAAAAATCCTGGTAATTAAGTACTTACAATAGTAAGTCGCCACAAGTAGTTGTCTCAAATATGAGAACCTTAAGTGATCCACCGGGAAATATAATGAGTCAATTGGAGAATTTAATGTCAGGAAGGCACGTTGACCATGGTAGCTCAAGGGTCAGAGCAACTGGACGGAAACCAGTAGATCCGTGGTTCAAATCCCGGCCATGGCATTGAACTTTTCAGTTGGCTCTAATTAATCAAAAATCACCCATATACCGGAGTAATGTATTTAAAAGGATTAATTCTTTAAGGATTAATTCCTCAATGTAAATTTACATTAAAAAATAATCACAATTTTTCTTTTTGACAACATACCTTTACTCATCCTCATAATTTTGATTTTCCTTCTCAAAATAGTCCCCCCTGAATGTAATGGACTTGTCCCAGCATTTCTGCCAGTTTACAAAGACATGTTGGAAACCATTTTTTGAGAGATCCTTCAAAATCGCCTCTACAGCCTTCACCACTACTTCTGATGATGGATAATGCCTCACACGAAGGCGTTTCTTCAAATTAGGTAATAGAAAAAGGTCAAATGGGGCTAAATCCTGACTATAGGGAGGGTGAGGGATGCACCTCACGTTGATGTTTGAAGATATTCAGCAGCAACATTGACAATATGTGGCCACACATTATCGTGGTGCAGCATCCAGCCTGCTTCACGGAAATGTGGTCTTTTGCGCCTGATATGGACTTGCCATTTTTCAGGACATCCCTGTAGTATTGTCCAGTTACTGATGTGTGTGCAGGTGCAACAGGCTGATAAACCATTCCATGAATATCAAAGAATGACATGACCATAAATTTCCCAGCAGAAACAAACACTTTGCTTTTTGGGGGTTGGTGATGTAGGAGATTTCCACACTGAGCTTTGCTGTTTGATCTCAGGATCAAAATGTTGTAGCCAAGTTTCATCAGCATTTGAATGAAACTCCGGATCTTCCTCTAACATCAACTTTAACTGCATGCAGACCTGCATGCGAATGTCCTTTTGTTCGGGAATCAACAGTCTTGGAACTCATTATGCACAAACATGTCTCATGTGTAAAGTTTCTGTCACCAACGTGTGGCTGGCACCCAATGAAATGTTCAGTATTTCAGAAAGTGAATTGAAGGTAATTCGTCGATCCTCTCTCACAATAACAGCAGCAGTATTGATGCTTTCTTCCTTATGAGCAGTAACTGGAGCACCTTGTCCACCTTCCTTTGAAATAGATTGTCTCCGCCCTTTAAACATTTTAAACCACCTTTGAGCTGTGCTGTAGGGAAGAACAGACTCTCCATAGGCCTCCTGTAAGATTGTATAGGCCTCAACTGAAGATTTGTTGAGATGAAAGCGAATTTGAACGCCGCATATTGTACCTCACATGTTAGTTCCATTGCAGCGGTAGGCGATACTGAACATGTCTGAACTTGTCTGGTTCTCACAGGTGGGAACCAGGACTACCAACAATGAAATTATTATAGCGTGTGTGTTTCACATTAAGCTAACAGAATATAATAAGATTGAATTTTAGTGCGAAAAATTATGATCATTCTTTATTGAACAACCCTCGTAATTCCATAATAATTGTTTCTATTAAAGTTTACAATTCCTTGACATGTTTACTGTTCACAGGTCTTTGTGGCTGCTAGTGATATCACTGAGCACAAATAAATCTAATCTAATCTAATCTACTTATTTCATTATTTGCTTGAAGCAAATAGGAGCCTCAGCAACAGTTATATCATCATTAGTGTTGTAGATTTGTTATCGGCAACAGAAGCCTGTTTCTTTACACTTCTTGATTAAATTCATAAAGTTATGAATAGAATATGACCATACACTTAAATTCTTAAGAGTTTCTATATTTCCTCAGACCTTGAGTGAGACTCTTATTGCTTTCATAATAGGATTGAGTCAGTTGTATTCTAACATTTAGTGACAGAGCCATGGTTTGAAACTTACGAATTCCTGTAGTAGTAGGTGAAATCACTAGTGTTCAAAGCAACAAGATAATAGCAACTTTAAATGTTAAAAGAAAAGGAAAAAAATTATTTTCGCAACACTGTGATTGGTGTTTGTTACTTCTAGCTCAAACACACACACACACACACACACACACACACACACACACACACACACACACACACACACACACACACACACACACACACACACACACACACACACACATATATATACATGCATAATGTTTAATTTTTGAACATACTTTTGAAAGACTCCATACTTTTACTAATGCTTTCAATGGGCACTTAAAATATAATTTGTTTTCACCTCTAGTACTCGCTGTCTCTTGAATGAAAAGTGCATCAGGATTAAGAACTGTTGACTTCCCTTTCTTCAGAATGAGGAATCATCTTCTTTCTTTGTGCTGTCGTGCAGGTGTAAATTTGTACATGCCCTGGTCATTTTGACAATGCGTGAAGAGGAAATTAAGCATTTGATATGTACTGAAAGTTAAATACTCAAATTGAATAATATTATAATTATGGTGGTGATGATGGCGCACATCAGTAAACATAACATGGAGTCTTAACAGTTATTTGCGAGCTTACATCAGCTGTGTTCCTGATTTTTTGTACTGTTTACTTGAACTTCCTTCTGGACCTGTCTCCTACAACTACTGCTTCAACACTACAATGGCATAACATCAAAAACCTGCTTAGTAGCATAAACCAGCTTAGCAGTAGGACAAAAACTGCTATGGACATTAAGGTTAAAGCAGTCACAATAAACAATATATGGACATTGTGATTGCAATACCTGACACTTTACATATGTCACATACAACAGGACAAAATGATTGCATACAAGTGGAGCAACAAGCAAAAAGAACTCTTTAGAAACTACATGAATTCATGCAAAATTGGAATTAGTGCAAAAATGAGCATAAAAAGGATTTTTGGCAATCTTCCTGTAATTCATAATGAAGTTTACAACAAAGCAGAGGCTCTTATTACAAAATCAAACAGCTCTTATTTCATGAATGGAAATTGTTGTTTATGATATATACTTAGACCTGCCAAATACTTTTATCGTAGCTCTGGGCTTGAAGGGGGCCAAGCTCACTTTAAAGACAGAATAATCACTTATGCTTGAATGATAACCAAGTAAAAGCTTTAAGTAACTGTGTCCTTTTGAACCAGAATCAGATAAAGAACTCAACTCAGTAAGCAAAAATTTAGAAATTGAATATTTTCCACAACAAAGTCCACAATGTTTCTTTTCTTTTAAACAACTTAAACTACATGTAGCTTTAACATCTTCATTCCCTTTTAGTACTGAATATCTTAATATACAAATGCAGAAATTACAAAAGAAGGTGCATTTGATAGTTGGCAATCTACACACTGTGCTCCAGAGTATTCTCTATAAGTGCAAAAGCATATCTCTCAGAGGGTATAGATATTTTGTTTAAGTTTTGAGAGATAAACAAAAATTGAATTGTATCTTGATACACAATTTACATAAGTAGGAAGTTACTATAACTGATGTTTGTAAATTCGAAATAATTTTTTTTGCGATCATTTTAGTTAGCAGTACATTTAGCCTAGGGTATTTATCTATTCTTCAACCAGGATGCAGTGCTGACAGCGTGTATTACAACCGACAGCAATAAGCAGAAACCTCAACCACAGCGCACAAGGAATCACGATGCAATGATGCCACCTGAAAGACTGCTTTGTAAGTCCGGCGATCCTATCCCATTCGCTACAGAAACAAGTGCATATCATGTGATAAAACTAATAATCATTCAGATAGAGAAGCTTAGTTTCAGGCCATTAACAGCGGTTTGACATTTATTACTTCACTTGCATGACTATCACCAATAAAATTAACTTAAGCTTGTTGAGATAGTGCCGTATCATATGAAATTGTTATCAGGGATGAAACTGATTTAATATTTATCCCAGTGCTGTTTGAGAACTATGTAATTTGTCTAGATTTCAGAGAGAAAATTAAGTTGGCACATGAAAGCACTAATAAAATATGATTTTAAATAAGTCTGAAACCTCATAAAGGTAAACAATGATTCATTGAATATGTTGGATTTAATGACAGCAGAATAGAGGAAAGCTGTTCTATGGAAGCTTGGGAAACTATTCTGTGACTTATTCTAGCCAAACCTTCTTACAGACCCCATTACATTATGGACAGAGCGGTAATTATATGTAAAGGCTTATCTATGGATGATAAGGCAGATTTGCATGATGATCCTGCTTTAATAAATCAGTACCTACAGTAATTTGTACAATTTCATTACACTACCCCTGAAAAGAAAGCATTCAAACTTCTATAATTTCAATTGCAATGTATTGTAATGTGTTACGCCAGGGTTTAAAGAATGGCATATTATTCTATTATTAGCTAGCTTACCTTGTGTGCTTAGCTTTTTAAACTCCTGGGAGAATTAATTAATATCATTTGCTTTATGAAAGAATTGAACATTGTCCTAGAGAGCTTTATTCTGCATCATCTCCTTTACAGCTTGTAATTCAATTTCATTTAGTCCCAGCTATCCCAAATAATGAATGAACGCCCACCTGTGTAGCATAGGTGTTATCATGTCTGCCTCATGTTCAAGAGGTCCCGAGTTCGAATCTCAGTCAGAGTGAGTTATTTGGATATGTTTTTCCCAGGCAATGGACTAATTTACGCACTGTGAGTTTCTGCATATGAGTATGGCTCTCATTTATTCCTGGACTATTCTGCTTCCTCTTCTTTATCTTCCCTAGTGATACACATATCATAATATAGGGGATTCTTGTTCCTCTTAACCCTTATGCCCATAGGTATTGAGTTGATGAGTGGAAACTCCGGATCAGAAAGAGAATCCAGGATCAGCCCGATGCCTGGTATGAGAGTGAGAGAAGTGGATGACAGAATAAGGGTGAGATGAATGATAGGAAAGATGAAGATGGAAACATTGCTGGAATGCTGGCGGGGGAAACCAGAGAACCTGGAAAAATCCCACCTCAGTGCCATACTGTCCACCACAAGCTTTACATGTAGTCGTCTGGAATCAAAGCCAAGCCACTTTGGCATGGGCCTGGGCTGTTCACCTCCTTATATTACATCTCCTGAAGGCATGTAGAAGTCATTACTATTTTGTCTTCTATGGTATGTCAATGATGAACAGTGCCTTCATTTATTTGTAGTAGATAAATTATAATCCATATTAATAGCTATATACATGCTGCAGCATATATTTCTCTGTGAACAATGTCTCTTGGCTCTGTGCTGACTCTTCATTTCAGTTTGTTTTACACTTTTATTTATTTTTCAGATTGTATAAGAACATTCCTAATTTTACAGTCTTTGTTAAGGACTTCTTTTATTGTAAGACTTGATGCTTTAGCAACGAGCATTTCACAGCAATTACTCAGTTCCTGATGAAAGCCATGGAGTGTAAAATGACTGAAAGCTTGGTCTTCTTAAATTTGACGCAGCTGATCACCCGTGAAGTCTTAATCCACTTTTTTTATAGCTGTATTTCAGTCAGTTTTATTTCTGATGTATATGTTGTTCTATTCATTACTACTATCACATTAGAATATTTCATGAGCTACACCTTATCATCTACACAGTGGAACTGACCTTGTAAAAATATTTTCATTGTCCTTTCAGCCTCCAAATCCCCATTGTTATTTAGGCTAACACTTCTCTTTCATCTTTGTTTACCCTGTCTTTATATTTTCCATTTGCCATCTGATTTTCGCTTTGATATCAAATATGAAAACATCATTTTCTTCTATTTCAGTAAATAAGTGTTGTAGTTCCATATTTTAAAAAGCCTTTTTATGCTTCTTTACAGAAATCTTTATGCCCCACTTCACCAACAGCTCTTAAAATCGATGTTAACAAATGTAACACAATTGTCACAGCGCTAACAGAGTTGTTAAATTTCTTGCATTTCACCAACCTGTTTTCTGAAAATGTTAACAAACATGTGTTAATGTCAAAAACTTGTAAATATTACAGCTATAGAAACCTATGGATGAATCGTATTATTTTCTGAATGTACTGCGATGCACTTTTGTTTTCATTTACATCTGCACACAGCTGAAAAAATGGCGGTTGAATAAAATCGTAAACAAAAGCCGTGAGACAAATTTCTCATCAATGGGGAAATAATTGTGAATTGAATTGGTGACAAAGTGTAAGAATATCATGGAAAATAAGAGGACAGATGCAGTGAATGTAAAAAAGAAAGATGTCACGTGGGAAAATATTGGAAATGAATTTAACTCAAATGCATGTGTCACTACTACAAGCACCTAACAACTTTGTCAGTATTACGTAAATTTAAAATGAGGTGCCAGGAAGGAGATATGACTTGAACGTTTCAAGCCAGGAGTTGTACAGTATATTATCCACATAATTCAGTGAATTGTAAAATCGCAAAGTTATACTTGAAGCAAAGGCAAGATCGGCATATTGCTTTCGATGCATATTCTAACTCAGTGTGGCGTAAATTTAAAACAAGGAGCTAAGAAGGACAAGTGACTTGAACATTTCAAGATGTGAGGTGGACGGTGTATTATCCACATAATTCAGTGAATTTTAAAATCGCCAATTTATTAATACTTGAAGCAAAGGCGAGATCGGCATATTCCTTTCGATGCATGTTCTTAACTCCCTTGTACTTCTGCAGTAACCTTCATAGCAACTTGTTTCGACATTCTACACCACTGTAGAAAATTTTCTCCTTATAGGCCATACTCTATTATGAATGCCACTTAGACGGTCTTAAATATAGCAAATTGACTTCAACAGCTGAATTCTTGCCTGCCATCTTAACTATTTACAATTGTTAAGGACTTAACATCAGAAATTTGGCTTGTTAGTTTAATAAGAGATTTTACGCTAACAGTTGTTGGGGAAATGCAATTTTTGTTTTAACTATTGCTAAACTCGTAATGTCTTAACATGTGTTGTCGAAATCGGGCATTAATGTTATGTTTCCTCATTCTTCACATATATTCTCTATTACTCTTCAGTTAATAAATGTATAGCTGCTAAATGTAGCATTTCAGAAACCTGTTGAACTTCTTTCCTACCTTGATAGATCCTTGAAGAGCATGACAGGCATGATCAGTTTCGTGTGAGTTGGGTTTTCAGGTTGTGCAACAATAATACCAACTGGATCAATATCAGAAGAAAATCTGATGTTTTGCACTCACATGACTGTGTCTTCTACTATACAACCATTCTTACAAATGGTTATTTCTCTTTCTACTTCTTGTCATTTGAAATAAAAATTACTTCATTGTTAATTATCTTATAGATGCAAGGGAATATGGGAATACAGTAGGCTTTAAGCAAATAGTCAAATTTTTATGACTGTTTGGTATGTCATGGTCATGATCAAGAGATAAAAAATGAGTAACAGCTTTGCAATAAAATATAATAGTTTGGACAAACTTCATTTGTTTGTTTAGTCTTGAAGAATTTATAATATTTTAGTCTCGCAATATATCTATTGCATCCACTGCTCTGTTTACTGTTTATTTTCCTTTGGCTACTGCCGCTAGGAGATGGATTGTTCACTCTTGTACTGACATCTACTGGAAGCAAAACAAATTTATGTATAGAATCAGCTGGCAGTATTTTAAAATTCATTAAGCGATTTCTATTTTTTAAGATTTTGGTGCCAAACCATTAAATCTATCGATCGTCTACACATGGCTAGTGTGGAAGAATGATTAATTTCCATAAATTTAACTAATAGTCGTAACTACGAAGCCTGAGACTTACATACTTACAACACAGTGAAGTCGCCACAAAAAGTGCGTTTTTCATTGTATATGAGATAGTGGTTTACCGGGAAAATATGAGTCAGCTAGAGAATTTAATGTCCTGCTGGCATGTTGGCCATAGCAGCTCAATGGTTAAGAGCAACTGGACAGAGACCGAGAGATCCATGTTTCAAATCCTGGCTGTGGCATTGAATTTGTCTACCTATCCAAATCATCGCCTACACATGGTTAGTGTGGAAGAACGATTAATTTCCGTAAGTTCAGATTTTGTAGTTAATTGTTGAGTCAATTTTGACATTACGTCTTTATCACTTATTTGAAAAGGAAAACATGATCAGGAGCTATTTGCTCTTACCCATAGGTCCTGGTTAACTGCCTGCATCATTCTTCATGGTGGTTGGCTTTATCTGTAGTAATGGTTAGATGAACCTCTCCATATACATATATGTCACTGGGCAAATATCAAAATTGAAATTAACAGTTTGGGAGAATATTTACATTAAAAAAACAAATGTGTGTTCAATTTTTAAATGCCTTCAAGCTACATATTTATGCAGAAATTCATACAGCCACCACCAGGAACGTGCCAACCACCACATTGAATGATGCAAGCAGTCAACCCGGAACTGAGGATGGGAACAAATAGTTCCTGAAACATTATTCATTTCTAAATATGTTAAAGTGATGTAGTGACAAAATCAAATATAAAACTATAAAACTATTAATGCACATCGATGTCATGATGTCCAACAACACAACTTTTCCTGCAATAAGTTACAACAATAGGTTCCAGATGCTTCTATTGCTGTCATGCTAATGAGAAACTTGGACTAGGAAGTCTGCCTCAAGCCAAGCTTGCCAAATTAAATCCCATATGCTTCCCAAAATATAGTACCTACTCCATAATTTTAGATACTGCAGTATCTATAAAATATATATTGATATTATTAGTATAGAGCAGTATTATGGATGCTACATGCAGTTCTTTGGTTATTTTTTTTATAACACAGACAAAATTATAAGGTGAGCAGCGTTCAAGAAAAATATAATATAAATTTGATGCAGAAATAACTGAGATTCCAGGAATGCAAATCTGCTTTATTATTCAAAGATTAGCATAAAATATATTGTAGTGAAGGTATCTTAGATTACACACTCTGCATATCCTGCATGGAGCTATGCTTTAGAAGTATCTTGATGAAATGTTTAATAAAGAACATAGGAGCACATCTTTAGAACAGCATATGCAGTTCACTTGCTCCAATTTTTTATTCATTCTTTTATATTCACAGGCACCCAAAAAGTGTAAGCCATCAAGGATTGCTTAACTTTAAGAAAAAGTGAAGTGAAAGGTAACACATCATGATAGCATCATATGTTAACAAAATCAATACAAATAAAGCAGACATTTCACAAGAAAGTATGTTCCAATAGTCACATGAGCATTTGGTGTAACCCGCTCGGGCAGCATCATGGGCATATATTTGTATGGGCAAATGATAGTACAGCTGACAAATGGCATCCTGCAGCTGATGTCACAGTTTGGTGATGGTTGTGGTTCGGCCATGGAGACCCAATCAGTTTCTTTCCCCACCATGTAACATAAATGATCAGTGGGAGAGAGGTCAGAATACCATGCTGGCCAGGGCAGCTGTCATACACCATGAAAGGCACATATTGCAGCAGCTGTATGTATTATCCTGTTGAAATAGCACATCGCCTTCCTGTTGAGTAAATGGTAGTAACCAGGATTAGTTACCTGCTGAATGTAACTAGCACTGGTTTTATGTCCCTGCACAAATACCGAAGGCGAGCATAAGCTGTAAGTGAGACACTCCACACTATGATGTCAGAGTTGGGCCTTTGTGTCATGGGCAAATGCACTCTGCATAAGTTTGCACACCAGCCTTACGCCATACGTATATACATCACTTGCAATACAGGTGAAAGGTACTCTCATCACTGAGGACAACAGAGTGTCATTCCATTGTCCAACTTACACTATCTCAATGCCAGAGGAGACATGCTTGTTGATTGATAGATTCAACATGAAAAGTTCAATGCCACGGCCGGGATTGAACCATGGATCTACTGGTTTCCATCCAGTCGTTCTTACCCAATGATCTACCCAGTGACGGCCAATTCGCTGTCATGACATTAAATCCTCCAATTGACTCGTACATTCCCCGGTAAACCACTAGGGGCTCTCGTATCTGAGATATACCATTTGTGGTGACTTACTATTGTAAGTACTTGAGTCCCAGGCTCTGGTAAGAGTGACTGGATGGAAACCAGTAGATCTGTGGTTCAGATCCCGGCCGTGGCATTGAACTTTTCATTTCGACTCTATCAATCCAAAATCTTAGCCTGTATGTGGCTAGTGTGAAGAAATGATTAATTTCCATCAATTAACTTAAGTGCTTGTTGATGTTATGGAGTAAGTTTCTTTGGCCTGAGGCATACATGATTTGAGTCCTGCTGCAAGAAAACAGTTTCCAACAGTCCATGCTGACACTTCACCTACTACTTGTGCCTATATTGCTTCTCTGGATGCTCTTCAAGCATCCGCCGATGCCCACACAATACATTGATCCAGATGTATATCAGTACAACATGGCCACCTAGAACTACGTCTACCGTAGTGAGAATGTTCTACAGAACATTGCTAAAAATACTTGCATATCACCAATAAATTGTGCCCATCTTCATGCAGGCCAACAATTTTACCCCATTCAAATCACTCTAACTGTATAAAAAGGGCACGCTGTCGTTGTGCCATAGCTACTCCCAGACTGTCTTTTGACACTGCTATTCAATGTAATGGTACCACAGTGACTACCTGCAAAGTGGACACAGGTCAGAGAGATACATTTATGTTGTGCCATCTATTGTCCAGTGACCACGAAAATTCAATCATCAATACCGTAACCCCACAATATCCATATATACCCTTGCTTCAATGAACACAGAGCTGAAGTGTGTTGCATTTCCTTTTGTCCACCACTATATATATTAAATGAGCTTATACTTGGTAATTAGATTATTCTTTTATAAATGAGAAAGTGGATATATTGTATAGTGTTAAACTTTCCAACACTTTCATTACACATATTTAAGATTAGGATAAGAATACTCTATCTGAGCATTCTGTTCTTGCTTTTAAATAAAGAGAAGAAACAGTAGTAGTTATTATATAGAATAAAAAGAAGTATTTCAGAAAGTGGAGTGCCATTGTTACTAAAATTAGGCAAGTGAGTCAACCTTGTATATACTTTTCTCCACTTACAAGTTTTTTATGAAGACTAGTTTCTGGGGACTTCTCCCCTATCGTCAGCTCTGTGGTAGACTGATGATGCATCCAGTGTCTGCATCTGGCTTGGTGTTGTGCTGCCATCTAGTGTCCTGGTAAGTTTGATGATGTCATCTACAGCGGGAATTTCAAAATTCATCAAGAGGTCCTGTTTTTTTGTAATAAATATGTTTTCCCAAATCTGTAGTTCCAGAGGTTTCTTTGCCTGTTTGATCAGTTCTATTTCTTGCTTTATGTTGTGATTCTCAGACCAAAAGTGATGTGATACGGCCGACTTGTCCATTTGTTTGAATTTAATATTTCTGAAGTGTTCTTTCATTCTTGTTCCTAGATTCCTTTTGGTCTTACCAATATATATCTTGTCACAATCCTGGCAACTCATTTGGTAAATGCCTGAAAATTGAGTTTTCGGTGTGCTATTTTTTAGAGGGTGGTTTAGTAAGTTGCGGATGTTGTGTTTGTTTTGAGGGGCTAATTTTATGTTGAAGCTCTTAAATATCTTTTCAAATTTTTTGAAGTATTTTGGATGAAATGTAAATTTTCCATATCTGGTGTTTGGGTTTTCTAGTTTTTTTAACGTAGTAATGTCCTTTAAGTATTTGTTTCTTTTGTGTCTATAGATCAGTTTTTTGATGAAATTTGTGTTATAGTTGTTCAGTTCGGCAACCTGGTGTATGTGAGCGTACTCCTGTTCATATTCTGTTTTTGTTAGCGGAATGTTGATTAATCTGTGAACTAAACTATGGAATACTGCATACTGATGTTGTACTGGGTTGAATGGGTTGCATTTAATGTAATTGTCAACATGTGTTGCTTTTCGGTATATTCCAAATTGTAATCCTGTTGGTGTTCTAATGATTTTCAAATCTAGAAAAGGTAGCCATTCATCCTGCTCTACTTCAATGGTGAAAACTAAACTATGGATTTTTCTTGTAGGTTTAGCAACTTTATAGCATCCTCGGTTAGTCTTCTAGGGACTATCGCAAACACATCGTCGACATATCTATGCCAACATTTGAAAATATGTGGAAAGGCTTTAGTAATTTGTGTTTCCAAATTACTCATGAACAGATTAGCTCGTAATGGTGAAAGAGGGTTACCCATGGCCAAGCCTGCTGTTTGTTGGAAGATCTTGCTGGAGAACGTGAAGCTGTTTTGTTCAATACATAGGGTGGTTAATTTGGTGTATTCCTCTATTTTATCATCTGCAACGTTGCTTTTGGATAACCAGCCTTTCATCAATTTTGGAATTTTTTCTACTGGTATGCTCGTGAATAAAGACCTGATATCAAAGGACACCATCACCTCTTCAGTTTTTATAATTGTGTTTTCAATTTTCTTTACTAAATCAAATGAATTGTTTATTCTTAGAGATTCAAACTTTTCAAACTTGTCAAATTCTCCCAACAACCATTTTGCCAGTTTGTAAGTTGGGGCATCTATATTGTTAATAATGGGTCGCATGCTGTTGTCTGTCTTGTGGATCTTAGGTAGGCAGTATAATTTTGGCAAATTAGGGTTGTTTACAATTATGCTATTTTTCATCTTATGTGGCACTACAGTATTTTCTTTAATTGAAACCACCAAAAAAGCAATTAAAAAAATACAGTAGTGCCACATAAGATGAAAAATAGCATAATTGTAAACAACCCTAATTTGCCAAAATTATGCTGCCTACCTAAGATCCACAAGACAGACAACAGCATGCGACCCATTATTAACAATATAGATGCCACGACTTACAAACTGGCAAAATGGTTGTTGGAAGAATTTGACAAGTTTGAAAAGTTTGAATCTCTAAGCATAAACAATTCATTTGATTTAGTAAAGAAAATTGAAAACACAATTATAAAAATTGAAGAGGTGATGGTGTCCTTTGATATCAGATCTCTATTCACGAGCATACCAGTGGAAAAAATTCCAAAATTGATGAAAGGCTGGTTATCCAAAAGCAACGTTGCAGATGATAAAATAGAGGAATACATCAAATTAACCACCCTATGTATTGAACAAAACAGCTTCACGTTCTCCAGCAAGATCTTCCAACAAACAGCAGGCTTGGCCATGGGTAACCCTCTTTCACCATTACGAGCTAATCTGTTCATGAGTAATTTGGAAACACACATTACTAAAGCCTTTCCACATATTTTCAAATGTTGGCATAGATATGTCGACGATGGGTTTGCGATAGTTCCTAGAAGACTAACCGAGGATGCTATAAAGTTGCTAAACCTACAAGAAAAATCCATAGTTTAGTTTTCACCATTGAAGTAGAGCAGGATGAATGGCTACCTTTTCTAGATTTGAAAATCATTAGAACACCAACAGGATTACAATTTGGAATATACCGAAAAGCAACACATGTTGACAATTACATTAAATGCAACCCATTCAACCCAGTACAACATCAATATGCAGTATTCCATAGTTTAGTTCACAGATTAATCAACATTCCGCTAACAAAAACAGAATATGAACAGGAGTACGCTCACATACACCAGGTTGCCGAACTGAACAACTATAACACAAATTTCATCAAAAAACTGATCTATAGACACAAAAGAAACAAATACATAAAGGACATTACTACGTTAAAAAAACTAGAAAACCCAAACACCAGATATGGAAAATTTACATTTCATCCAAAATACTTCAAAAAATTTGAAAAGATATTTAAGAGCTTCAACATAAAATTAGCCCCTCAAAACAAACACAACATCCGCAACTTACTAAACCACCCTCTAAAAAATAGCACACTGAAAACTCAATTTTCAGGCATTTACCAAATGAGTTGCCAGGATTGTGACAAGATATACATTGGTAAGACCAAAAGGAATCTAGGAACAAGAATGAAAGAACACTTCAGAAATATTAAATTCAAACAAATGGACAAGTCGGCCGTATCACATCACTTTTGGTCTGAGAATCACAACATAAAGCAAGAAATAGAACTGATCAAACAGGCAAAGAAACCTCTGGAACTACAGATTTGGGAAAACATATTTATTACAAAAAAACAGGACCTCTTGATGAATTTTGAAATTCCCGCTGTAGATGACATCATCACACTTACCAGGACACTAGATGGCAGCACAACACCAAGCCAGATGCAGACACTGGATGCATCATCAGTCTACCACAGAGCTGACGATAGGGGAGAAGTCCCCAGAAACTAGTCTTCATAAAAAACTTGTAAGTGGAGAAAAGTATATACAAGGTTGACTCACTTGCCTAATTTTAGTAGTAGTTATATATACATGTAAACTTTCATAGTACTGAAACTTTTTTGTTTGAATTGAATATAAATACATTGCACCAGTTTTGACACATGATTAGAGCAAACTGAACTAGTAGTGACGATGTAGTACAACACCTCCCTGAGTAGAAGAGGTAGTTGTAAAAGTTCTGTGTTTGGTAATTTTGAGGTTTGTAATCATTAATGACTCAATTTTCAAAGTAGTTTTGCTAAATTAAACAACAAATGTTGTTCTCTTTGTGGAGGTAATACAACACACTCTCATTTGGATATGGACTGAAAAATGAAGGGAGCTAGTTAGAAAATCTTCTGTATGCATAGGCCTAGGCTTTCAATACTTCTGCTAATTAAAAACACAATGTACATGTTTAGACTTTCACGGCCGGCGTTGAAGGCCATGGTTTAGATGATGAAAACATATCTGATGTTTCTCCCGTAACTCCATCGGGCATCTTCAGAGATTCTAAGTCTTGCGTGTTCACAACTAGTCTAGTTACAGGCGAAACGTCGGATATGTTTTCAATCTAGACCATTACCTTCAACCCCGGAAACTACATTCTATTGGATTAAAAACGCAATGCTGTCTTTTTCATTCTTTTTAACTTATAGTTACACAAAAGGCATTTGGTGAGGCAGGAATGTCAATCATTCATTGAGAGGTAATTTTTAGGTATTTTAGATTATCAGTGGGCCATTTTTCTTAATTTCTTAATTCTTAATTGGAAATTATTCGAAGGGGAGCAACCAGAGCATTTTCTTCAAATTAACCTATTTTCTAAAGCACAAAATATTCTCTTCATTCTTGTAGAAGTGGTATAAGATACCCCTAAAGGGAGAAAGATGAAAAAATATTTCGAGAAAGGCTATTTTAAAGTTGTTCACCATGAATGTGTCTGTTTTCTCTGTCCTTTTACTATAAAAACGACAAAATTGCAGTCTTTTCATTCTTTAGTAAAATAACTCCCCTCCAAGATGGCGACGTGTAGTTATGGTACGCGAAGTAAGTCATTGAAAATCAGTGAAAAGAGTGGTATTAATGGCAATAAAGCAAAAAGAGATTACAGCAACAACAATTTCAATGACAGAGAAAGCCACAGAAATGAAGACAAGACTGGGGAGGAACCCTTAATAGAATTAAAGAAACAAAATCAACAAGTAGAAGAACCGCCATCTCGGAATGGAACAACACGTGAAGCGGAGGTCATAGCGTCGCTTCAAATCATCGTGAACTTATTGAACAAAGACTTAAAACAGGCTCATGAAGAAATAAGAACCTTAAAGACTGAAAACAACGAACTCAAAACGGAAAATCATCTCCTGAAGGAAAAAGCTAAACACAGAGATGACTCATTAAAATTGTGATGAAAATGAAGGAGCCTATTCCTACAAGCAACAGGTTTACTTAGCTATCGTCATTCGATAGTAAATCTCAGCTTTCCGTTGATGAAGGACTCACTGCAAATACTGGTCTGCAGAAAAAGAAGAAAGAAACAGCAGTAAGCTCCAAATTCAAGTGGATTAACCCTAACCTCAAAATCAGGAAACGTGAAGTGGAAGGAACGGACAAGCCGGAAACGGAAAAATGCAAAGTGTTAGTGCTTGGGGATTCTATTATTAAACATGTAAATGTGGATGGGGTTAAGTTGAGGTCTCTAAGTGGAATAAATGTGCAGCAAATGTGTGGTAAACTCAATGATCCCAGCATCACTGGAAGACCAGAAGATACCGAAGTGGTTGTGCTACATGTTGGTACAAACAATCTAAAAATCTCGCGGAATGCCGAAGAGATTCTGGGTAACATGTACAATCTTATATGTGCAATCAAGAAGAAGTTTTCAAATGCTAAACTAGTAGTGAACAGTATAGAGAGAAGGCGTGACTTAGGTGATAGGTATATAAATAGTGTTAATGAAAATATTAGATGGGCATGCCATGCTCTAAGAGCTATTTATGTGGACCTAGACAAGAAGCTGGACTACTCGTGCCTTGGCAAGGATGGGCTACATCTAAACAGAAAAGGGTCATTTACACTGAGTGAAGCTATAAAAGATGTAATAGGTGTAGTATGTAAAATTCGGGTAAATTAGAAATGTATGAAGAAGGTGAAAAGCATGTAGGCTTTGATAGCAATCCTCCTGAGAAAACAAATACTGGTGTAAATACTAGCTGTAAAATTAGTAACAATAGTAAATTCAACCTATCAATCTTCCACCAAAACATCCAAAGCTTAAGGAACAAAAAGTGTAATATTGAAGTACTATTAACATCTGCTTTAAAAAACTCTACAGCATTTTGTTTAACGGAACATTGGTTGGGAGAAGGTGAAACTGAGTATTTTAATATACCTATGTGCTAGCATCTTCCTTCTGTAGGTCAAACCAGAAAAATGGTAGATCATGTATATATGTAAATGAATCAGTTAAATTTAGGGAGATTGTTATGTTTAAATACTTAAACCAGGAGGAACACTTTGAAGCCAGCATGTGTGAACTATTAAACAGCAAACTAATTCTTATTTGTGTGTACCGAAATCCCACAAGCAATACCAAAATTTTCCTTCAAAATTTAGAAATCATTTTAGACTTCTTTAAAAAGACAAAAAAAATCTGTAATTATAGTAGGGGACGTGAATATAAACTATTTAACAGAAAACGCAAATAAAAAGCAGCTGCAAAATGTCTTTAATATGTATGGAATGGAAAACATAGTTAAATTACCAACCCGTGTCTCGAATTCGTCTTATTCTGCGATTGACCAAGTAGTGCTGAATATAAATAAGTGGAAATATGAAATTCAGATTTTTGACACAGCCGTGTCAGATCATTACGCACAAATGTTAAAATTAGTTGTCCCAGTAGATCAGCATAACCCAAAACAGAATGCAAAAAAAATATTCAAAAAGGTTAGACTTGCTAATGATGACAATCTAAGCTATCTAAATTTTCTATTAAGTAAAGAATCTTGGGAAAGCGTGTACACTGAGCGAAATCTAAACGATGCCATGAATGCATTTTTGGACACATTTGATTTTCACTTTGTAACAGCCATACCAATAGTTAAAGTAGCAATGAACAAGCTGGGTAATAAGTGGATCACAACAGGAATCCGCAAATCTGGTGATAGATTAAAATTCTTGAGCAAATTCATGAAGGAAAACAAGACTACACCGGATTTTAAGGCCTATTATGTAAAATATCGAAATATATATAATAACGTTATAAGAGCAGCCAAAAAAATACATAACGATGAAACAATAAAAAAAGCAGTTAATAAAACTAAATCCATATGGCAAGTAATTAAGCACAAAGTAAAAAATGGACCCAAATTGAAAGAAAATTACCATCTAGAAATTAATGGCCAAAAAGCAAGTGATCCTAAACAAATTTCGGAATTATTCAACCAGTTTTATTCAACTGTAGCGGAGAAAATGTTAAATACTCATTCTCTAGGAAAGAAGGAAAGATTAAGTGTAAAGAAAAATGAACATAGCATGTTTTTAATTCCAGTAACAGTTGAGGAAGTTAAACATGTTATAAAAAAATTGAAGAATAAGAAATCAGTAAAAATAGACGGTTACTCTAACTGCGTCATAATGCGTTGCTCCTTATTCCTAATTGAACCACTGACGTACTTGATAAATCTTTCACTTTCAAGTGGGACGTTCCCCAACAGGTTAAAAAAAGGTAAAGTGAAACCCATCTTTAAAAAAGGTAACAAAGGGGAGGTAGAAAATTACAGGCCAATTACCATAATTTCAACTTTTGCAAAGATCTTCTAACAAATAATGTATAAAAGAGTAACAAGGTTTTTGGAAAAATTTAAAGTAATTAATGACAATCAAAATGGTTTTCGAAATAATAAATCAACAAGTTCTGCACTGATGAATTTCATTGAACAAGTGTATGAAACACTAGATAGTAAACAACTAGCGATAGGCATTTTTTTAGATCTTACAAAGGCGTTTGTCCTGGTTGATCACAAACTTTTATTAGAAAAATTATCCTCATATGGTTAGCTTTAGATTGGTTCAGATCTTATCTGGAGAATAGAGAGCAATCGGCTGAAATAGAGTATTTTATAGCGAAACGAGTGAAGTTAAAACTCAGATTTCAAGTAGCGCTATAATGAAATATGGCGTCCCTCAATGTTCGGTGCTTGGACCTCTTTTATTTATAGTGTACATTAATGATTTGGCAGATAATGTAGAAAACAGAACCAATATAAATGTTACACTTTTTGCAGATGATACAAATATTTTTATCAAAGGGGTGAATAAGGAAGGGGCAGATGTACATATTGAAAATAATCTAAAATATATTCAAAAATGGTTTAGTGCCAATATGTTAATATTGTAACGGACCTCTGGAGCACCCTGTACCAGCCGCGAACGGAAGGCAGGGGGGAGGACCGCGTTAGCCACACCTTCTCCTCGTTTGTCTTGTAGTGGTGACAGACTTATGGTTAGGGGAAAACATGACTGGTCGCCTGTTTTTCTGTACACCTGTTTCTCGACCTTTCGTTTACTGGAACATTCTCCTGGTCACTAGAAACCGGCGATATTCCGATATAAAGAGGGTTACAGACAGACGGAGTCAGTTCAGTTGTTGGTTGTGTTGGTCAATCAGTTGGTTAGTGAGTGTGAGCGAGAAGACAGTCGCAGTTCCTGGTGTAAGAGTTAGTCAGTGACGTGTTAAGGAACGAAAGGATTGTGCAACGGGACTGTACGAACTGTGTATGAGTATCGGAGTTTATGTAATCGCGAGTACAAGTGAAGTTGCAACGGACGAACTGGTAAATTGTAATTGTGTGCAGCAAGTAATTTTGTGTAATTGGCAAGTGTTAAACAGTAAGACGGTGGAAATAAAGAACATTGTTGAGTGGTGTAATTGGACTTTTTATTCCACGAACCCACAAAGTCACACTGGTGTCAGGAAGCGGGAAGATAACATCACCGAACATTACAACCATGGACGCGAAATTGGAGAAAATTTTAGAGATGATGATGGAAATGACGGCGGAACTGAGAGAAATGAGGACGGCAACTGAAAAGCTCGCTGCAAAAACAGAAGCGGCTAAAGACAACATCACCGAGAAGATGCAACAAATGAAGGCCGAGTTAACCACGGAAATGAGAGCAGCGAATGACGGTCTGGCTACCGAAATGAAGGTGGCGAACGAGGCTCTCGCCGCAAAGTTTGAGGAACGTTTGGCCGGCGTGAGGGATGACGTCGCGAACCTGGGCAAACGGAAGGGTCAAGTAGACGACCGCCTTAATGATTTAGAGGAAAAGGCCGACAACATCGCAAAACCCCTCACCCGCCTGACGGAGGAAAACCGGCCTTATGTGTGGACGGAGGACGCCGAAGACGCTTTCCAGCACCCGAAGGGGACCCTGTGCAGTGCTTCAATGTTGGGTTTCCCGCAACCGGGTGGCGCCTTCATTGTGGACACCGACGCCAGCGACCATTGCACTGGAGGTGTCCTATCGCAGATCCAGGACGGCCACGAGCGCACAAGAGTGGAAGAGAAGGAGCGTGCCGCAGCAGCCCGAGTAGTTGTGGCAGTGCCTGCTGAAGGCTGGGATAGCGCAGGCCTGAGGAGGGAGCAGCTGGCGGACGCAGACTTGGGGCCACTCTCGAGGGAAGTGGACGCAGGGACGAGGCCAACCTGGGAGGACATCGCACCGAGGAGCGCCACCTACAAGTCGCTCCGGGCCCAATGGGACTCGTTGAAGACCAGAGAGGGCGTGCTGTTCCGGGTATGGGAGTCACCCGATGGGAAGGCGCGGAGAGGACAGTTGGTACTTCCCCGGAGCAAGGTCCCGGAAGTCTTGGAGGAAGTGCACGCCGGTACTTCAGGAGGACACCTGGGAGCGAACCGAATGATTCACAAACTACGGCAGCGCTACTTCTGGCTGAGACTCCGAGCAGATGCTGGTGGTACACCTGGACCGCCTCGCACGCTACGATGGGGCTGTTCGTGGGCGAACAGCTTTGAGGAGGGAGCAGTGTAACGGACCTCTGGAGCACCCTGTACCAGCTGCGAACGGAAGGCAGGTGGGAGGACCGCGTTAGCCACACCTTCTCCTCGTTTGTCTTGTAGTGGTGACAGACTTGTGGTTAGGGGAAAACATGACTGGTCGCCTGTTTTTCTGTACACCTGTTTCTCGACCTTTCGTTTACTGGAACATTCTCCTGGTCACTAGAAACCGGCGATATTCCGATATAAAGAGGGTTACAGACAGACGGAGTCAGTTCAGTTGTTGGTTGTGTTGGTCAATCAGTTGGTTAGTGAGTGTGAGCGAGAAGACAGTCGCAGTTCCTGGTGTAAGAGTTAGTCAGTGACGTGTTAAGGAACGAAAGGATTGTGCAACGGGACTGTACGAACTGTGTATGAGCATCGGAGTTTATGTAATCGCGAGTACAAGTGAAGTTGCAACGGACGAACTGGTAAATTGTAATTGTGTGCAGCAAGTAAGTTTGTGTAATTAGCAAGTGTTAAACAGTAAGACGGTGGAAATAAAGAACATTGTTGAGTGGTGTAATTGGACTTTTTATTCCACGAACCCACAAAGTCACAATATTGAGTAAGGAGAAAACAGCAGCCCTAAGCTTCTATAATAAAATGAGTGGAAGTCAATTGTATCCAAAATTAATGCTGGGACAAGACCAAATACATTACGTACAAACTATCAAATTTCTGGGACTAATACTAGATGAAAATTTAAATTGGGAAACTCACATAGAGGCATTGACGAAAAAGCTTAGTAAAATGTGTTTCTTAATGAGGGCGATTATAGGCATGTCAAGCTTGAAAGTTCGGAGAATAGTGTACTTTTCATATATACACAGTTTGTTGGCATATGGTATAATTTTTTGGGGAAATTCTAAAGACAGTATAAAAGTATTCAGATACCAAAAGAAAATAATTAGAATCATAGCAGATGTCTCAAGCACAACTAGTTGTAAGCCATACTTCAGTAAATTAGGTATCTTACCACTGCCAAGTATATACATATATGAAACTCTTGTACATATGAAAGCAAGCCTAAGTTTATTCAAAACAAGTTCTGAAATTCATATACACAACACTAGAACAAAGAATAATTTATTTGTGAAGTCACACAAAACAAAGATGTATGAAAATAGTTTCACATATGCTGGCTTACATCTTTACAATAAGCTACCTGAATCTATAAAAAAGATTGAATCACAACATCAATTTAAGAAATTGTTATTAAACTTCCTTAGAGCCAATTGCTTCTACAGCGTGGATGAATTTTTAAATTTGTAAATATTTAGTTAGCTACCTTAATTATAAATATTGTACTTAGTTTTTAGTTTTTAGTTCTTAGTTTTTAATTTGACGTGTCCTATAACATGTACATGTTTTAATGGATGAATCAATAAATCAAATCAAATCAAATCAAATTAATAAAGCAAATTATTTAAGTAGTCACTGGATAAGTGTTCAGGGAGAGATCATTTTGAGCCCTTTTTAGCATGAATTGACTAGATTTTACATTATTTTGAAAGTGATGTGAATGAATTAATATAATTGGATAAACTATTCAGCATCAATTTTCTTCCTGTAGTAGTATTTGCTGCTGAATGCAAATGTATGAACAAAATTTCTCTATCATGTAACATTTTTGAGGGAGATACAATTAACTTACAGTAATCAAACTATTTTTCAATGGCAGGCAAATTGATCTGCAGTAACAATTTTCATGGAAGAGCTTCAACTTAAGCATGCACCTGAACAGTGGAGACTTTCCATTGCTTCATTGAAGACTAGCTTCAAGGCTTCATAATGGGAAAGATAAAATATGCACTGAAAAATCTTATGTGTTACTTTACCATGATGTTTAGTATTAACTACTGTATATTTTTATATAGCTTCTACAAGGTATTCTTGTGAGAGCTTATTTTCTACTTCATGTTAATTGACAACATGATATAGGCACAATTTTCCCAATGACTATGTTTCTCTTGCACAGTGGAGAGAGCCAATAAATGGGTTACCAGTATTTAAATGACCCAATATCTTTGTGATCCATAGATGAACAAGTGTTTTAAGATTCCAACTTCAAGAATAAATTGAATGCTGTTGAGAATAGGTCTTGGGATACATTTGAAAGTCTGTGTAGTGGCTCCTTGAGAAACCAAACATCTGAAAACGATATGAAAATTAAGGAAGAACTTTTCTCATTTAACATTTACGTTGCAATGTGTCTAAAACACCATTTTCTAAACCCTTACTCTGAATTTTTTCTGTTAATATGGACAGTTTCAGATAAATGTGGGGAAAGTTTAGAGTAAGATATAGGTGAAACAGAAAATAGATACATTGGAAAGAAAACATACATGCAAATCAGTGCTGGACACTTACGCTAAAACACAAGAGAAACAACATACGACATGACCGAAGGAAATTAAATGATCTCCTTAGATTTTTTATTTATGCAAAGTATAATTTCAGGTATGCATTTTTAAAGAGAGATGACTAAATTGATGTATAAAACAAGAAAACTTAAAAGAGAATTATCTAAGGAAACTCAAATTGTTTTATTGGATTATTACTCATACTATGTATTTTTATATAAGAAAGCAACAAATGAAACAGATAATAATAAGCATAATATTCCATTTAGAGTATCTCCTGATACTCATAATTGAAACGGCCCCCCCCCCCCCCCAAGAAAAAAAAGAGAAGAGGAAGTGATTTAGAATACTCTTGATTCTTCTACACATACATACATTTGTCAGTTATATGCATTAATTACTGAAATGCTATGATCATATAGGTTTTAGGATCATAGAAATATTTGTGTAGTTGCTAAAGCTTGAAATGCCTTGCCCATTATTTAAGCATATTCAGTAACACTAGATATAATCTAGGGAAGAATGACCGTGCCCAGCCATATTGGTGGCATATGAGCAGCAATAATGCACTCCCATTAATTGATACCTACACCCTATAGGCCTACTATGTTGTGTTGTTTCATCAAAAATTTAATATACTGAGATTATACATAATATATAACATACCATAAATATAAGATATACATATATGACTTAAATATTTTGAAGTAGCTATGGGACTAGAGTAACTAAAAAATAAGAATGAACATGGGTCAAGCCAATACGGTTATTGTATTGTCTTGGCATTACCAGTTCCACGGCTAGCAGGTGACAGAGATAGAAGATATATCTGTCTTCGTCTCACCAAATTTGCTTAGCAAGTGTACAATGCTGAGATGTACAGTGATAAAGATGTTGACAGAGAGGTTGGCTTATGCATGTGTATGAGAACATATACAATGATTATCGCATAATCTGAACCATAAGACCTTGAATGGAGAACAATACGTAGCTATCATTCACATGCACACAAAACAAAACAATTCCAATTAGATGTGTTCTGCGAAAGAAGACGTTTGCTACAGTGAAACAAAATAGTGACATTTCAACAATATGTCAATATAGTTTCTATTTCAATGATGCTATTTGTATTCTACCTGTAATGGACTTTACACAAATTTTTCTTTCATTAAAATACTTAATAAATACGGAAGATATGAATGTGTATTTATGAAGCATTTTTACACCATGAATCTTATGTACTAAAGTTGTGCAATGTGCACAGAAATTTTATTCTTCCAGCAACAATATCACTTCTTTCAAGCAGAAATTTGTGACCATCATTGGTTCACCTATATTTGAACCCAAGAGATTAAAGAATATTATGCATAAAGGATACAGAATCCGTATATTCTATTTTCCCCCTCATTAAATTGGTCAGTCTTAAGGCAGTTGGATATTCACCCTTGTCAGAAAGATCCTAAATTGTTCTATGTAAAAAACACACTTTTGAAAATTGTCTCAGTTTTTAGCTGCTCGATGTTTCCTTGGAGATCTAAATATAGAATCTCTCCTAATTTGGTAAACTGTTTGCCTTCCTTAACAATGTTTGTCACAGAATGAGCATTCATGTAACAAGCTTGTAACATTAATTCTCGACTCTGAGCAAAATTCGTATTTTCGAAAATATCTTTAATTGACAAATGTTTGAAAAAGGAATACACATTAACAAGAATAATTTTAGCTTGCTTATGTAAAATCTTACGAGTTGTTTTGCAGTTACTACTAGGCGCACCAGTACTAGGCTTCCTAAGCGGTATATTTACTAACACCGAACTTAATGCAGAACGCACATTTCACAGTTTGCTTGTGATCCGCCTAGTGATAATAACATTCGTAGATGGTATCATCAGTGTGAATTTTGAATTGTGCAGTGTTTAAGGCCCACTTTTACTACATACGGCACCGCAGACGGTGACACTGATGATACATGAGATGAAGATGGAGCACCAGTGAAATGAGATGGCGGGGGAAACCGGGGGTCACGGAGAAAACCCGCCCCAGCGCCGTGTTGTCCACCAAAAATCTCACTTTGCAGTCACCTGGGATCGAACCCGGGCCGTCTTGGTGAGAGCCAAGCGGTCTAACCACTGAGCCACGGCGAGGCCCATTAGTGTGAAGATACCGACTGCCTTTGTAAAGTGAAGAGTACGGGACGACCAAGAGTAAGTGAAGAGACTATTGAGTGAGTGAGAGAGTCATTCACTCGTAGCCCAAAGAAATCAGATCGGAAGGCTAGTCGTGAATTACAAGTTCTTGTGTCGACTGTTTGGAAAGCTCTAAGAAAATGCTTTTGGCTGTGTCCTTACCGTTTACAGTTATTACAGGCTCTATAAGGCAGACAGACCACAGATTACATGCCAACTTTGCAAACAACATGTTGTTTCATGACGATGACGATTTTATGGATCGTGTTGTCTTCAGTGATGACTCGACCTTTACCTTAGTGGACTGTTAACACTCATAATGTATGCATCTGGGGCTCAGAAAATCCTCACGAGATGGTGCAAATGCAACGAAATTCCCATAAAGTGAATGTATTTTGTGATGTATCCCCGTGAAAAGTTTATGGGCCTTCCTTTTTTGGTGAACCTACTGTAACTGGCACTTCTTACCTTGATACACTAGAGCCATGGCTCTTCCCTCAGTTAGAAGAAGATGAGCCAAAGAACTTCATTTTCCAGTAAGATGGTGGGCCACCTCACTGGCATAACGAAGTAGGGGATCGGTTGAATGTCACTGTACCCGAGCGCTGGATAGGCGGCAAGGTCCCCAATCACAGGGCTTGCTATGTATGGCCTCCATGTTTTCCTGACCAAACGCCATTTGATTTTTACCTTTGAAGCTTCATCAAGGATCGTACGTACATGCCTGCCCTACCAGCTGACCTCCCTGAATTAAGAAACCGTATTAAAGCAGCTGTTACTACAATTACTGAATACACACTTATCAACGTTTGGGAAGAACCCGGCTATGGACTTGATGTGTACCGTGTGACAAAGGGTAGTTACATTGAAAATTTATAAGGTTCTTGGCAAAAGTGTTTGAGTTGCTTTTTCATTTGTAATATAATTTATAGCCGTAAGTTAAATGTAATAAATATCATAATGATTTAAAAACCTAATATTCATTTATATACACCCTGTATATTATACTATTCATATAAAAAGTGATTGTTCTATCCTAGCTACATTACTCGCAATATATTTTTACATAGCAAGTGTTGCAAATTAGCAAGGGGGTTTCACCTCTAGCTACTGCATTCAGATGTTTATTGTTGGTATCAAGCTTGTATTATGCAATGAAAAGAAGGGGGAAGGGGAAAGGTAAGAATCAGAATCTTTGAACCATGCTATTAGGTGATGCTTACATAAGGTTTAATCTTGGAGCATGGAAAGATTTGAAAGGAACTAAAACTATGAAAACACTTGATACACAATGTGTACTTTAATACAGAAAGAAAAATAAATCCTAAATCCATGGGGATGCTGACTAAGCATTATTTCTCACCTGTATATTGGATTTACATTTGTCTTATAATTTTTCTCTGTTAATAATGTTTTATTACATCATACTATGCACAATTCAATAGGCAGCACACAATACACAAGACAATATTAATAGATAACACAAAATGCACATTTCCATACATTGCCAATAGACTATTAGACATATGCCATTGTAATCAAAATTATTAGACTTCTTTTTGAGAAAACAAACAAGAGCAAACATTCTTTCATGTAAAGCCTGCTATGGGCAGAAAATTTTCCAGAAAAATCTTTGTTTTCTCCCCCTTGAAGATAGTGAGCTTAAATACAAATTTAGATTTGGTATTTAACAATTTTACTTTTTGAGTTACAGTGTTCTCATACATGCACACATGTATACACTCACTCTATTATATACATACATGCATACACGTCAATTCTTACAAAAATTATCTTTTTTAGATTATCAGGCCTTCAAAATATTTCATTTATAATCAATCTTGATATCACAATATTTAGATATATACAATAATTTCTGCTACCTACTTTACGTAGTGACAGAGAATGTAAAAACCAACAAAGTGTGGCATTATACATATGTAATGGCTATAGACTTATATAAGTATGAATTTTTATTTAGAATACAAAAATAATCCAAACGTTAATTAGTTATAACTCATTTTTCATTTGAAAGATATGCTTGAAGATACAAACATTTATATGGACATTTACAAAAGATAACCTAAAAATGATGGCGGTTTGAGTAAGAAATATCTGCACAAATGCAATCTCAACTAGTCATTTAACATACATAACTATTATATTAATGAGTTTCCTAATAAAATGTTCTGATAAAGATTTTGTAAACTAAATCAGCAGTAACTTTTTGAAATTAAACTAAAAAATTAGGATGAGACATGTATCTGCATAGTTTTGTTTTAGTAAGCATGAATGTCGGCAATTGCAGATAACTGCATTTTCTGGTAAGTACAAGATATTTTAATGACATCCATGACAGGAATCTCAGCACCCTATATGTTATAACAGTTTAAGGAAGCAACATTGATTGAAAAAATTAATGCTGTATTCTTTTTTTGCTGAATTGTTCTTAAAAATAACAGTTACAACACAAGGACCAGTTAAATACAATTCTTTAGACATTAAGTATGGTTCATTAAGCTTAAAGGTCAAATCTCTCATCTCCTAGTGTCCAGGCTTTCAATTGCATAAGTTAGTATCCTAAGTAGAAGATGAAATTAGAAGATGTTAAGCAGCTGTTTTTTTATGTCGGATACATCAAACTTAAAAAAAACGAAACAAAAAATACTTTTGTTAATATTACCAATGAATCAAATAGATGACATTAATTGGGCACAGGTTCTCTCTAATGAGCACAGTTTCCATTATTCTGCTAGTTCCCCAGGCTGGAAGGAAGAACATTACTCCATAGTAAAGGTGCATTACATATTGTGACTTTCTGGGTTCGTGAAATTAAAAGAACAGGTTACAAGCACCAAAAGTTGCTCCTTATTTCTGTAGAAACACACTTTAGACAACCTGACAGTCGCAGAATTACGTCACATACACAATACAACTTGCAAGGTCATCGACCACAAACAAAGTTCACCAGCTGTTCGCGCACACGAGTCCAATTGACAACTGTCCCCCAGTGGCGGGCGTTGGCTCCTTTTATAGCTTACTCACTATTCCGGAAATTTGGGTAATGTTCTCAATCAGGACAGCATTAGAAGAAAGATGAACTCTCCAGAAATCCGTCTGATTCCCCCCCACCGTTTCGGCAATCTTTTATCTCCACACTGTACTGTCCGTTCCTTTCCCCATAGGAGAGGGGATCCATCCCCTTCAGTTACCGTGGTGCGGGCGCTGTGCACCCCCAGCACTTGTGGTACCTCTGACGTTACAAGAGCAACCTTGGGCCGAACATTCGAGCCCCTCCCTGAATGGGAGCTGTTCGGATTGGGTTGAACTCAAGGGGGCAGTGGTTCCTGATACCCAAGGGAGATCGGGTACGTCTCCAGACAGGGTTGAGGGAGGCCATATATTATCGCGTACTAGCCTGCATAGCTATTAGAAGGTGTGCTAGAACACCAGGTGGCCATACCGAGGTTAATCAGTAGCCTTACCCTTTGGGGTTGGCGCGCATAAGTGGCATACCCACTTCCATCCCGTCTTGAGTCCATAGGACCAGATGGGAGGGACTTGTTAGTCTGTAGGTCTTGTCGTATGGAAATCCCCATGGAGGCGCCGCGCACCCTTTTGGGACTGCTCAGTAACTCCCCGGTCATTAGAGGGGAGGTCAGTCTTCACTTAGTGTGGATTGCCCTGGTAGATACCCTCAAGCTTATATATATGTCCGTCCGTTTGAACTCGTCGGCCTCACCGCCTCGCTGCAACAATGTGTTTGCAATAATATTAATACCAGGATATCTGAGATTTAACAGTGTGTGTACAGTTTTGTTCCTCTGGCAAGAACCACATCTGGTATTCAGTATTTCAGTACCATGGGCAATTTCCTGCCAGACTTAGCCTTATGAAAGTCACAATTAAATAGAAAATGATGCTTGTAGGACCTAATATACTTATAAACAACTAACTCCTTTCATTCTGATTTGTTTAACTTAATTTGGACTGCATATCATAGATATTTCAGTCTTTGGAAAATTAATATCATCTTATCTCAAGTTCGTAGCTCAGTGGGGCAGAGTAATAAAGTCCTTGGCAAATGTTTCAAATTTGATTATCTAGGTTTCAATCCTTGTCTGTGGTACTATCAAGTTTGTGTAAATCATGGATTGGACCCATGTTAAATTAACAATGTTTGCTTGAAGAGCACTCGTGAACTTTGGCGGTACCGAGCAGGATGCCTGAAATGGTTTCATCTGTGGCTCGCATTTGGGAGACCCGGCTTCAATTCATGTGGTCGACGTACCTAATCCATCAGTTCTTTTGGAAGTTTTCCAGGCAAATGCTGGGTAGGTTAATTACATCCCCTGAGTTTCCTATCAGTTCATTTCATCTCCTTAATCATTTCATATCATCTTTCATCTGGTGTCCCTTTCAGGGTAGAAGTGTTGGCAGGTGCTTCGGCTGTGTATGGCAGGATGATATGCTCTGAGTAAACCAATTTCTCCTGTATGACACTTGCTGGTCTCCAAACCCTGGTCTCCTGGTAAGACTGTTTCCGAACAACATAGTGTGCAATGTCCATTGTTCCTATCCTGCTGTGGGAAGTTTCTATGTAAGTAAAATGTAGGGACCCTGCCCTCTGCACTGCTTTGGCTACTTGGGTCGGCTGCCCTCTGTCTCCTCTCGCCTAATCCTTTTTCCCCGGGAATCCTCCACTTGGGGGCTTAGGTACAATAGACCATAGTTTTACCTCCATGCTGAATCCCCTCTGAAATAATAGAAAAATAAACAAACAAAAGAAGAAAGAAACTTCAGTGGCGTGATAGGCACATTTTATGATTACATTTAAAAAATTCAAATAATCATATTTGTTTTTCTTTTATTATCCTAAGCAGTAACAATATTAATGAAGTAAGTTTCCAAACTACAAGCAATAAAGATAGATAATTTGCCTTATTTATCAAAGTAGGTATATTTTTAATATTTAGAGTAAACTTGGCCTTTTGTGTACTACAATTAAGGTGAGTAAAGTTTTACATTTACTATAGATGTTTTACATTAATAATTATTTTGTATTCTTCAGTCTTTAAAATCCCATAATATAGGATAGTACTAACGTTTTTGTATTGCCCGCATTCCATGGGTGACTGCGTGTCATTTGGATTATGGTACAAACTTTTGTGTAACTAATACTACATTTTTTTGTTTGTTTGTGGGAGCAATAATGATATTTTTGAATTCTCAACTGACAAATTAAAGCATTGTGAATCAGAAAGACACTTAGTGACTGCAGATATGTCAACAAATTTGCTGAATGTTCAGTGGCCACTAGCAATGAAAATTTGTATCAGAATTAGCATCATATTTCTTAGGAACACCCCATTGTCAGTGTCATCAAGTAGAGTTAATTTCAATATTGTAGGACTGGAAGCATCAAACTGTGACAGATTGCAAACATTTTAAAAAATGGAAATTCACATGACATTTGCTGGAGGCCAACATGGAATTTTTTCTTTAAGTGTAACTTCCTATAATGACAGCTTCTTAAATAGTGAACAGTGTATTAAACTATTGGCACCTACTAGAATCAGCAGCCTACCAGAGAGCAGCACCTGCTGCTTCTGGAGGCATTATGAAAATTAAGGGTTAAAAACAAAAAATGTTTGTTATTGAAAATAAATTTGATTTGCCAGGAAGTTAGATAAGTGAAATATTAAGATTACTCAAAATTTGAAATGACATATGTAGCAGATACTGTTTCTTCCAACAACACTCTGTTCACTAACCAAAGTAGGAGGGCTGTTCAATAAAGAATGATCATAATTTTCTTACGGTCATAATTTTTTGATCTATAATTCAAACTTATTATATTCTGTTAGCTTAATGTGAAACAAACACGCCATAGTAGTGTCATTGTTGGTACTCCTGGTTCCCGCCTGTGAGAACCAGGCAACTTCAGACATGTTGAGTATCGCCTACCACTGTAATGGAGGTAACATACAGTTTAAGTTGATGTTAGAAGAAGATCAGGAGTTTCTTTCAAATGTAATCACTGCTGCTGAAACTTGGCTACGTCATTTTGATCCTGAGAACAAACAGAAAAGCTCAGTGTGGAACTCTCCTTCATCACCAACCCCCAAAAAAGCAAAAGTGGTTGCTTCTGCTGGGAAAGTTATGGTCATCTCATTCTTTGATATTCATGGAATGGTTTTTCAGCATGTTGTACCTGCACACACATCAGTAACTGGACAATACTGCAGGGAAGTCCTGAACTCATTGCAAGTCCATATCAGGCCCAAAAGACCACATTTCCTTGAAGTAGGTTGGATGCTGCACCTCAATAATGTGCGGCAGCATATTGCTAATGTTGTTGCTGAATATCTTGCAAAAATCAACGTGAGGTGCATCACTCACCCTCGCTACAGTCCAGATTTAGACCTATGTGCCTTTTTCGATTCCCTAACTTGAAGAAACTCCTTGGTGGGAGGCATTATCCATCATCATAAGCAGTGGTGAAGGCTGCAGAGGCGATTTTGAAGAATCTCCCAAAAATGGTTTCCAGCATGTCTTTGAAGATTGGCAGAAACGCTGGGAAAAGCGCATCGCATTCAGGGGAGACTATTTTGAGAAGGACCATCACAATTATGAGGATGAGTAAAGGTACGTTTTCAAAAAAAATTTGCAGAACACTTAATTTTTATATGTAGAGGCATGAAGCTTAACTTATTCTGAATGCTTTTCACATTGCATTTAAATGAGGTGCACAGAATCAATCATAACATATTAAGCTTTATCTATGCACATATATGAACAGAATATGCATGTAGAATTAATTCTGAAATTGCAGTCTGTTTATCTCTTATTATTAAATACTTTACTTATAAAAAGTTTATAAAAATAGATCAGAAAAGAAGGCTCAAATTTATTACTTTTAATTTGATAAATGAAACAAGACTAAGGTGCATGATGCTACTTATTAGTGTATGGTACCATTGTTGCATTTGGCTTAGATTTCTGGATAACAAATGCTTCTGGTAGACGATAAGGCTTGTTTGATTTATGTGTGCAGAAATTTGAAGCCAAGATGTTGTGCCATACAAAAAATATTGTTCATTTATAAAATTTATACTTATTCCTGCAGAAGTGAACTTTTTAGTATTGGGTGTTTTGAATAAACAGTATTTCCTAAAAGTCAATCTAATGCGATAGCTTAAACAGATAGGAGCTCTTTTTCTGATCTATTTTAAAAGCTATTGAGCTACTAAGCGAATCAAAGAGCAAGATGGAGTCACATATATTGTTCAATTCTTCGTTTATCATGTGGGGAATACCTTTACAACATTCACTTCTTTTTGTGTTATTGTTATTTTACACCAGTAAAAATAACCACTGTAGATTTATGGAATTTTCTAATTAATTCAAACCAGACTTTTAAACTGGCATCACATTTAATTTCACATAATAATCAAATTTCACAGAGTGAAGCTATTTATAAAACTGGTACTTTGAGTACTGCCATTGAGTAGTAATCAAAATTGTCATACAGTTAGCAGACGACAAGACGAGAATATTAGCAGCAAGAATGTGCCACTTAAGTATTCTCTGCTCTGTGTGCAGGTATGCATAGACACACACAAACATGCAGACCTAGATGCACATTTATACACATAGTCACAGTTGCCAACGTAAAAGTAAGAAGTCTCATAGGGGATTGCAATTACACAACAATAATTTTTCACACACGCAAACACATTAGAAACAACACACACACACACACACACACACACACACACACACACACACACACACACACACACACACACACACACACACACACACACACACACACACACACACACACACACACACACACACACACACACACACACACCTGCACATGCAGCATTACAGTTCAATTTCTTCTCGGGCAGCAGGCCAGGTGAAAAGACGATTAGAAATCAAAGTTTAGGGAGAGTGTGTCTCTTCCATCACCAGCATATTTATTAAATGTTATAAGCACAAATGAAACACTCGATATAACACAACTATAAACAAAGACAAAACAATATCAAAATTTGCATTACTGAACAAAAAGCTGTTTTCAGTAAATTAAATGCCAAGTCAGGAGATGGCGTGAGTATAGAAAATTAATTAGGTCAAATAAACCTAACTACATAACTTTATTATCAAGCTGTATTGATCTTTGCTTCTTAAATCGATGGACTTCCATTTTTAAGGCCAGTTTCCAAGAGGAGCTGAACTGAAATCCAGCATCACGATTAAGCATGCTCCTTTTGGAGGAAATGGCCAAAGTCTCCTTAATTCTCCACTCATCTCCCGAAAGTTGGCTCTATAGTCGTTATCAAAACAATGCTGTGCCAGCCCAGGCTTCTCAGGTTGCATTAAACGAATGCCCTGTTCATTACAGTTTCTAATAAAAGAATTCAGAGCTGCCACAGGGAACTGCAATTACACAGTTGTAAATGGACTGTCCGCACACACACAGACACACACACACACACACACACACACACACACACACACACACACACTCACACACACACACACACTCACACACACACACACACAATGTCAGGAATTTTCAAACACACAAGACTAAGGCCTACAAGCATGGCAAATATGTTTAATCTTTAAGGTGCCTCCCGTGAAAGCCTTAGGTTGTACACAGTCAATAGACTATCCATGCAAGTAGATAAACTTTTATTCTGTATGACACAGGGTATACCCTAACAGTTGGCAACATGTTATACAGTAGTAAGTTGTATGTCTGAGCAAATCAAGCTCTTCTGGCCCCTTACTTCATTATAAAATTCTCCTTATCTGTGCACTGGTACACTACTGTTTTATTTGGAACCAAAAATAAGTTAGCTAATGATGTATTATGCATTTGCATCATTTATGGCAATGCTATATTTCGTTGTGCATGTTCAATATCTCTTCTGCTTTATTAATTATGGTTGAATTATCATATATTTCATAAAATTTGTAAGGAGCCTACATATTTTTCTTAGTAAGTTTGAAAATTAAAATAATTTCTGCCTGTATTGTTATGGATACAAGGCTTTTAAAATAAAGAATAAACATTTTAATTGCAGTTAAGCAATACTGTTACTCCATAATGCTTATGAGAAGGCTAAAGTATATTCCCTTCATTAAAAACTAATTGCACTTAAACTTTTAAGTGTTAATATGCTCCATTGTAATTGATATTGAAACAGTGACAGCAATTGTGAAGATAAGAATTGTAGAAACTATTAAACAAAAACTCTTACTTTTGATATCTGCAAAGTATGGCTAATTTCAGTCATTTTATTTTCATGGAAAAATGACTTGCAAGTTTTTCTTATATAAAGCTTTTTAGCAAATGCAAATGTCTTACATTAGAATCAGCTAAGAAGTGCGACATTGCATCACACTGAGAGTACATAGGAAACAGCATCAGAATGTGAGCATTTCTTCTTGCTTGAAATGCTGTACTGATCAGAAAACTGATGTTTTCTTTAACATTTCTGTGATATTGAATATACTGATGTAACATCCAGACAGAAGTGTGCAATTTAAATGTAAAATATTTAATTATAGCATCATGTCCGATATATATATATATATATATATAGATAAGAAGCCTTAATGTTTTATGTCTTTCTTAAAAACTATTACAGTAGTGAAATGCACGTAACTTGCTTTAATTCTCTCTCGGTAAAGGTTTTTCTGTGCCTTTTTTATGCATAACCATCTACGTAGAATGAGAGCATCAGTATTTGGACCTTGATATTGACATGAGATTTTTTTCAACCTGAGTAGCCTGATATAGGGTGCATTCACCATGACATGGTCCATGATTAATGCATGCTTGTACATGCAAACACACTGTTAAGCTATAAGGTAAATATTTGAAAGTGACATGTTGTCATTTGCATAGTTTCATGTATTATAAAGTCAAGTAATATAAACATATTGCTCAGATAACTACGTCTTTCAAATCACAGATATTCAAGATAGTAATCTAAACTTTCAAAAGGCTTCTTAAAGTCGCTCTGATTTTGAAGTATTATAAATATTAGAATATTTGTGTTAGAAAATGAATATAAACTTCACTGTGTAGGACCATTTGTGGGATTTGGTCTTAAATTATTTCCTTTGGCATTTCCTAGGTATTATAATTACCATTTTGCTGAATAAAACATTTAGAGCCGTATTCTTAGTCGAACTTAGTCTTGATCAAACTTGCTACTTCCAGTGGACAAATGGTGGACCATCGGTTTTCTTATTTATAAACCAGGATTAGCAATATTCCGGGCACCAAAAGCATTGGTCCGGGTCAAATTTTGGTCCGCCTCTAAGGGGTAGATTAAAGGTGGACTATCTTTGCAGCTTGGACGACAATGAAGTGATGAATATAGCTGTGGTGCATAGAATTCATGAAATACTATGACAGAGGAAAACTTATCTATCAATAATAGAAATTATTGTGAAGTAGAGATACAGGTTTAGGAAAGCGAATGCCAGAAAGCTGATAGAAATGCTTTGTCCCAACCTGTATGTCAGGGACGATAACCGAGGCCTGAGTATCACAACTGACACTCAAATCCTAACAACACTTCAGTATTATGCAAGAAGAGGATATCAAGACAACACTGATGACCTGCACAATATTAGTCAGGCATAAGTAAGCCACATTATCAGCAAACTTGTTATAAATTTCCCTCCATGCCTCCTCCTTTCTCACATCTGTATTCCTCCACACAGATTTGCTTTCTATAATGTTCATTCTTTTTTGGAATAGAGAAAAAATTGGTCTTCCTCTGACCAATTGATACCAAGCTTCTTCATATTATGCATATTCACAGCACATGAAACTTTGTTATTGAACCTCAAATAGCAGCAGCAACCATAAGAATGATTAAGAAACAGCTGCAAAACTACCACAGAGATTTATAAACTAGTAGGTACAGTGGTTTGTTTAGCATCCTATGGCACTCGTGCCTGCACAGAAGTACCTTTTTACTCGTGTAACATTTGCTTCGTCCTGGTCCATGGCTATACTTGGTAAATGAGGCTTTTTATCGTCTATGAATACCAAAAAGTTAGACTGCCTTTGGTCCAGACCAAGTTATTAACTATGAATATGGCCCCTCATGATTTATAGGTTGCAAAGCATGAATCTATCAGTAAACATAGACATAAATGAAAAATACTATTTTTAGTCAGTTTTTGACAATTAGTGACTTCCATTTTTATATTATTGAGGGACTAGTTTCAGAAGCCATTGCATCCATTTTCGTTGATGCAACAGCTTCTAAAATTAAGTGACAAAGTATCGAAAACTGACTTCAAATGGTTTTTTCAATTAATTTTCAGATCACTGTTGCAATACTATAATGAAGGTAAACGAACTCTCTCTCAGGGTCAGAGAAAATTTAGAACTTAAAACTGTAGAGCAGCCACCGGATTTTTTGTGTCATTATGAGGATTTAATTAGTAATTTTGGCAATTGTGTCTTCAATAGATCACTTTCCAACAAGCCTCTGCAGTTTCCAGATCTCAATATGACCAAATTATGGGGTTATCCTAAGCAATGAGTTTTCCTAGCACTTCCAACATCCGAATGATCTGATGTTTGCAAGACAATCTCTATAACAATATTGATGTAGAAGGAATGGTGGATATTTGTCATGAAAACAGCAAATAAATTAATAATGTTCTGTAAAATCAAACCCTATATTTTAGAATTTTAGATATAATAATACTCATAATACTTAAACTTTTGAGGTGATTATTGGAAGATGGTACATAAAAAAACCTTTGTGTATTAGTTTAAGCAACCTAAAATTACTTACATAGATATTTGTTGAGCATTCTTTTTTTGTTAAAAAAAATACTATGCTTTGACTTTGCATCCAAAAGATAAACCTGATCATCTCCAGCCATATTTTCATGGAAATATAATGACTTGACATAATTCTGATGATTGCAAGCTGTGATTTTAAATGGAGCATATTATATTATTACTGAAAGACATTCATACATTTACAGTTTTAGTGGCTGCTAATGCTTATGCTATATAATATTGTTGACCCTTACTCTTCTTTCTTGGGATAAATGTGAAGTGTTAATGTAACATTGCTTCAGAGGTGAAATGCATCTCCTTCTCTGTTTTAACACACTGTCTTTCTGCTGTTTTCCTAAAAACTGTCCATTCTAATGATAAAAGATAAAGAGCTTATTTTATTATTTCCAACTTAACTTTTAAAAGTGTAATACAAAATATATTACACTGTTCATGTTATCTTTATTTTGCTTATTAAAAGCTGTGTGAATTTAAGCTTGTTACGGATTTGAAAATTGAAAATTATTTTATGGCAGGATTTTTGACATATAATAAGTATAGTGATTAGGAAGTATTTACAACAAAATTCCATCACCTAATTGGGCAGCACAATTAGAACTGGGCAGGCATTCTACTAAAATTAAAATCTTGTCAAAGGAAATGAAATATTTAGACAGAATCACTAACTTGGAAGATGGCAATATTATTAAAGAATGTTTTCATATTCAAAATAGAAGTAACTGGGGTGGGTCTTTTTTTTTATTTGTTCCATTTATATCCCGTGTTTATCTTCAATGGTTATATCGATGGCCCTTCTGCTTTGGAACATACCGAAGGTGTTAACTCGTATTCATTGGGTTTTAATCTTTAGATCACACACACATTCTCACTCCCATTCATACTTCCAGACTCTGGGGAAGATGGGGAATTATCTAGGTCGGAGAAAAATGCCCACCCCCACTGCCGAGAATCGAACCCGGGACACCTAGCACAGCAGGCAGGTGTTCTACCGACTGAGCTATGGAGTCAGCGGGTGGGTCTTGGGCACATAAAATGAACGACATGTTGAAGCAGATAGGTATGGGTCATTCTTGGATAAATGCAGAGTATGTGTATAGAGGCTTCTGGAAAGACGTTAAGCTAAGATTAGAAGATATTGACAGACAAGACATGTTCGCCAATACAAGTTACAAAAGCTCATTAAGGTTATATAGAGAAATAAAAACAACCTGGGGTAGGGAAGGATATATAGATATATGTAGTAAGTTAGGGCGAGAACAGGAGTGAGAAACTTGAAAGGTGTAACTCAAGAGAGGGGCTAGATAAATGTTAATTTTGTGGAGAAAAGAATGCAGATTTGCATTGTATATTATATTGTAGTTAAACAAAGATATGGAGAGAGCAGACCTGGCTACGTAAATGGCACAATTTGGGGGGCGAAGTAGTAATTAGAAAAATTTTGTCAGTAAAAGGGAAAAAGAACAGGAGAATTATAGGGAATTATTTAGGGAAAGTTAAAGAGAGATGGCTAAGAACAATTAAGAGAAAAATGTAGAGTGGGATAGGTGAAAAGGCAAAAGTGTAAAAAGGAGTAGAGTGCCTCCAATACACAAAAAACTAGGGTTAAGTGTATGTGGACCAAATTATTATTCAATGGCAGGCAACATGATAGGATTTTCAGGATTTAGGAATATACAGCATTTTCTCGTATGGATTTTATAATTGTAATCTTGATTTTGTATTTCCATTTGATGATGTGAAAGGAAAGATGAGGAATAAATTACAAATTACAACAAATTTACAATGCTCATAATTAACACTTACTAACAGTGATGGCTTCTCACATAAATTTTTGGTTTCTTCTTTATTATGAATTCAAGTTGGAACCTCACCCATTAGTCATAAATTACTACATAATTTGTACAATTATGAGAAATAGTAGTGACATGAGTGTGGAAGAATAGGACAATTATTTAGATATTGACATGTGTGTGCTCCAGATGATATAAGAATTCCTTTCAAAGCTGATTCACTACTTTGATTTTTTTTTAAGCTTAATCTACCAAGTTATTTCTGATGTTAAGCGAATGACTTGGGTGAAGTGTTGCTCAAATGAGCCCAGGTGTAAATTACCTGATATATATCGAGATTCAACTGTATTGGAACACCACAGTGAAGCGAAAAATTATTAAATTTTAGATGAGTCGCATTTTTTACACATCTGCTTCACTTTCGTACCTATTTTGAGGACATGTTTCGCAAATCTTCGTTTGCATCTACAGCTCTTGTGCGACTGACGCTAGATCCAGCGGTGTGGGTAATTCTGGGGTTGTTGCTGCCATCTGTTGATTTAGTGATGAACTGAAATGTGGGATTCTCTTCTAGCGGGATTTTAAAGTTCATTAGTTGGTTTTTATGTTTTTCTATGTATATCCTCTCCCATATGACGAGTTCACTATGTTTTTGTACGTATTTTAGTAATTCTGTGCTATCTTCAATTTCATGATTTTCAGACCAGAAATGAGCTGCTATTGCGGACTTATGAATATTTTTGTATCTTAAGTGCCTGAAGTGTTCTTTCTTTCTAGTGCCTATGTTCCTTTTTGTCCTTCCTATGTAAATTTTTTCACAGTCTTTACACTTAATTTTGTAAATGCCGGACTTTTCCTCTGGTTTATCTTATCAGTATTATTACTGTGAAGTAGGTTTTTAATGTTGTAATTGTTTTTTGGTGCCAATGTTATATTGTATTTCTTGAATATTTTTTGGAACTTTTTTGTGGCCCAGGGGTGGTAAGTAAATTTAGCAAATCTAGTTTCTTGTTTTATTGGTGTGAGAGCTGTGATCTGTTTTAATTTCTTTTGAAGTTTGAATAATTTTAGTTTTTTATCTACAAGGTAGATAGTCAAAATCATAATCATTGGCAACCAAAACATAACAAAATTTCAGCAAAGAACACATCCCTAGATAGTGTAATTAATCTCTCAAAGCAAAATTTTAACAACGAAGAAAAATATGTACTTAACCAAGGCCTAAAAACATGTATAACAAACTCCAGCAACCCGGATGAATTCATTGCAGACATAGAATTAGCAGTAGAAGGCTTGGAAACCATGGACAAAAATATAATTAGAAAAAAATCAGCTCCTATATTGGAAAACTTAATAAATAAAAAGCCAATAAAACATTTGAAACAAATTCAGATACTTAAATCTTTAAGGAAAAAGGATGTAATCTTCTCAAGGGCTGATAAAGGGAACAAAATAGTAATCTTAGATACAGCTACATACAAAGAAAAAATGTTTGAGTTACTACAACAAAAAGAATTCCAGGAAATAGATTCTAATCCACTCAACCGATGCATAAAAGATGTACAAAAAACCATCATTAATAGTAAAATTTTAACAACTACAGAACAAAAAACTATCAAACCAGACAACCCTACCCTTGCAAGAATATATGGTTTGCCTAAAATACACAAACCCAACATACCCATGAGACCCATTGTAAATAATATAAACACTCCTACTTACCTTCTGGCAAAATGGCTCACCAAAAAATTTCAGTCCTTTCCACAATTCCATACTCTGAGTATAAAAAACTCTTTAGACCTGGTAGAAAAAATTCAAAATCTTAAACTAAAACCTCATGACACTTTAGTATCCTTTGATGTCCGCTCCCTCTTCCCTAGCATTCCATTAGACAAACTTTTGATTCAACTGAAAAAATGGCTAAATTCTATAAACCTGGATGCCAATGCAATAGAAGAATATGTGGCAATGACTGAATTATGTATACATCAAAATTATTTTGTCTTCAATGGAAAATATTATAAACAAATTTCAGGACTAGCTATGGGAAGCCCGCTATCACCATTTTTGGCCAATCTATACATGAGCTTTTTCGAAACACATATTACTAAAGCCTTCCCTCATATGTTTAAAACATGGTACAGATACGTAGACGACATCTTTGCAATAGTGCCCTACAAACTAATAGATGATGCTTTGAAACTACTCAACCTGCAAAAACCCAGCATACAATTCACAGTAGAAACTGAAGAGGACTGTACTCTACCTTTTTTAGACCTTAAAATCAAAAAAGGCAATGAAAAACTAGAATTTGGCATTCATAGAAAAGCAACACACACAGATAATTACATCAAAGCAAATAGTTTCAACCCAATTCCACACAAACATGCAACCATCAACAGTCTGACACACAGATTAGTAAATCTACCTCTCAGCCAGCAAGAATATCAAAACGAATACCATCAAATCTTAAAAACTGCAATTAAAAATGGATATGGAAAAAACCTTGTAGATAAAAAACTAAAATTATTCAAACTTCAAAAGAAATTAAAACAGATCACAGCTCTCACACCAATAAAACAAGAAACTAGATTTGCTAAATTTACTTACCACCCCTGGGCCACAAAAAAGTTCCAAAAAATATTCAAGAAATACAATATAACATTGGCACCAAAAAACAATTACAACATTAAAAACCTACTTCACAGTAATAATACTGATAAGATAAAACCAGAGGAAAAGTCAGGCATTTACAAAATTAAGTGTAAAGACTGTGAAAAAATTTACATAGGAAGGACAAAAAGGAACATAGGCACTAGAAAGAAAGAACACTTCAGGCACTTAAGATACAAAAATATAATAAGTCCACAATAGCAGCTCATTTCTGGTTTGACAATCATGAAATTGAAGATAGCACAGAATTACTAAAATACGTACAAAAACATAGTGAACTCGTCATATGGGAGAGGATATACATAGAAAAACATAAAAACCAACTAATGAACTTTGAAATCCCGCTAGAAGAGAATCCCACATTTCAGTTCATCACTAAATCAACAGATTGCAGCAACAACCCCAGAATTACCCACACCACTGGATCTAGCGTCAGTCGCACAAGAGCCGTAGATGCAAACGAAGATTTGCGAAACATGTCCTCAAAATAGGTACGAAAGTGAAGCAGATGTGTAAAAAATGCGACTCATCTAAAATTTAATAATACCTGATATATGTCTCTTCAGGATAAGAGAAAACCCTGAAAAACTGCTTTGTCTCAATATCTCACCTTAAATGAAATTTGAACTTAGGATCTCTTAATATACTAGTACTTCTAAAGAACCCACATCCATGAGTTTTGTTTTAAAATGTATGACAAATAGCTTAGTGCTATAAATACTACTTGTGGAAACTAATTCAAGTGCTGAAATGTAAGTAAAGTCTTATCATCTGAATCTGCATTAAGCTTAGTACAATCAGTCAAAGAAGTGCTTTTCAGAATATACCATAGAGACTTTATATCAACATAAAATTAATAGTTCGAATATATGGATCAGCATTAAATTTATTTGTATTTACTGTTACTTCATAAAAATCCATATACTGTCTTGTGTTATGCAGATATATTTCATTATACATTAGAACATAATTTGTGCTATTTACAGTTAAGAGAAACGTTTATACACCTATAATAACACAACAGTTTGAATATTTACCTTAATAAACTTATTTCTACTATGCCCAGTTTCTTTTCGGGCAGCAAGCCAGGTGAAAAGATGACTAGAAATCAACGTTTTGGGAGTGTGCATCTTTTCCATTATCAGAATATTTATTAAATGTTATAACCATGGCTTTTATGCTGGCTTTTCATTTTTTGAATACCAGACATGACATCAACTTGGAAACATCTCTAATAAAATATGTTAATCACCCCTTGGACCTTTCCGTATGGGAAAAAATCTTCATCAACAAAAATCGTCATAGAGTCATGAATTTTGAAACTCCACCACCGGGCATCTTTGACAAGTACATCACGCCATCTATTGACAATACGGAGAAAGAGCAAACCACTACAACTTACACTAGTCGAGTATCAGCTGATGATAGGAGCAAGAGCTCTTGAAACATGTCCTGTGAATAAACAGTGTGAGTGAAGCAATGTGTCAATATCTTCTCGATTCACTTTTGTAATAATGTCGGAAGTTTGCATATTCACGTTTTTATACCAATAGAAGTTTACTTCACAAAACAGTTCTATATGATATTTGTTTAAACAGATATCTAAATGATATGTTTATATTTTATTTCCTTAAATTTAATGAGCTAATTTTAAATATATGTCATCATTTTGAAAGCAATTTGGCAAAACATATTTTTAGTCTCTTTTGATATTTATGAATCATTTCCCTGCTTTACCCAGCTCTTTGTATTTCTCATTAGAATAACAGTTTTACCTAGTTTTTCTGTTTTTCTCTTTACTTTCTTCACTTTACTTGACTTTGAATATAATCCAGTTTCTTCTTTCCTCCAACTTTTCTCTTACATAGCAGACAAAGTGTAATCCCTTCCAATCAAAACAAAACAAAAAATCAAACTAACGTAAGCTCTCAGCAGTTTCTTTCTCAGTGTTACCAAACTTTTGTGCTGTCTTATCTCTACTGTCTACCCTTGTAAATTACTATTTTCTGTTGCAGAGTTTGTAACACGTTCATTTGCAAACACAAACACATCAACACACATACACATATTACATTGAAGAAACAAACAAGAAGTTTAATTTTTGGAGAATGTTGCTGAAGTTATATATAAATATATATTTACTTAACACACACACACACACACACACACACACACACACACACATATATATATATATATATATATATATATATATATATCTTAACATAGGTTGTTGTGCAGAAACTTGAGTTCATTTATTTTTTGGTCATTGGTATATACAGCTCAAGTCTCGATACAACAGAATGTGCATTATGAAATATTTAAACATAGTATTCTTTACTCTTGTTAATAGGCATTTTTCTTATATTATTACACAGCATACAAATATATTTGAAAGTATTATGTTGTATTATTTTAGCTTAATATGGAAGTTCAGAGATAAATTTTTGTTTTAGTTCCTATCGACTAGCTGATCTATAGAACCCACAGTGTAAAACTGATGTTTTAACTGACTAATTATCTTAATGCAGTTCAGAAAACGTCTTAATGTGTTGTTACATTTTTTTTATTTAATTAAACTGTCCCCAAGCAGATATAATAATTTTAGAATGTGCAATAAATATCTATGCACAAACCTTTTAATACTGTATTACATCATGGTGGAAAACACATATTATTTTAGTTAATTGATGGAAATTAATCATTTCTCCACACTAGCCGTATATAGGCTAAGATATTTGATGGATAGAGTCAACATGAAAAATTCAATGCCATGGCCGGGATTTGAACCACGGATCTACTGGTTTCCGTCCAGTCGCTCTTAACCTTTGAGCTACCATGGCCAACATGCCTTCCTGACATTAAATTCTCCAGTTGACCCGTATATTTCCCCGGTAGACCACTAGGGGCTCTCGCATCCGAGATACACCATTCGTGGCGACTTACTATTGTAAGTACTTAAGTCCCAGGCTTCATCATTTAACTCTTATTATTTTAGTTAATTGATGGAAATTAATCATTTCTCCACACTAGCCGTATATAGGCTAAGATATTTGATGGATAGAGTCAACATGAAAAATTCAATGCCATGGCCGGGATTTGAACCACGGATCTACTGGTTTCCGTCCAGTCGCTCTTAACCTTTGAGCTACCATGGCCAACATGCCTTCCTGACATTAAATTCTCCAGTTGACCCGTATATTTCTCCGGTAGACCACTAGGGGCTCTCGCATCCGAGATACACCATTCGTGGCGACTTACTATTGTAAGTACTTAAGTCCCAGGCTTCATCATTTAACTCTTATTATTTTAGTTAATTGATGGAAATTAATCATTTCTCCGCACTAGCCGTATATAGGCTAAGATATTTGATGGATAGAGTCAACATGAAAAATTCAATGCCATGGCCGGGATTTGAACCACGGATCTACTGGTTTCCGTCCAGTCGCTCTTAACCTTTGAGCTACCATGGCCAACATGCCTTCCTGACATTAAATTCTCCAGTTGACCCGTATATTTCCCCGGTAGACCACTAGGGGCTCTCGCATCCGAGATACACCATTCATGGCGACTTACTATTGTAAGTACTTAAGTCCCAGGCTTCATCATTTAACTCTTATTATTTTAGTTAATTGATGGAAATTAATCATTTCTCCACACTAGCCGTATATAGGCTAAGATATTTGATGGATAGAGTCAACATGAAAAATTCAATGCCATGGCCGGGATTTGAACCACGGATCTACTGGTTTCCGTCCAGTCGGGTCAACTGGAGAATTTAATGTCAGGAAGGCATGTTGGCCATGGTAGCTCAAAGGTTAAGAGCGACTGGACGGAAACCAGTAGATCCGTGGTTCAAATCCCGGCCATGGCATTGAATTTTTCATGTTGACTCTATCCATCACATATTATTTTGTTCCACAGTAGTATGTTGAAATGTACCTATTTCCAAAATGAAGATAGTAAGTACTAACAACACAACTTTATGCTTCAGTATTGAATTGTAAGTGTTTGTAACTATCAGTTGAGTAATACATAAAACATAACAAGTAATATAAAAACTCGTAACCTTTCACGGCTGGTGTCAGTATGTGTCTGCGGCAGCCGCATGCGAAACATCTGGGAAGGTGAAGAAGGAGCCCAGTAGACCACGGCCCACAAGCCCGGTTAATACTCTATCTTATACAAGTAATATTATTAAGAGACTAGCATTAAAACTACCGTCATCCCAAACATTATCTGCAGTAGTAAATGTGATAAGAAACCTCTCGCATCTATGTGTACTCCCATGTTCCTTTGAATTTCTCATCTACTTCCCCATTTTCCAACACTTTAATTGATATGTATCTTCTAGTTCATCACACTTTTCATCCCAGGTACTATTTCTTCATGTTATTATCATTCCACACTCTGTCAGACAATGTTCAAAAGGAACAAAATTTTCTACTGTCATAATAAGTTATCAAATTTAAATGTAGCTTTTTATGCATTTACCTTTGTATAGTGTGGTCACTTTAATGCAAGACCATGCATGTCATTTAAGTATGATTTGCTTGCTGTTCGACATGTACAGTTGGCCTCGCCATAAAGCAATGACAGAGTACCTTAACCTGATCTCGAATCCAAAAGAACTCTGTGCAGAGTTAAAGCGCCATTATATGTAAATCATATATTCTGCTGTTTAGTCTATAACATCTAAAGCTAATTCACTTGTTTTGAAGAAACACATAATTCTGTAGATGACAGTGAAAAATGTTTACAATAATGATCCTGATAGCAGTTATTTTTAAGCAATGCTGGTAAAAGTCTATAGTAAAGGGATGCATTTTCTAAATCCGCAAACAAATCTGGTCCGGAAGTCTCAGTACTACAGATCAACCAAGCTGCAGTGCTTCTCCCGTAAATATAATTCCAAATAATATGGAGGTATTTTGAATGTTAATGTCATAGAATGTTTAAAACTGTAATTTTTTTAAACACAAGAAATATACCAATATGTAATATTTATGATGACGTTTGTATATGTAACTTCAAAGACATTCTCCAAGAAAATTGTTTGGTGACAGTTGAGGCAAACTGATGCCATGAGTCAGTACTTCACTCCTACTCTAATCTATCTGTATATATAATAAATGTATTATATTGTTATATTTGTGTGGGATCATTGGCATAATTTTGCTTCAAGGTATTAAACCAGAAATATGGTAATTCGTGTTATAGACTGAGTAATTTCCTTTCAGCATGTAATGACCACCCATAGTGTTAGTGCTATTTGCAGTATACAGTGATCATAGTTGGCTTCTAGTGAAAGCTAATACTATTGCAGCTTCATTAACCATTGTCAGTAAGAAAACTTTGTTTCCCATTGTAGTATTAGAAATATCTCATGACCTATGTATTATTTTTTTTAAATAAACGTTATAACTCCCGTAACCCATAAAGAGACAGTTTCAGCATTAAAATGCTATTTTCTTGTATATTTAGTACTTGTGCTGTAAGAAAAATAATGATTTTCTTGTAACATAATTTTTCAATGATGAAACTGCCTCTGTAGTTTTAGATTCAGCAGTGCAGTGAATAAAATACTTCAGATTGAACATTATCTAATCATGGAAAATCTTGTTCCTCGCCAGTCAGTTAAAGAAGTACGCTAAATACTTTTCTGTAATATAGTCATTTAACTCGCACAAAGCATGGTGATGATATTAGTTTTATGAAAACAAGGAAGTAAGTTTTGTTTGTATGCATTTTTGTACTTTGCTATCTTTTTTTGACCTGTTTGTGTCATATTTATGTATAACACTACCCCTGAAAAGCCGCACAAAATTCATTAAAAATATATCAGGCAAAATTAATGCAATCTGGACAGAATACCCCATCCATACTTTGCTCTATATAGCAGCATAGGAAGACCTCCATTGTCTTAAAGTTGGGCTTGGACTGATTTCTATTGATTTCTAATGTGAGAGATGACCATTGTTATCTAACTTCTTATGTATCAGTGCCCCTTGTGGCATATTCCTCATCAAACCAATTGATTAATTTTGAAATAGCTGAATTACTGCGAGGACAGCTACCCTTTATATTCATATGTACCTTTAAATAGCTCAAATAATATTTTTCAGCCTCTTATTCTTATATAAAATGACATTTCAATGGCAGACCCAAATGTACAAAGTTAAAGTAGATTTTTCATAAACTGTACCTAATTTAGTTCAATCTCAAGCAAATGCAGAATGGGTCAACAAATACTTCTGTAACTTGTGACTAAAAGATTTTAAATCTCTAAGAGCAGTGATGTTGCCTAAAACCTTACATTTGCACAACAATCTTCATGAAAGCTATCCTTAATTCTGGACCAATCTTTGTAAAGGCTAACTCTGTACATGCAGCAACTCACATAAGAAACATAAATTTTAACAAAGTTCATCCAATGAGTAATATAATTATGTACTATTTTTAACCAAAATGGAAATGTCTCAACAGTCACTCAGCAATAGTGTATTCCCTTAAATTGTTCAAACCTTTATTAAAATCGAATCTTGGTTGTGCCACTACATGAAATGTAGCCTTATTCTCATTTCTGTACATGAAGTAAGTTAATTTTCTTCATTGGGGTCAAAAAACGTTTACTTTACTCCAGCAATAAATCAAAACTTGCATTAGTATTTATAAGTGCAGAGTTTAAAGTACATTTGGATATCCAGAAAACACAAAACTGTTTCTAATTTTGGAAATTGAACTATATTGAACATTTCAATGCATGTATATTCAGCTTTCTTTGGAAAGCTCTGGCACTGAGCTGCCATAAAAGACATGCATGTCTGCACTGAGCTTCCGTAATATGATTCATACATCTCAAGTTACTTTTAGGGTAAACTCAGTAATTGCGATATGCCAAAATTTTAAGTTGATTTCCATGCTAAGATTGGAAATCGCCACACTATTTACCACATGACTTAGTATAAAATTAAATTAATGTGGATATCCAGTTGGAGAGAATTGGCATTCAGTTGTTCAAGTCCCAGCTGCAGCATGAATTTCAACTTTCTAACGTTAGCCCACATATCGCTGCATGAAGCCCGCCTCAGTAGTGTAGATGGTAGCGTGTCTGCCTCATGTTCAAGAGGTCACCAGTTTGAATTTCATTCAGGGTGAGTTACCTGGATAAGGTTTTTCCAGGGTTTTCCCTTATCCTGAAAGACAAATGTCAGGTAGCTCTACGCTCCATGGACCCTGGACACATTTGAGCATCATTTCACCCATTTCATTCACTGTCCGATATGACTTAACGTTGGAGGACGTAAAGTAGCAAAAAAAAAAAAAAAAAAGAATGGCTGCTATGATATCACTTTTATTGATATACATATTCTTATTCTCTGAAAAGAGGCTACATACACGGTGGGTTAGAAACCAAAAATTAAAATTTTTCGAAATTATTTTTCTTAGCAATAGTTACAGTATATATCTGTGTAAGAAACATAAACATTCCCATAATATTTTTCCTATTTATATTAAACAAATTATGGATTATTTTTAGCTTTATAAGCAATGAAATATTAGTTAGAACAACAATTTTTGAATTTCAATACTAGACAAGTAAAATATAAATATTAAAAGCAGAAGCATTATTAATAGTGAAGTATTCTTCATATTTAAGTTTGATTTATGAGTCACTATGTTTACACTCAGTCTTCACTTACTTGTTGTTGTATAACTGAAACGTTTTCAAGATCATTCGACCTCATCCTCAGCTGTTTGGTGAACAGTCACCAGACTCATAAATCAAACTTAAATAACAAGTAAAATATGTTAAAAATATTGTATTTTGTCCTCCATTGTTTACAATCATAGTCTTCTAAAATATAATACCAGATCAAGATAGAAAGTATGATACCCATTGTTAATTGTATTTAAATTCAACACTGACTTCTCATTTTTAAGAGCTTTTAGTGAAAAGATGCCCAAAAGTCCAGTGGATTTATATGTAATAAAAGGACACATAACGGCAGTATTAACTTTGTTTCCTTTGTTTTGCTTGGTTTTTTAAGCTAAAATAGACAAATATAATCAAAGTTAAATCAAGTAACTATATTTATGCATTTGAAGAAACATAAAAGAGAACAAGGTTTTCCACAAACAAATATCAAGGAAACGTTTAACATACTAATATCTTTATCAGGGCACAAGGCAGTAGGGAATCAGTAATGGAGTTTCCAGAGAAAGGGGTTGCTACTAGCAGTTCAAAGGATGAGGAAGAAAGTGAAGGGTAAGATTTAAACATAATATGCTTCTTAATTAATGAGGCAGTAAATCCAAATTTAATTTAATCATTATGTTGAGAACACAGGGCTGTGATTTTAAATTTCTGTTAAAGTCTTTTAATTCTGGATGGTGTTATTTATTAATTGCTGTCCTCTGATGGAAAAAGTAAAGTCATATTTTGGCTAACATGTGTGAGAAATTTGTAATAATACTTATAAGAATTATTACAGTTATAAAATTCTAAGTTATTTTAATACATAAATCAAGACACCTCCAGCTATACAACTAATCTATAACTATTAAATTATAGATGAGTTCTAGTTTTTACACATTAGACACCTCCAAACTAATACAACTAATCTATAACTATTAAATTATAGATGAGTCATAGTTTTTACACATCAGCTTCACTTACATACCTATATTGAGGACATGATTTGCAACCCATTGTTCGCATCATCGGCTCTAATGCGACTAAAGTTTGATCCACTGGTGTGGGTGGTTCTGGAGTTGCTGCTGCCATCTGATGATTTTCTGATGAATTTAAATCTGGGGTTGTCTTCTGGCAGTATTTCGAAGTTCATTAGTCGGTTTTTATGTTTTTCTATGTATATTTTCTCCCAGATGACGAGTTCACTGTTTTTTTACATATTTTAGTAACTTGGTGCTGTCTTCAATGTCATGATTTTCAGACCAGAAATGAGCTGCTATTGCGGACTTATCAATATTTTTGTATCTTAGGTGCCTAAAATATTCTTTCTTTCTAGTGCCTATGTTTCTTATTGTCCTCCATATGTAAATTTTTTCACAGTCCTTACACTTAATCTTGTAAATGCTTGACTTTTCTTCTGGTTTTATCTTATCCGTATTATTACTGATAAGTAGGTTTTTCATGTTGTAACAATTTTATGGTGCCAATGTGATATTATATATCTTGAATACTTTTTGGAACTTTCTTGTGGCCCAGGGGTGGTAAGTAAATTAGGCAATTTTAATTTCTTGTATTATTGGTGAAACAGCTGTGATCTCTTTTAAACTTTTTTTGAAGTTTGAATGATTTTATTTTTTTATCTATAAGGCTTTTTCCATATCCATTTTTAATTGCAGTTTTTAAGATTTGATGGTATTATTTTGTATATTCTTGCTGGCTGAGGGGTAGATTTACTAATCTGTGTGAGACTGTTGATGGTGGCATATTTGTGTGGAATTGGGTTGAAACTATTTGCTTTGATGTAATTATCTGTATGTGCTGCTTTTCTATGAATACAAAATTCCAGTTTTCATTGTTTTTTGTGATTTTAAGGTCCAAAAACGGTAGAGTACTGTCCTCCTCAGTTTCTACTGTGAATTTTATGCTGAGTTCTTGAAGGTTGAGTAGTTTCAAAGCAACATCAATCTGTTTGCAGTGTAATATTGCAAAGATGTCATCTACGTATCTGTACCATGCTTTAAAAGTATGAGGAAAGGCTTTAGTTATGTGTTTCGAAAAAGCTCATGTATAAATTGGCCAAAAATGGTGATAGTGGGCTTTCCATAGCCATTCCTGAAATTTGTTTGTAATACTTTCATCGAAGACAAAATAGTTTTGGTATATACATATTGCAGTCATTGCCAAATATTCTTCTATTGTATTGGCATCTAGGTAAATAGAAGTTCTCTATTTTTCAAGTTCAATCAATAGTTTGTCTATTGGGATGCTAGGGAAGAGGGAGCGGACCTTCAAATATATATATAGAAAAAATGAAAAACTGGAATTTGGTATTCATACAAAAGCAACACACACAGATAATTACATCAAGGCAAATAGTTTCAACCCAATTGCACACAAACATGCCACCATGAACAGTCTCATACACAGATTAGTAAGTTTACCCCTCAGCCCGCAAGAATATAAAAAAGAATACCATCAAATCTTAAAAACTGTAATTAAAAATGGATGCGCAAAAAGCCATGTAGATAAAAAAATAAAATCATTCACACTTCAAAAAAGATTAAAACAGGTCACAGCTCGTTCACCAATGAAACAAGAAATTACTTACCACCCCTGGACCACAAAGAAGTTCCAAAAAATATTCAAGAAATACAATATAACATTGGCACCAAAAAGTAATTACAACATTAAAAACCTACTTAACAGTAATAATACCGATAAGATAAAACCAGAAGAAACATCAGGCATTTACAAGATTAAGTGTAAAGACTGTGAAAAATTTACATAGGGAGGACAAAAAGAAACATAGGCACTAGGAAGAAAGAACATTTTAGGCACTTAAGGAACAAAAATATTGATAAGTCCGCAACAGCAGCTCATTTCTGGTCTGAAAATCATTAGCACCAAATTACTAAAATTCGTACAAAAACATTGAGCTCGTCATCTGGGAGAAAATATACATAAGAAAGCATAAAAACCAACTAATGAACTTTGAAATCCCGCCAGAAGACAACCCCATATTTAAATTCATCACAAAATCAACAAATGGCAGCAGCAACTCTGGAACTACCCACACATTTGGATCAAGCTTTAGTCGCATTAGAGTGAATGATATGAACGATGGTTCGCAAAACATGTTGTCAATATAGGTACGTAAGTGAAGCTGATGTGTAATAAATACGACTCATCTATAATTTAGTAATTGTTTCACTTTGCTGTGGTGTTCCAATACAGTTAAATTGTGATATAATCTATAACTGTTTACATATTAGTACAGTAAACAAAAGAAGAAAAGAAAGGAAGTACTCATTTGTTCATTACCTAATCACAATTGAAGTTCAACATATTCCCACTTACACTGCACTTTTTCAGTATGTCTTCCTCTTCATAATAAAATTTTGTTTTCAATATTTTTGTAGCTCCACATGATCTCCTTTTAGAGACCAGCAGTAGTTAGCCATTATCCCTTCATTCTGCTGTATGTAAATGTTTAACTACAGAAGACTGCCTTGTCGATTGTTTAAACATTGAAAGTGTGTAATTAAGATACAATGTCACATACAATATGAATGAATGAAGGCTATCGATTCTAATGAAACAATCTTCAAGGCCATACTTTTGCACATTGGAAATGAACATGGCTCAGTGCTAGTAGCATGTTTTAAACATTTAAAGGAAAGCTGTAATAATATGGAGATGCAGCTGAAGGTGTGAAACATCAAATGTCATATGTGGACATGTTTAAGCAAGAATAACCTGGTAATCGAAACTCCTTTTCTAAAAATGATGGAGCTACTGAAGCAGCTCTATGGGGACTAGTATGTTGAGACCTAAAATGGAGACCCAAAAGTAATGGGAATGCTACCGGAAAAATAGTCAGTCTTTATGAAATCCCATTGTTTCCTGTGCCTCTGGAATAGTTGTGCCCATGAATTGCAATGGAGTGAGTTAATGTTAGTGTGTGGTGTTTTAGGGCCCGTCTACAGCGAGGTCATTTGGACCTGAATTGCATTGGATTACAAGAGAATGGCCTAGCAGAACAAGAATAAATCGTGGGGAAAAAAATGTGATAAGAGAATCTCTGGTGAAAAGAGAGAAAAATCAACATGCTGCTTCTTCATATTAAATTGGGAATCATGAAACATTGTGATTGTGTTAAGTATTGTAACGGGAGCGCTGGAGCACCCTGTGAACCAGCTGCGAACGGAAGGCAGGGGGGAGGACCGCGTTAGCCACACCTCCTCCTCGTTTGTCTTGTAGTGGTGACAGGCTGTGGTCAGGGGGAAAAATGACTGTGTCGCCTGTTTCTCCTACACCTGGTTCTCGATCTTTCTGTTACTAGAACAATCTTGTAAACACCAGAGACTTCCAGAATAGCAGGATATTCCTATATAAAGAGAGTTACAGACAGACAGAGTTAGTCAGTCAGTTGTTGGTTTGGTCAGTCAGTCAGTTGGTTAGTGAGGACAGTTCTTGGTGTAAGAAGGCGGTGTTAGTCAGTGACGTGTTAATGAACGAAAGGGTTGTGCAACGGAAGACTGTACGAACTGTGTATGTGTATCGGAGTTTGTGTAATCGCGAGTACAAGGAAGTTGTAACGGACGAACTGGTGAATTGTAATTGTTGCAGTACGTAATTCTGTGTAATTGGCAAGAGTTTAACTGTAAGTCGGTGGAAATAAAGAACATTTTTGAGTGGTGTAATTGGACTTTTTATTTCACGAACCCACAAAGTCACACTGGTGTCAGGAAGCGGGAAGATAACATCACCGAACATTACAACCATGGACGCGGCATTGGAGAAAATTTTGGAGACGATGATGGAAATGAAGGCGGAACTGAAAGAAATGAGGACGGCCAACGACAACATCGCCGGGAAGATGGAAGAAATGAAGGCCGAACTAATCTCGGAAATGAAGACGGCAAATGAAAACCTCGCTGCAAAAATAGAAGCGGCCACAGAAATGAGAGCAGCGAACGGCAGTCTGGCCACGGAAATGAAGGCGGCGAACGAGGCTCTCGCCGCAAAGTTTGAGGAACGTTTGGCCGGCGTGAGGGATGACGTCGCGAACCTGGGGAAACGGAAGGGTCAAGTAGACGACCGCCTTAATGATTTAGAGGAAAAGGCCGACAACATCGCAAAACCCCTCACCCGCCTGACGGAGGAAAACCGGCCTTATGTGTGGACGGAGGACGCCGAAGACGATTTCCAGCACCCGAAGGGGACCCTGTGCAGTGCTTCAATTTTGGGTTTCCCACAACCGGGTGGCGCCTTCATTGTGGACACCGACGCCAGCGACCATGGCATTGGAGGTGTCCTATCGCAGATCCAGGACGGCCACGAGCGCACAAAAGTGGAAGAGGAGGAGCGTGCCGCAGCAGTCCGAGTAGTTGTGGCAGTGCCTGCTGAAGGCTGGGATAGCGCAGGCCTGAGGAGGGAGCAGCTGGCGGACGCAGACTTGGGGCCACTCTTGAGGGAAGTGGACGCAGGGACGAGACCAACCTGGGAGGACATCGCACCGAGGAGCGCCACCTACAAGTCGCACTGGGCCCAATGGGACTCGTTGAAGACCAGAGAGGGCGTGCTGTTCCGGGTATGGGAGTCACCCCATGGGAAGGCGCAGAGAGGACAGTTGGTACTTCCCCGGAGCAAGGTCCCGGAAGTCTTGGAGGAAGTGCACGCCGGTACTTCAGGAGGACACCTGGGAGCGAACCGAATGATTCACAAACTACGGCAGCGCTACTTCTGGCTGAGACTCCGAGCAGATGCTGGTGGTACACCTGGACCGCCTCGCACGCTACGATGGGGCTGTTCGAGGCGAACAGCTTTGAGGAGGGAGCAGTGTAACGGGAGCGCTGGAGCACCCTGTGAACCAGCTGCGAACGGAAGGCAGGGGAGAGGACCGCGTTAGCCACACCTCCTCCTCGTTTGTCTTGTAGTGGTGACAGGCTGTGGTCAGGGGAAAAAATGACTGTGTCGCCTGTTTCTCCTACACCTGGTTCTCGATCTTTCTGTTACTAGAACAATCTTGTAAACACCAGAGACTTCTAGAATAGCAGGAAATTCCTATATAAAGAGAGTTACAGACAGACAGAGTTAGTCAGTCAGTTGTTGGTTTGGTCAGTCAGTCAGTTGGTTAGTGAGGACAGTTCTTGGTGTAAGAAGGCGGTGTTAGTCAGTGACGTGTTAATGAACGAAAGGGTTGTGCAACGGAAGACTGTACGAACTGTGTATGTGTATCGGAGTTTGTGTAATCGCGAGTACAAGGAAGTTGTAACGGACGAACTGGTGAATTGTAATTGTTGCAGCACGTAATTCCGTGTAATTGGCAAGAGTTTAACTGTAAGTCGGTGGAAATAAAGAACATTTTTGAGTGGTGTAATTGGACTTTTTATTTCACGAACCCACAAAGTCACAGTATATAATTTCAATATTCTGTCTGGATTCAAACTTAAAGAGGGATCAATTGTGGTACTTAACATTGGAAGTTTGATGAAAAATGAAATACTAACACAAGAAGAACCACTGAATTGGATAGGAGATAAGAATGTGACTGACCATTTAATAGGAAGCAACCAGATTGCAAAGCCAATGTGGAAAATAAATTTATAGCCCTGACAAATTTGGGATGTTATATGAGCCTTAAAATCCACTTTCTTCATAGCCATCTTAACTTCTTTCATGGCAATCTTGGCAATCTTAGCAAATAACATGGAGAAAGGGCTCACCAAGACATAATAGAATCACATTATCAAGTCAGATGGGATGAAGGGACGCTGGCTGATTACTGTTGGTCTTTACCGAGCGAGATGGCTCAGGCAGTTTCGTCACTGTCAGGTATTTGGAAACCCCAGGTTTGATTTCCATTTGATACCTGACCCATGGTTTTTTTTGGGTGTTTCCTGGGTCAACAGGCAATTGCTGGGTATGTTATTTACATCCCCCGAATTTCCTATCCCTCCATTTCCTCTCAATTATCATTTCACATCATTTCTATCTGATGGGCTCTTTCAGTGGAGAAAGTGTGGGCAGGAGTCTCAGCACTGCATGGCAGGAAGTTATGCTTCTGGTAAACAATTTCTCCTCTGGTAGGACTGGCCAGTCTAGTGGATCATTTCACGAGCACGGTGCAAGGAATGCCAGCTGTACTGGCATGCCAGAGATTTTCCAACTGGCAAATAGTAGGGAGCCTGCCCTCTGTACTGTCGTGACTCCTTCAATCGGCTGCCCTCTGTTTCCTTTTGCCTCATCCTTCCTCACGAGGATGTCCAACTTCGAGCATAGGCATAACAGATCAAACTGCCACAGTGTCGAATGCCCTCCATAAGAATCTATCCTATCTATTTGGTAGATAATGATTATCCGGGCTTGTAGGCCATGGTCTAGTGGAAAATCTTCTTCCAGACGTTTCGTTCGAAACTGTGTTGAATATCCTCAGTGGCATGGCCGTAACACTGTAATTGTACTCTTGGCTGTGACTGATAGGAAGCCTCTTGATTTCACAGGATCTTTATTAGACTTCTGAGTGGGCAGAGCCATCTTCCGGCTGGTGCGCTCGTTCGTGATAGGTTTGGCCGCTGCGTGGGCTGGACTATCTTATCTATTGTACTCTTGGTCTTTTTAGAGATGATGTGGAACTACATCAAAGAAAATCTTGAAGACAAAATTTCAATATGTAAACAGTTTAAATTGTTATGAACAAGTAAGTGCTCTTTTATTTTGTTTACTGCATATGGTTTTAAATATTATAAATAAACTACAAAACTTGATGACCAACTCCACTTATCTCTTTTAAAATTCTAGAAATCCTCCAGGACAGTTTCATGATGTTCGTATCACACCATCTGCCAGTACACTGATTAGCTTTTCTGTTACTTCCGGTAGTTGACGGATAGTTCGTTATTGTGCTGCCATTTACATAAACAGTTTTTAAGTAGTTTACAGCTTACTAGCATTGCTATAGGTGGCTTGATTCACATACTAAAATGTCTTAATATTGTATAACTATGATACGTTATTATCGCAAAAATCTCATATGTGATGGCCCAAATTTACTTCACTTTCTTCAACAAAGGCCAGCAATTAATAAAAATCATCATTCAGGATTAGAAGTCTTGAACCAAAATTTAATTTTGCAGCCTAGTGTTATTTGTTCTATGCCTATTACATAAGAAAAATTAATGAAAGGCTGCTTAATGTATAACAGTACTGGAACAGCGAAGCTACAGGGTAATGACGATGAGATAAAGCTACCAGAAGTAAACTTGGGACCACGACAGATCCATCCTCGTGGTTATCGTCTCACCACAGGACACTTTGGTGAGATCAAATTAGGTCTGCTAATGACCAAGTGTCAGTTGGAAATAGAATTGTTTGTTGCACGGAACATCGCCTGTGAAGCACGTGAGAGCCCTCCAGGTAGGCACATTGAAAATGTTATGCTATAAATTATTTTAATTTAGAATGAATGAATGGTGTATTTATTTCTTTAAGTATTACAGTTTATAAATATGTTCCCTCTGTATTTATATTGATCACCTTTATATATATAATACGTGGTTGTTTATGCATTGTATGTATTGCTTTCCTTATTCAGATTAACTTTACACTTCTGTTTCCAGCTCTAAGGTATATACTTCTTTCTATCTTTTTATTCCAAGAATAATTTCCCTTAATTATTTTTTGACTTTAACAGTGAACCCCTCCAGCATTTTTCTCTTACACTCTCTTTGTTTTATCAAGTCATGTCAACAATTTTTTGTACTATTTTGAAACAAAATCTGTCTTCTCTAAATTACCTAAAGTTTGATTCTGTTCCTTTTTTTGATACTCACTTTGGCTTCTGGATATTCTCATAACACTTACCAGCATTTTATTCAGTTTATATGCAAATACTACAGCCAAGGTAGAATTTTATGCTTAATTATTTCTATATATACTAAGTATACAAATTTTAATTTTTATAGCTGAACATTTTTGCTACTGACAATTGTTTATCGATACCATAAGAGCAATGAAATGCCTCTTTATGCTCTAAAGAAACTACAATATTTTTTACACAAAATACTGTTACAACTTCAGAAATACCTACCATAAAGGAATTAAGTGTGGTTTACCACAGTCCACTATTTTTGTTGTTTGCCATGAATGGATTAGAAAACAACAATGGAACATTCAAGAACAGCCATTAGTGATCTAATGAGCAGGAACTGTGAGCTCTATTAATAATGATGATGAGGATGATAATAATCATAATAAAGAAGAGTAAGAAGAATAAGAACAAGAATAATAAGAATAGCTTTACAGCAATGGACAACGTCAAGAAGATACAATAAAAATTATTACACTATAATACAGAGTATGTACAAAGTTAAGCTTAATGGCAATGAATGTCAAAGAATAACAAAGATTACTATACAGAGTGTTTCTATTCAATTATACAGAGAATGTACAAGAGAAATTACAGTATTGTACAAAGTCTAAGTTACAATCTGTACTGTACAGGTGCCTCAAAAGTTCCCACTATATACATATGACGAGTAACATAGATAAATAAATCAGTCAACAAGTGGTTATAGTGGGGGTAATTACATCTAAAAGTACTCCTGTAATGAATAAAAAGGTGTAGCAGTAAGCCAGTCATACAGTTTCTGCTTGAACAGTGTTGCGGGACTATGTTTTAGTGTTATTGGTAATTTATTGTACATTTTAGAGCCTAGCACTTCAAAGCTTTTCTGAGTTGTCGTCAGTCTGCAATATGGAATATCTATATCTTGACAAGGTCTAGTACTATAGGTGTGTACATCTAGTCTATTTTGTACCTTGTTGTAATGCACTCAATGTTTTCTAGACCATTTGATTTTGGCAGATCTAGAACATTTGACTTTAGCAATGTTTCATTCCTCCGAATTAAGAGATTTCAGTTTCCAGAACACTTTTTTTTACCCAAGTTAAAAAAAAAGGGAATGCAAAATCCAACCTTCAGTTTTTTTAATTAACGTCCTCCAACATTAAGTTATATCGAGCAATGAATGAAATTGGTAAAATGATGCTCAAATGCATTCGAGGTGCATGGAACTTAGAGCTACCCGACATTCATCTTTCAGGATAAGGGAAAATCCCGGAAGAAACCGTATCCAGGTAACTCACACTAACCGAGATTCAAACTCGGGACCTCTTGAACATGAGGCAGATATGCTACTATCTACGCTACCAAGGTGGGCGAACCTTCAGTTCAGTTGCTAGTTGAGGGGTGACCAGTGAGTATCGAGCTGTAAATGACAAGTTTGTTGAAAGGTGTCTGAGTTGGCACATTGAGCATTGTAGAAGTGAGTATTGGTCTGCAAACAGTGAATGTAGAGAAGTTTCAAGTAAAGCAAGTTGTTACATGGAACAAAGACTGAAAGGAACATTAGACGTGGCTTGCTCTGTGTATTTATAAAAGCTGAAGGAAGTTAGCATTGAGCTAATGTTTCTAGTGACAAATTGAGTTTAGTATGATTTTATGTTGTCCCTTTAGTCATAGTATGAATTAAAACAACAATAATTCAAAAGGCAATAACTTCTTTTGTTCAGAAGAAGACTAATCTCATTCAGACTCCTTTTATTTGCTTATCTATTTGGAGTGCTGTAATATTACGTCTGCATTGTACAGTTTTGTAGATGTTTTAAATATTACTTTATTTCTTTATTTACCTTTCTCATAAGAAAAAAATTATATCTCCCAAAACATACAAGTGGGCAGTTGGGCTCAGATGCCTGTCAAAAACTGAAGAGAGGTGCCAAGATGGGCGATCAGCCCAAAGTCTGGTATGGAATTAAGGAAAGAGATGATATATAAGGGTGAAACTAATGAAAGGAAAGATGATGCAGCAGTTAGTGGAATGAATGGCCGAGAAAACCTACCCAGATTTGCCACTTAAGCCACCAAAAATCCCACATGTTCCTAGGATCAAACCCACGTGAAAGGCGAGCAGTCTAATCACTTGATCCTGGTGCCACCTTCAAATATTATAAAGTCCATATATTTCACAAGAGGGAGCACCTTATTCTGTAGCAAATTTTATATCACATGTTATATGTTATACATGTTTATATCAGATGTTTTATAAAACATCTACAAATGGAAAAAATGGAAATGCTTTTTTTTTTAATTTTTAAATCTCACGTAGCAACCTACTTTTCCACAAGTTCATCCAGCCACCCCAGGGATAAGGCCTCCCACCATATGGAATGATGCAGGCATCAAACAGGAGCCAAGGATGCCAGCAAAAGCTTTTGAAACATTTTTTCCTTAAAAATAAACAAGTATGTGAGGTAGTGTTACAAAATTGACTCATTAATACTAGATTTAGTGCATGTCATTGTCCTGAAGAAATGTGACAGTCAGCAATTCTTATAGTATATATATATATATATATATATATATATATATATATATATATATATATACCAGGTGGGCCAGCTGCCCCTATTTATTCTTATCTATGCAACCCACAGTTTACAGCAGCTGTGCCCACCTATTTTGTACTATACGCACCCAGCATTAATATTTACAGCCCTGAATGAGGACCAAGATTTTGCAAAAAGCTTTAATAAATATATTTTCATGGATATAATACTAGCAAGGTGACAAACAAACGTTTTCCGAAAGACCAACACAGAACATGTGACAACTGGCCGAGTGGTTTTAGCTGCTGGAATATAGTGATGCAGAGGCTAGGATCGAAACAAAGTCCCATTGTTTTGGGTTGTTTTTCCTTTCTCCTAGTCTTTATTGTGTGTATTTTAAATACTAATTTATTTATTGTTGCTATAGGTTCTCTTGAGACAAGAATGACAATCTGATAATTAGGGACCATGCTTAGTTTTGTGACCCTTCACCGTATCTGGTATTGTAAACCATGTTATGCAGCAGGCCATCATTTTTAGGAGCATGTCAATGACATTAAATCTAATGGTTTTTGTTTCATGCTTAGATCTTATGTTTCACTTCTACTGATAAAGGAGATGTAAACATGATAAGTTCTTGGTTAAACAGCAAAATAAATTGTCAAAGAATGTGGACTTCATCAACGCAGTAAATATTCAAAATGGCAACCCTCAACAGTATTTGAAAGATTTGCATTTGTGAAGTGTTTGAAACTTAGTTGAATGGGTCAAGTACAATACCAAATAATATAATATCTACTATGAACTATAAATTTATATTTAGCTGCCAGGGCAAAACTTGGCTATTATTGTATTTTATAAAGATGTATAATGTTATAAAAATGTTATTTGTATCATAATATCAAATTATATGCCACAGGAGGTAAAATAAAGGATAATAAAATTTCTGAGCTAACACAAAGGATTTGAACCCAACTTGAAACGGCAGAGTGGTGAAGTAACTTGTATAATACATCTGGCCAACGCTACCTTGCGAGCAGAGGTTTATATATGAATAAATATAGCCCACCTCAAACCCCCACCTCGGACCTTTACATGATATTTAAAGCTTCATACAGTGTTTAGAGCTCATTTTGGTAGTTTTAACACAAATTAAAAATCTGCATCCGCCATTACAATTAGTGTATGAGCTAAAAACTGACATAATTTGTGACAGAAGTGAAAACAATCCAACTAATTCTTAGCATTTTTGACATGACTGTACAACAAAAAACACATGTTGGCTGAAGGTATAAGTCCAATTAATCCCACTGTGAAGATCTGCCATTTTGTGTCCCAGTGTTACTGTCAACTGATGCATGTGGTAGTTTGGTCCTTCAGGGAGATGTTTAAAGTTGTGTGTGAATGTACCCTCATGAATAAAAGTTTTCAAACTTGTTAAAATTGTTGCTGCAACTCTGTGTGTCTGGGTATGATGCTTTTGGAATTGGCATACGTAGTGATTACTTTCTGTTACATATAACGTTTATGCACTGAGTTATCTATCCCTCCTATCAAGCATGAGATTAAAATTCCTGTGTAGATATGCAAAGAATAATAAAATTTCAGCAGACTTTCTTGATTATTTACATACTTATAAGAGAACCTATAACAAAGTAATTAGGGCCGCTAAGAAAATGTTTAATAATAAAAAGATTTTGGAATCAGTGAACAAATCAAAGTCAATTTGGGATATAGTTAAAACCGAACAAGAATCCACTCATAAAATAATAACTGACATATGCTTCACAAACGAAAATAAACTAATAACAGATCCTGAAGAAGCAGCTGAGTGCTTCAATACGTTTTTCATTGAAATTGCAAATGTTATCCAAAAGCAAATATGTAATAATAATCCTTTCACTGCTCCCAATCCAAATAAAAAGGTTAACTCCAGTATTTGTCTAGCACCAACAGACGAAGAAGAAATAGCCTCTGTTATAGCAGGACTAAAAGATAAAAAATCCATTGACTCAGATGGGTTCTCTAATCATTTGCTGAAACAGTGTCATCGTCTTATTCTAAAACCATTATGTTACTTAGTGAATTTATCATTTAGTTCAGGAATTTTCCCAGATATTTTTAAAATCTCAAAGGTTGAGCCACTATTCAAAAAAGGTTCGACAGAAATAATAATGAACTATAGACCAATATCTATCTTATCTGTATTTTCAAAAGTGATAGAAAAAGTTATGCATAAACGACTAGTTTCCTTTTGCGAAAAGTATAATATCTTAACACAATGTCAGCGTGGCTTTCGGAAAGGGAGTTGCACTACCTCGGCATTGACCAAATCCTTAGAGAATGTGTATAGGGCACTAGATAGGAAAGAGTGTCCTGTGGGTATTTTCCTTGATCTCACAAAGGCATTTGATCTTGCAGACTATAGCATTCTACTGGATAAGTTGCATGCAGTTGGTATTAGAGGAATATGTTACGAATGGTTCAGATCATATCTGGAACGTAGACGTCAATTTGTACAGCTAGACTATGTAGATAAAAACTTAGGTGTATTTCAAAGAAAAACCTCTTCAGAGAAAATAGTACAGCAAGGTGTGCCCCAGGGTTCAATATTGGGGCCATTTTTATTTCTCTTATATATTAATGATTTAGGTCAAGGTTTAAATAAAACGGGCGAGAACACCAATTTGACACGCTTTGCCGATGATACCAGCATATTAATGACCGGGAAAACCTCGAATGAGGTATTAAGCTATAATAATACTTTTAATACAAAAATTGTCAATTGGTTTTTAAAAAATAAGCTAAAAATAAATGAAGAAAAATCAGTAGCTATAGGCTTTCACCACAAACTAAATAACACTGCTCAATTCCCAAGTATATATTTAGGGAATAAATCACTACTCTATGAATCAAATACCAAATTTCTAGGAATATGGTTAGATGAACATTTAAAATGGGAAAACCAAATTCAGCAACTAGAATTGAAACTAAGCAGAATTACATTCGCTATTAAATCAATGAGGGAGTCTGTAAACACAA
>CM060950.1:470984494-470996994 GCA_030765055.1 Mantis religiosa
AGCAAGTAAATCTTAGGTCAGCAATTTCATGTATTTGTACAGGAGGTATAATGGTGATTGTTAGATATCAAAGTGATTGTAATGAAAATGTAATGGAAACTGTACAAATAAATATCAATATCTCAAAGTAATTGGCACTGTTCAACTGCTTTTTATTTTCCAGGATTTGCATTGTTATTATAGTAAATTAATCCTCCCAAGCTTTACTATAAATCCCATAGAACTAAACTTCCTGATGTGAAACTTCAAAAACAAGTATGGTATCCTCAACTGTAGGAAGTTGATCAGAGTTTTTGAAGTAAATTAGAAGTAAAAATTGGTTCTTAATCCTCCCATTTTTTACATTTAAGCATGATATTTATTCAATACTTTGCATTTCAGTCTTATTTATTGCTGATCCTTTTATAAAAATTCTAACTGAACCTCCAAACATGCATATCAGGTAAAATCTTCATATCAGATTTTTGGGTCGAATACAATACTTTTTCTATTTACTGTAGCAGTTGATAAAGAGAGCAAGAAGAACTTAAAACACTGCAAGTTGCCTTTGAGGTGCACCATCTTAAATATTTTGCATTACCTTGAAGGTTTAAAGAGATATGTGAATCAAAGCAGATAAAAGCATCTCATCATAGTAATTTAAGCACAGATATGGAGAGCTGAGGACCAATGGTTTGAGTTCTGGCCATGATATAATATTCTTTTTGTTTTAATTAAGCATTCCTATTTAATTTATTTTTTTGGTTCAGATTTATTCACCTGCTGTTATTATTTTACAAGGTACTGTCATACAAAACAAAGTATAGAAATTGTACTTTATTCTAAATATGAGTAGGGGTACTACTACCTATGTGCACAGTTCTAGCATAAATTTTTTAAATAACCACTGTTTGCTTTTGGTGCTTTTTATTCTTTTTCTGCATAGAAGATATTCTAAATAAGATAAGTGTAATTTACTTTATTTGTACTGCTTCCTCTTCTATTTATCTAATCCAGAGAATAAATGATTGTATAAATTCTGTGCATTGCTTTCTATACATTTAGTTTCTATTGAATGTCTTATTCTGTTTCTAAAAGAACTTTTCTTTGCTTGAGAGTTATGTGTGTAAATATATATATTTTTGTCTCTTTTGGTGAAGGGGCTTTTCAACATGTTTCAGGCATTCATATATATACATGCAAAGGTATTGTGAATGAAGAACAATTATCCTGTACTTATACCTTTTGGTTTAATATTAACAACTTAAAAAATAAAACTAACAAAAGCATTTTTGTATTAGATACGTATGTGAAGACATATCTGCATGATGGTGAAAGATGGCTGCAGAAACGCAAAGCCAGGGTTGTCCGTCATAGCAACAATCCTCAGTATCATCAAACACTGCGTTATTCTGCATGTGATGTGTTGGGTCGAACCCTACCTGTCATGCTCTGGGAACGACAGAAGGGCTTTGAGCACAACACAGGTATTGGCGGTGCTGAAATTGCATTGGACAAGATAATGGTGACACATCTGATGACAGGCTGGTACCCCCTGTTTCCCATACATAGTCTCGGATCAGACTCCAATGATTCTCCATGACATAGTGGCATTTTTGTTCTATATCTGGGCTGATATCCTTGTTGCTGTTTTCTTTTAGTTGTTCCATAATTATATTCCTAACTCTTCTCTCAACAGATGGCTGTAATGGCTCTTTTCCTGTTTACATTGCTGTTATAATAAACCATTGTGGAACAATTCTTCATTTTCATTTATGGAATTTGCTATAAGGCAAATAATTAATAGCAAATCATGAAAGGAATTATATATTTTTCCTTCTACTGTTTCAGAAGACCACATATCTTGAAAAGAGACAATGCAGGATGGTTTAAATCCAGCAGTTCTCTATAATATAAACAATGTAGAATGATGGCAGCAAATTAAGAAATAAAGGTGTTAAAGGCTTTGTGCTTATTGCCAAATTTATTTCTTATTACTATTTAACAATCTGTCTGTAAATACTATTGTAGCTGTTTGTTGGGAGTAGCGTTTTTTAAATTTACATTTCCTTTTCAGGAATGTGATTTTTTACTTACATGTAGCAACTGACTCTGAAACATGCTTCAAATAAGATATCAGCAAAATTAAGGTTTAGTGGAGAAAGCTAGAAACATAAGGGATGTAAAAGCAATGAAGCAGGTGAATTATGCCTTTATTTATGCTCATATAAAATAAAGAATAGTGCTATGGGGAAACATTACCTCAAAAGATGAAATGAAGATTTTTAGATTACAAAAACTGTCATTAGTGCCAATTTGACAGTAGGCACATACATAAAAACATATTTTGGGACTAAAGCATTTTAATAGTACCAGATATATTTATAAACGATAAGGTTCATAAAAATAGCAATGTACACACTGTAGTATTTGAACAATAGTGAAGTTAGTTGAGTCGAGGACCAACTGATGATAGGACCAACAGCTCTTGAAACATGTCCTGTGAAATCAGTGTTAGTGAAGCAATGTATCAATATCTTCTCAATTCACTTTTATTTTAACTTGTGGTTCACTGTCTCTATGCTTCTTTCAATTTTTATACTTTAAATTTTTCTTATTAATTGATGATATCAATTTTGTAAACTTTTCTCCACATCCTCAGTCATCAAAAACTGATGACTGAGGATGTGGACCAAGGTTTATGAAATCGATCCCATCAATTAAAAAGAAAAATTTACATCATTTTTCAAAGATAAGTAAAGTTTTTGTTGCAAATAGTTGTATTTAATTTCCTGTGATTCTTTACACCTTTCTCCTTTCTTTTCTTTGAAACCTTGTAAAAAGAATGCTTCTGAACTTTTCAAAGCCAGTGATCCTTTCTTAAATTTGCCACAACAATTCAAATGCTTCTTTTCCATCCAACTGTTTTAAATATTCTATAAAGTAATAGAGAACTCCTATCTCTAGAACTAGTTCAAATCGTTTACATCTCCGCCTATATATCTTGAACTCTTTGCGTAAGTTCTTTTCAGAACGTCCTTTATTTTGAATTCTAGTTTTCTGAAGTTTCCCATTCTCAATTTCTTACACTTAACCCATTCAATTATTTGATTTCAACACTTTAAGTTGATGTGTCTTACACTCTTTCAGAAACATGTGATCTCCTAGCTTGAAACTCCTGCAGCAGTATGTTAAAATGCCCCCCATTATGAAACCTTTCCTCCGTACTCTCCCTACACTGACAGTGCAATACATTAAGTTATATCACTTTTAAACCTCCTTCGCATTCATTCTTAACCTGTATTCTGCACAAAATCACTTTATTTAATTTACAACACAGTGCAGCTCAATTACTGTAATAGAACATAGTGATAGATCATCTGCAAGTAGCAGTCCAGGTACCTTTTTTCTTATCGTCAGTTGAGCATTGCAATTTAAACTTCCTTTTCTTCCATTTCTTGAACACATAATGCAGAACTCTGTTATATAACTCTTGAATTTCTGTAGCAAGCATTTTCACTTGCACAAAGAGAACAGTTTTATGAAATCAGAATGAAAATACATTCTGAGTTTATAAAGATGTGTTGGATTAGAAACATAAACATATCTAAGTAAGAAAAGGACCTTAGAAGACTAAGGACTAAGGATTTGTCCCCATCATCAGCATATGTCCAACAATTTTATTAATAATAATAATATTTATTTGTACTTCTATATCTTACGATCTCAATTACAAGTTTTACAATTCTAATCTAGGTACAAATTTGTCTGCTGCTTATATTACGGGCTGATAGTGGTGTTGCCTCCTTGGCCGTTAATTTCTATCCTAGCCCTTATACGACCTTGACCTAATGTTCTAATTGTGTCTTCCATTTCTCTAGCTCTTATTTCCTTGCCCTTCTCAACCATTTCTCTTTGACTTTGTCAGCAAATTTTCCTACCTCCCTTAATCTTTTCTCTTTTCAACATAAGCATTTTTATTGCTACTACATAAGCCCCTTTATTATCCCAGTTCTTATCCCATATTAATTTCCTCAAGTTTTCAATTTCTTTACACTTCACTACATGATGTTCTAAACTTATTTTCTTTCCACATAGAATGCACTCCTTTGGTGAACTCCCTCTCAATATGGCTCCTGTCCTTAATCAAGCTAAACCCTCCCTCTCATATCTATCATGTATGTCTATATATGTTTCCCTTCCCCATTCTGTCTTTATTTTGAGGTATACATTTAGTGATTTCTTATTTATCAGATTTCCCCACGCCACTGGTCTGTGATTGACCCCTATCCTATTCTTAATAATTGTCCAAAAACCTTTTACATTTGTTTCACTCTCATGCCAGATATTCCCCATGCCTATTTTAGCCAGCGTTCTCTCTAGCTCTGCCCACCAGCTGTTCTTACATGTTGAATTCTTCTTATGTTCTAGACAGATCTTTAATGTATTATCATCATCCTTTTTTATACAGCTATACCAATATTTTAAACATCTTTCTATAACTATCCCACTCCTGCAAGGTCTTCCAAGTTATACTCTAGCTACTCCATTTGGCATTGTCTTATTCAAACCTAGTATCTCTTTACAGAACTGTTCATATGTATGTGCAACATGATTTCTTAACTCATTGGCCCCCCACAACCCCACACCATATGTCATTTTTTATTCTACTATTGCTTCATAGATTCTTTCATGCCACCTTACTGACATATCTGGTAATTTATATTTACAGCTCCTTACCCCAGACATTGCTATCTTCTCTTTCAACCTGATCTTTAACCCATGTGCTCCCCAGCCTCCATTGTGGCACAGTCTCATCCCTCAATTGTCAAACTCCTTTACCATCCCCACTTTTTGGTCATTTACATACAACTTTTCATCTATTCTGAACTTAATATAAAAATTATTTGTGGTTGGTTTATTGACACTCGTCACTTACTTTTTCATATATTTATGAGAGACTAGTTTCAAAGGCCCTGGCCTCCATTTTCAATCTCTTCCCAACTGGCAACTGGGTGCTCTCTCTGGTGGTGGAACTATGAACTTTTTTGTCAAATTATCTGCTGGCGGGATTTCAAAGTTCATTACGCGATCCTTATTTTTCCAGATGAATATGTTCTCCCATGTTGTCAATCTATTTTGGTTTATCACTCCTTTTAATAATTTTGGATTTGGATCAATGTCATGGTTTTCATTCCAAAAATGAAATGCTACTGCTGACTTGTCTTCTTGTTTCAATCTGATGTTTCTAAAGTGTTCTTTGACTCTGGTTTTTAAATTTCTTTTTGTTTGACCTATGTAGCATTTTTCACAATTCTTGCAATTTATTTGGTATATTCCAGATTTGTTGCCTGAAGGAATTTCATCTTTTGTTTTTGAATTTAGTCATTTTAAAATTGAGTATCTATTAGTAGGTGCCAAGATGATATTTTGTTCCTTGAATATCTTTTTAAATTTATTAAATGTTTTTGGATAAAAAGATATTCAAGGAACAAAATATCATCTTGGCACCTACTAATAGATACTCAATTTTAAAATTACTAAATTCAAAAACAAAAGATGAAATTCCTTCAGGCAACAAATCTGGAATATACCAAATAAATTGCAAGAATTGTGAAAAATGCTACATAGGTCAAACAAAAAGAAATTTAAAAACCAGAGTCAAAGAACACTTTAGAAACATCAGATTGAAACAAGAAGACAAGTCAGCAGTAGCATTTCATTTTTGGAATGAAAACCATGACATTGATCCAAATCCAAAATTATTAAAAGGAGTGATAAACCAAAATAGATTGACAACATGGGAGAACATATTCATCTGGAAAAATAAGGATCGCGTAATGAACTTTGAAATCCCGCCAGCAGATAATTTGACAAAAAAGTTCATAGTTCCACCACCAGAGAGAGCACCCAGTTGCCAGTTGGGAAGAGATTGAAAATGGAGGCCAGGGCCTTTGAAACTAGTCTCTCATAAATATATGAAAAAGTAAGTGACGAGTGTCAATAAACCAACCACAAATAATTTTTATATTAATTTTGACGTCACTGTTACTAAATTCCTCCAAACACACATATTCTGAACTTATTTCCCTTCTTAAACCCTACTATTTTTGACTTATATTGATTCTTATCCCTCATTCTTTACAGTAGCTGCTAATTTCATTTATTTCTCTCTGTAATCCTATCACTGTTGTACATGCTATTACAAAACAATCTGTAAATAGTAACCCTGGTACTCAAAGTATAAACTTGAAAGAAGCGTACGGACAGTGAAGCACAAATTAATACAAAAGTGAATCGAGAATATATTGACACATTGCTTCACTCACACTGTTTATTCACAGGACATGTTTCAAGAGCTCTTGCTCATATCCTCAGCTGATACTCGATTAGTGCAAGTTGTAGTGGTTTCTTCTTTCTCCGTATTGTCAATAGATGGTGTGATGTACTTGTCAAAGATGTCCGGTGGTGGAGTTTCAAAATTCATGACTCTATGACGATTTTTGTTAATGAAGATTTTTTCCATACGGAAAGGTCTATGGGGTGATTAACGTATTTTATTATAGATGTTTCCAAATTGATGTCATGTCTAGTATTCAAAAAATGAAAAGCCACTGCTGATTTTTCTGTTTCACCATTTTTAATGTTTCTCATATGTTCTTCAGTTCTGATGTTAATATTTCTTTTTGTTTTTCCTATAGAAATTTTAGGGCAAGTTTCACATTTGATCTCATAGATTCCTGGTTTTTCTTTGCTTGTGATCGAATTTTTGGTAGGGCTTTTTAACAAATTTCTGATATTAAACCTATTTTGAGGTGCAAGAGCTATGTTGTGTTTTGAGAAGATTTTTTGGAATTTGTTATAGGCTGATGGGTGGAAGGTGATTTTTTTAAAAAGTTTTTTCTCTTATTCTCCTGTGTGTTCTAGGGTGGTGGTTTCTTTTATTTTCTTAGCTTTGTTGAGTCCGTTAACTGTTTTGTCTACTAAATTTGGGTTGAAACTGTTGGATATAGCAACTCTTTTATGTGTAGGTATTCTTCTTGATAATCTTCTCTGTTTAGTGGAAAGTTGATCATCCGAAAGATTAAACTGTTGAAAATGGCATGTTGGTATTGTTTTGGGTTGAAATTGTTGTTCTTAATGTATTTATCTGTGTGTGTCGGTTTCCTGTAAAAACCAAAAGTGAGTTTGTTGTTCATTTTTTTGATCTTGATGTCCAAAAAGGGGAGAACACCATCCTCATCTGTTTCCATGATGTTCTCCTCTTTTTGGACATCAAGATCAAAAAACTGAACAACAACTCACTTTTGGTATTTACAGGAAACCGATACACACAGGTAATTACATTAAGAACAACAGTTTCAACCCCAAAACAACACCAACATGCCATTTTCAACAGTTGAATCTTTCGGATGATCAACTTTCCACTAAACCGAGAAGATTATCAAGAAGAATACCTACACATAAAAAAGTAGCTATATAAAACGGTTTCAACCCAAATTTAGTAGACAAAACAGTTAACGGACTCAACAAAGCTAAGAAAATAAAAGAAACCACCACCCTAGAACCTACAGGAGAATAAGAGAAAAAACTTTTTAAAAAATTCACCTTCCACCCATCAGCCTATAACAAATTCAAAAAATCTTCTCAAAACACAACATAACTCTTGCACCTCAAAATAGGTTTAATATCAGAAATTTGTTAAAAGGCCCTCCCAAAAATTCGATCACTACCAAAGAAAAACCAGGAATCTATGAGATCAAATGTGAAACTTGCCCTAAAATTTCTATAGGAAAAACAAAAAGAAATATTAACATCAGAACTAAAGAACATATGAGAAACATTAAAAATGGTGAAACAGAAAAATCAGCAGTGGCTTTTCATTTTTTGAATACTAGACATGACATCAATTTGGAAACATCTATAATAAAATACGTTAATCACCCCATAGACCTTTCCGTATGGAAAAAATCTTCATTAACAAAAATTGTCATAGAGTCATGAATTTTGAAACTCCACCACCTGACATCTTTGACAAGTACATCACGCCATCTATTGACAATACGGAGAAAGAAGAAACCACTACAACTTGCACTAATCGAGTATCAGCTGAGGATAGGAGCAAGAGCTCTTGAAACATGTCCTGTGAATAAACAGTGTGAGTGAAGCAATGTGTCAATATATTCTCGATTCACTTTTGAACCCTGGTATTACCTTATTCCTAATAATTGGGCAATGGTTGTAACTGTTTTCAATCCTCTCAATTATATTATTAATGAACAAGTTGAACAATATAGGGCTAAGTTAACAGCCTTGTCTTAATCCCATTTTCTACTCCGCTAGTTCCGTTATCCCATTCTTACCTACTCTTGTTCCAAACTTTATTCCGTCATACATTTTTTTTCTAGCCCTATAATAAATTTCTTGCTGACGCCTTTCTTTTGTAATTTCCACCACAGTGGTTCTCTCAATATTGTATCAAAAGCTTTTTCAAAGTCTATTAAAAACATATACATTCTCCCTCTTTTCCTACTCTTGTACTTATCTACTATTGTTGTAATAATTAGTACATTATCTGTTGTCCTTTGCAATCTTTCAGTCATTACTCCTTTCTAAATTTTCCCTAATATTGCTAGTAAACTGATCCCCCTATACTTTTGCAGTTTACTTATTATTGGTGCTGTTGATAGTATCCTCTGGGGATTCTGAAGTGGTGGCATCTGCTGATAGAGCAATGAACTTCTAAGTGTTGTTCAGAGGTGGGAAATCAAAATTCATAAGATCATCATCTTATGCTGACAAATATATGCTAACGTTAGGAACAAGACCTTAGTCCTTGAAGTATATTCAGGTACTTTTTAGTTAGTGATGTTTAGTGTTACTAATCTGGATAGTGCTCTAATATAGTGCTATAATTCTGGATACTTTTGTGTCATGAATAATATATTACATCAGTACTGTTAACTATGGTTAAAAGCTGCAGCAGTTATATATAGTTAGATACAGACAACACAGATTTCTTAGATTTATGCTTATGGCATTGTAATAAGAATTTATTTTGTAGAGAATATTATATAAAATTTATGTATCATGGCAATATCTCAAACATATGAGATTTTAATTAATACTGTTAGAGCCATATTTAAAAAAAAAATACTAACAGCAGTTTTTCCAAGTAAGGGATAAGTTATGAGATGAGAATTTCATGAAAATCTTGATCTCATGCCTTTGGATAGTACAGGATTTAAATATAAAATTTGGTACATTGACGATTTATTTCACTTTTGAGTTATGGTCTCTCCTCATATCTCACTCTCTCTTTCTGTCTTATACGCACACAAATATGTATGCACAAACAGAGGTATTTTTCTAAAAATGTCTTTTTCTAGAGAAACTATGATATTGAACTTTTTCTATGGAATAGAATACTTTGTCTACTACTGGATAACCATAGAAAAATTAAAAATAAAGTATCTGTGTCTGTGCTAGGTCATTTTCTGCATGTAATTTCTGTATAAACACCTACTTAAGTTGTAACTAAACGTTGTATACCTATGGGTAGATAGATAAGAGATTGGTGAGCTCTGCCTTTGTGGAGCTCCGCACCTAGGTCTATGAAGATCCTTTGTGTCCCTTCCTATGAGAAAGGACTATGATAATGAAGCACAAAATTATATTAAACCATGTATGTTTCTATCAGTGAAGTTTGGATAAAAGAAGAATGTTAACCTTCAAGAAGAGTGTTAACGTTTTTCTGGGGCTGGGGCTGGCTGCAAGAGGACTCGCGCAGAAAATACGCGAAAATGTTAGTGATAGTGAACTTATAGGTTATGTGAAACCTAATGCAAATTTCAAGCATGCTACATCAAACATGAGTGAGAAAAGTGAAAAAAACGCAGTGAAAATTGTGGTGGCTGGTGCAAATGACGTTTATAAAAATGAAGCAAACAGAGGTATAGATGTGCTAAATCAAGTGCTGCAAACAGAGGAAATCAACGAAACCCAAGTAATAGTGGTGAACATTCCAAACAGGTATGATTTAAACTACAATTTTTGTGTTAACAAGGAAATTCGGAAAACAAACAAAAAGGTTAAATTGGTGTGTTCAGTGCTTCCAAATGTAGATGTAGTGGACATAAGCAACCTAAAACGTGAGTATCATACTAGACATGGCTTACATTTAAATAATAAGGGAAAGAGCTACCTAAGTTCACTCCTCTCAGAAAAAATTAATACCATTGTGGGTAAAAAACCCCTTGTATTTAACTCAGATGGGAGAGTAGATAGTATGCAATGACAAAATGTAAATTCATATTTATCCTATGCAAATAAAATCAGTCCACACAGTAACTCTACCCTTAGAGTATATCACCAAAATACACAGTATGTTTCCAACAAAGCTGAAGTATTAGAAACGGTTTTAGATGACATAAACCCACAGGTTATCATACTTACAGAACATGGCTTAAGGAAGAAGCAAGTACATTTTGTAAAATTTGTAAATTACAATTTAGTTTCCCAATATTGCCGTATAAATCACAGAAGTGGAGGAGTCTTGTTGTTTGCAAGGAAGGATATTATTGTAAATAGGGTAGAGTGGGTAGAAAATGGGAGTCAAGAGATGATTTTTGAAGTAGCTGCTGTAAAACTCAGTACCGAATTAGGGCAAGTACTCATTATTGGCATTTATAGATCCCCTAACTCAAGTGTACACGATTTTTTAATCCATCTAGAAAAAATGCTCTGCAAAATTACATTTAACCAAAATATAATAATCCTTGGTGACTTTAATATAGATGTAGATAATGTAAATCTTAAGGATATCCTCAATAGCTTCAACTTAAAAATTGTTTCTCAGGGCCCCACTAGAATAACAGAGCACTCAATCAGTATAATAGACCACATTATAACGAACCTGAATAACAGTAGATTTTGTACAATAAATAATGAATTTCATGTGTTGGACCATAGGGGTCAAATTATTGATATCTACAATTGTTTCAGCCAAATTAAGGAAAGTGTATATAGGTATGTTAGAGATACGAGAAAACATAACCTAGGAAAACTAAAGGACATTCTGGCAAAAGAGGAATGGACAGAGGTGTACAATGCTAGCGATACACATGAAAAATGGAAGGCTTTCATAAATGCATTTACTCTCCACTTCAATGAAAGTTGCCCTCAGTCCAAAGAGCACTTAAACATGAAGTAATTAACAAATTAACTCTGCCACCCGAACTTACACATTTAAAAAATAAAATGAAAGCAATGTATGAATTTTTTCAAATGACTAAATTAAATTCTTACTCAAATGCCTATAATAAATATAAAAAACAATACAGAAAATCGCTGATTAAATTAAAGGCAAAACAAATAGGGGAAAAAATAATTAATTCTCATAATACTACAAAAACAGTATGGGATATTATAAACAAGCGACTCAAACCCCAAATAGGAGAACATTCAAATTTAAGTCTGAACAAGGATGTACAAATAGTACATGACCCCTCTGAAATCTGCAAACTATTTAACAGCTTCTTTCTAAACATTGATGGCAATACTACTGTTGACATAGGTAGTAAGGGCAAAATATTATAAACAGCATGTACTTGCGTGAGACGGATGCTGAAGAAATAGACAAAGTAATTAGTAGCTTTAAAAACCAACAGTCCTCTGGGTGGGATGGCGTTTCACCTATAATACTAAAACATTGTAAACAAGAATTGCTGACTATACTGGTGCACTTAATAAATTACTCAATGAACGAGGGCATATTTCCAGAGGTATTAAAGATTAGCTTGGTACGACCAATTCATAAGAAAGGTTCATATGCAGATGTTAACAATTTCAGGCCAATAACTCTAACTTCAGTATTCAGCAAAATGTATGAGAAAGTCTTATTAGCTAGAAAAAATAGCTTCTTAATTGCTAATAAAATTCTTAATCATTTTCAGCATGGATACAGAAATAAATTATCGGCCATCACAGCTATAGCGGAATATATTCACAAATTGTTGGAACTAAAAGATAAACACAAAAACACAGCTGGAATTTACTTAGACCTCTCCAAAGCTTTTGACTCTGTATCCCATGATCATCTCTTCTCAAAATTAGAGTACTATTGCTTCAGAGGACAAATTAATAAATTATTAACATCATATCTTAAAAATCGTTTGCAATGTACAGAAATAACTTGGAAAAAAGGGGATGTTATAAGCCACATTAAATCAGAATATAACTTAGTGAAATCTGGTGTACCACAGGGATCAGTACTAGGACCTATACTTTTTCTGATTTATATTAATGACTTACCTGAACCAATAAACAGCAAGGTCATCTCATATGCAGATGATACATCTATAATATGTTGGAGTGAAGGAGAAGAAAGCTTAGAAGAAAAAACAACAAATGCAATTGGCGAAATATCTCGGTACTTTCAAAACAATGGACTAAAGTTAAATATAGGAAAAACAAAATTTATGACATTTCAAAGCGATGATCTAAATATACACATTAACCAT
>CM060950.1:470999494-471024494 GCA_030765055.1 Mantis religiosa
TTATTATTATTATTATTATTATTATTATTATTATTATTATTATTATTATTATTATTATTATTATTATTATTATTATTATTATTATTATTATTATTATTATTATTATTATTATTATTATTATTATTATTATTATTATTATTATTATTATTATTATTATTATTTTTTTTTTTATTATTATTATTAAATACCAGATGTCACTTATGTAGCATAAGCCCCTGTTCCAACTGAAACTTCCTTCCTTGTCACCTGGACAATTGGAGAAACTGTATGGTAAGCTGATGGAATAAATCCTGTTCTTGTGCCACGTAACATTGTGATGTATATCTGGCCTATGTTCAGGGCTTGCCCAAACATTGTACCTTCATCAAGAACGCTGCTAAAGTCAAGTGCTCAATTGTGCAAATTGTTTCTTGTAAAACCATTTTTTTCTGTTGGTACTTGTTCTCTTAAATTGAGATACCATACGAATTCTTTTCATAGTTGTTAATATTAATCTTCAGTTATTCTTCCCTTGTCTCAGCATAGTTTATTAGAAAACATAATTGCTTTTTGCTTTTAATTTTTATAGGAGTGCAAAAGGAGAAGCATATACTTGAGTTTAACATTTTATACTACAGTGTATATAATTATTATTTGCTCATTTCTTGATTAACTGGAGCTTAAGCCTGCTAGGTCACTTAGAGTATGTTATACTTAAGGCTTGGCAATCAAAGTAATAGATAATTAAATTGTGAAATAAGAGAAGGTCCACTCCAACCTGTGTCCAACCTAGTGAATCTGAACTGTTTATTTCTGGTTTAAGTAAATAAGTTGTTAATTAATTAAATAAAAAGGGGATTAAATTTAAGTATCTGAAGATATTTAGAATCCCTCACAATCTTTTTATTATTGCCAACATCATAGAATTAACTGTATTAGCTACAATAAATTGCAGTAGGAACTTCATATAAACATTCAACTGATTTTTTTATGATTATTTCTGAATGAGAAAGCCATTATAATTACAAAGTGCTCAAAATCATAAAATGTAAATTTAAAAATATATGCTCTGTTTCGGGTGTATTTGTGACTGTTGACAAACACTTTTGGGACAAAATTGTCAGAATATTTGCTGAGTAGAGCAACAGATAAAATTTAGGCATAAAAACAAAGATACTGTAAGACTTGAAGGTTTCACGGCGAGCATTACTAATCAAGGCTTCGTGGGTGATCAGCCGTGTCAAGTTAATAAACTTGATAAACCATTAAATAAAACATTAATAAACCATTTCAAGCTCCATGGGCTTCCTCAGGATCTGAAGAAGGCCTGAAGAAGGCCATGGAGTTTGCAGTTGCTGAAAGCTTGACCTTCATTAACTTGACACGGCTGATCACCCGTGAAGTCTTGATTAACAAAGATACTGTTTCAACTCTAAATTTAGAATTATTTCGTAAATTAAAATATTTATTTATTACTTTACATATCAGTTGGTTTTCCATTATATGCACAAGGATACTTATAAAACATTAGGAGACCTTCTCTTTTGTGTCATGACAGCTTTAGCAAAATACTGGCCTAATAGATAATGTGTTATAAGCTTTCTAGTCTTGCCACAAAAATGAAGATTTTACATTTAATTTGTATGAAGTTTTGCATAAGAAAAAACCAACTTAAAAGTGCTGCTAATGAAATATGTTCTAGTTCTGTGTTCTACTGTGCACTTGGCATCTCAAATGTGCTCAAATATTTATCTATGTTCACTTCCTTTTGGGTTCAGCCCTGGATGTAAAGTCAATCAAAGTTTTTTCATCATATATTTTTAAACTTTGTAATTTTATAAACAAAAAAGAATTTTAAAATAAGAAAACTTCAATTCAGCTCATAAAAATTTGAATGTCTTTAGCTAATCTAGCATTTTTTCCCTCCAATTTCCTCCATATCAAAGAAACAAGTTGATTCCGGGAATATGCAAATTAAAATTGAAAAAAATTCTTTTACTACGTAGTTAACTTATATCTATTTGGTAAAATAGTATCTATATTGTTGTTATTAGAACTATAGTTAAAATCATGGCATCTTTGCTTAGATCTGTTGATTTTGGTTGCTATTTTTCCATAGAATATTCGTGAACCTATTAATTTTTACCAAGTAACTCTTTAGTACTTCACACACTAGAAGAGTTGTGTTTAGCTACCTTATAAATAAATGTTCTACTTGTATAGTTACTTAATGTTAAGAAATCAAAGTATAGTGTAGTCAAAAAGCTTATGGATAAATTATACTTATTATATGCTGATTGTAGGAAAAAATTATTTCTATTTAAACACAAAGATGTCTGTTCCAAAATCATATTACTTTTTTCTAGATCAGTAAAATGTCATTTATTGTAAAGGCACTCCTTTCCTACTTTTGACAACTACCATTAGGCATTAAATTTTGCCCTTACCATCAACCATATCTTGACAATCTGTCATTTATAAAGATATAACATTTTCTTCAGTTATACACACTGTAACTCATTATTCTGTGATTTCAATACTTGGGACTCGGAATACTGCAAATGCAGCTTCTGAAGCAAATAATTACTATGCAAATTCAGATAAAAAGTCTTGTGAGGCACAATAAATAATATCATTGCTCTATGTCTCTAAACCATTGCCTTTGAAGGTTAAAAACTTGCCATTTTGTGAAATAAAATGAGAAATACAAATTTAAATTTAAATGTAAATAAATATATATTAATCTATTATTACTTTGATATTCTCACCTAAAACTAAACATTGAAAATAAATTAGTATGTATATGTAACTAACACTTAACATATACTTCTTCACTTAGAACTGGACATTAATGATGAGTTTGAAGACATAAACTGGTACTAATAACTTTTGCTTACTTTTGTCATCACCATTGCTATCTTTCATTCTAAGTAACCCACTTGGTTTGGTTAGTTAAAATTTTAAAGCTTAATGAGAGAACTACAGATAACAAAAACACAAGATATCTCTACACATCATTACAAACAGATGCTTCTTGCAAGTATATTTTCACTTTTGAAGACAGATTTATTTCAAGGCATATCTCTACAGAAATAAGAATTATTTAATATGGGAGTTATGTTATCATCATTATCACTATCATCACCATCATTTTCCTTCCTCCTGAGTTCCCTCTTATCTTAATAAGTGGACTGTGTTAAAAGAAACTCATTTTATGTGTACTTACTGATCATGAAATTATGACATATTAATGAAGGTGCATTTTGCATGTTTCAAATATTAGCAAAGTAGGATTTGGATTTCCAAAGCGTATGCATATTGTGACATTTTGGGTTCGTGAAATTAAAAGTCCAGGTTACAAACACCAAAAATTGCTCTTTATTTCCATAGAAATACACTAGTCAACCATTACAGTCGCTGAATTATGTCACATACACAATACAACTTGCAAGGTCAACGACCACAACACAGCTGTTCATGCATGCGAGTTCAATTACCCACTAGCTCACTGTGGTGGGCGGGCACCCTTTTTCATAGATTACTCCATTCCAGAATGTTCTCAAACAATCAAGACGGTGCTGAAAAAAGATGACCTCTCTAGAAATATGTCTCATTCTCCTCACCATTTTGGCAAGCTTTTATCTCCGCACTGCGCTGCCCGTCTCTCTGAACTAGTCGCCTATGCCGCCTCGAAACAATATTGCACTCGCAACAATATTCTCTAAGGAAATATTTAATTTCTTTTCCTTTATTTCCGTATGCGCAAAGATTGTGTTATCCAATTATCTTCAGAGCTCTTTATTCATTCTTTTCTGATTCTCCTCCTTTGCCTGTTTTAATAAAGTCTTAAAAATTAGGGTAAAATTTTCCATTTTTTGGCTCACTGTAAACCTTAAAATGTAGACTTATGAAAAACATATGAATTCAAGAGAATGCTTTATTCAGCCAAGACACTGATTACCACACAGTTGAGCGCCATTAAAAGCCATCTACTCAACCCAAAAGAGACCATGTTTTTCTTGGCTCTTTTCAAATTGAAGAAATTCCACGTCTTTAATCTTTCCTCCTTCATTGACTTCTTTGACTTCTTTGATCATATAGGGGGCTTATGACTTCGAAAACAACTGATAGTATTTCCTACTACTAAACTTATAGTGGTGTTATTGATTTTTAATATTAAACACACTTGCATATATTCCCCATATTCTTACTTTCAGTTTCTATTTTTATCTCTTAAGTTTGCCTTGTAAAAAATATGAATACATATACATATATCTTTTAAAGTTATACTCAGTACTATGTTCTGTTTCTGTTTAACACATATGAACCAAATATGGAATATAGCAAACTGACATTAAGGGCTGAATTCTTAATATTCAATACCATTTTTCGCTAATCTGTGAGAGCAAAATTATGAATATCAAAATCCTGGGTGTGGTTGACATCATATGGCTTACCAAAGGAAACAAATTACAGACAACTGAATCAGCCAATCACATGAGCACTAGTTGACCCTAGCGATTTTGTTATTATGATTCCAAAAGTCTTGGTACTTTGCATGAAACATCTAAAACTAAAAAGTTCTTTTAAGTTCATTTAACTTGCAAGATATAAAGTGAATGTTGATTGTTACATAATATCTGTCATCTGTTTTTGGACTTTTTTCTGTGTATTCTGGCTCAGTCTTCATGAAAGGTTTTCTATAATCTTATTATCATTTTCTTGTACTAAGAGGACCAGAAGAAGAACCAGTTGCTTTGGTGATGATGATAGTAGTACCAGTTTTATAATTCACATCAGAAATATTAACAATGTTGGCATTTATTAATTTTAATTACATTCTTATCTAATTTGAAGTTATATAATAAAAATAATTAAATTCATTCCATAGTTAGTATTAAGTAAAATTTCTTTTTTTGTACAAAATAAATGTTCAATACATTTTTTTCTATTGTCAAATGTATTTTCTTGACAAGAAAAATGACGTTAATGTTCAGCATTTAAACATAAAGTAATAAAAGAGTATTCAGGCTTGAATTATTATACAAGTTCAAGAATGTTTTGTTCAGTTTTGAATTTAAAGATAATGATTGCTGACAATATTATTCAACTCTAATTAAGGATGAGTTGAAAACAACACATACTGAAATACAAGAGAACATCACACCTCTGTTCTTTGTTATGTGTGATGAGGAACTGTATGAGTGAATAAGATGACCAAACTTATGTGCTGTAAATTGTAGCTAATAGTATGTATGTTTGTATACACTTTATTTTCTCAAATGCCAAAATCTGGAAATCAAATGATCCTGATGTTAATGTTAACCTCAGTGGTTAAATGTAGAGAAAATGAATGGATCCTAGGTCAGCAGTTTCTCCTTGTGTTACATCTTTGTTAGTAAAATAGCAGTTACTGATAATTACTTCTGGAATTTGATCACACTGGGCTAGAGTTTGGAAGAACTAACCTGGTACTTGTCAGTATAGCTGCCTGCCGGTTGCTCTATTGCAGCATTGCTGCCTTTTCTCTGTCTGTCCATGGCCAGTGGTTCCACTGGCCAGGAACAACTGAGGAATGCACACATATATTGCAACATGGGTGACTACACACCTCTGCTCACGTGATACTCACATGACATTTTTGTAACACAATTGGATGCGATAAGGCGAGCCTCCTCACTTGCCCCATATGAGCTGCCTGAGTGATGTGGCTGTCAAGTGCCAGGATAGCTCTTGGCTACTTTATATAGGGTATTCAAAATACCAATAAAGTATGTAACAGCATTTGTGGGAAAGCAATAAGCGCTTAGAACTCTGTGTCAATATGTTCCATGGTCTCTTAAACGTGATGGTATGCCACAACCTTGGAAGTTAGAATATACATACATATATGTCAAATCTCTCTGTTTGACAAGAAAAGGGGCTTTAGGCAGCTTATAAAGCTTTACAATATATTTCCAGTGAGTTTTAATCTCTGGTGGAGAGCATAGGCTTCAACCATATACTTGATGTGATGGTGTTTACTTCAAATCTATATGTATATATTGTAATATGGCCTGGGCCAAATGCTGGTGATCAGCTCAACAGTTGTAATAGCTTAGTATACAAATAAATAAATAAAAAAAAAATATATTGTAATAATGTTAGTGTGATGCATACAGCGTATAAAGTGCATCATTATGTACTACTTTCCCTTTCTCCCTCTCTCTTTCTCTCTTCCTCTCTCACCCTTGCTGCTCCCTCTAATCCTCGCTCTCTTCCCCATTTGCACTCCCTTTTCTCCCCTCTTTTTTTTCTACATTTTGCCAAGATAATGGTGGAAAGTACACTTTGTAATATTTAACAAAGGCATCGTAGTATGCTTACATCATGGCACATTGCACTTATTGAAAAATAATTATTAACTACATACAGCAATGAAAACAAAAATCTTCAATTTCTAAGCTCATATCAAGACATTTTGGTTCTTTCATGTATCGTGGGTACTCAAATTTATTTGAAACCTCCTGCTAGTCATTTTGAATCAGTGGATCAAGATAGTGTTTAAATAATTCCAAAGTGCTGACATTGTTGGTGATATATAGGGAAGAAAAGAGAACCATCTTTGCAAACCTCCTGGCTTCAAAATTCTCTGTGGCCTTTCAATTCAATTTTGCCAACTGGTAAGGCCATGATACTATACAAGGATAACACAATTTAATATTTTCATTGCTGCCATGTGAATGAACCACACAACAACACAGACTCTGCCCTAATCAGTCATCTATCTATCTGTTTATAACCTTTCTTTTATTTTGCTGTAATTTACCTATGTATATATCTTAAAGTTTATAGACATCAGTTTCCTTCCATGTAACTGAGGCAGATACATGGAATAAAATACATGAATTACTCTTAATTAGAATGATTGTGATTCCAGCTGACCTGTTAAGCTTCCTTGCACATTCTTTTATCTATAAATATATCAAATTAGAGAAAAATCCTTTAACAGTAGTCACATTTTGGTATTATTACTAAAACTGTAAGTTTTAATGTTGTTTCATTCATTTTCACCACCAAACACATTATTATTTATTCCCATGGTCATATTTCGGAATCTGAAGAGGTATGGGAATGATTCCACTTAAAGAAAAATTCCCCAACCAGAGAATTCCTTAGGAACTCTGGGCCAAGAAGCCAGATTACTGCCAACTTGAATAAAGAGGCAATTCAAAACAATTTTTAGTACAAAGAAATGGTGCTTAATCATGGGAACTTGACTGAAAAATAATGCATCATGTGACTTTCTCCATAACGAATTGTGTCTCGAAAAATAATTGTGTACTTCCTAAGGCAACTGGGGTATCATACAGTTGAAACATTCATTCTGTGCCTCTTGAAATGTTTACTAGATTACATACTTTTGCAATACTCTCAAATTCTGCAAGACAAGATTTGCTGATTAGCACTTATATCATACGTACTCGTACATCTAGGTTTATGGACAGGAAGTTTGAAATAAATTTGATCACCTAGTTCTTATGTGCTGGATGGTGTTATGGCTCAAGTACTTTGTTTTTGTTGTGATTAGCAAGTCTTCAAGTTTCTGCCTAACCATTCATCTTGTTTTTGTTGCTTTTTTACTACCAAAGTCATTAAAATTTCGTACCATGCCAACATTGAACTGTGTGGGTGGGAAGAACCAGTAGATAATTTAATCAGATTTGTTTTACCTTTATTTCTCCTCAAATACATATTATTTCCATGAGTATCCCATTCAGTTAAATTTATTCTCACAACAAAACTGGTTGAAGTTTGACAAGCCTTAAAAGCCTATGATGTTCAACAACAATAATTTATTGGCAACGAAGGTGAATTTGTGGTATATTGTCCTCCAGTTCAAACTGGCAAGAATTCTTGCAGTGATATGAGAAACACAGATGCTGAGGCAGGTGCTCTGGTATTTTTTGATATTTCCATTATCTGAATAGGACATGAAGAACTAATGCAATGGAATGGAGAGCATATCGATTGTTGTTTGGGTTTATTTTTCTCAATAACTAGGTTAGTGCACTTATCTCTAAGAGTAATGATGTTCCTGATGATAGACTTAATTTTATTTTAACTTGAGAATCCTGGAGGTGCCGTTAAATAGCAGATAGTCTTTGAAGTCATTGGAACTTGCAGTTTTTTAAATTTTCTAGTTTCGGATTGAATAAACAAGTATTTTACGCTTTTACTTCAGAAAAATATGAGCATAAGTATGCTTACCAATCCTTATTTTAAGAGAATGCCATATTTTTCTGGCATATTTCCACTGTTATCATTAACTATTTTAGTTTTACCTTACCAACCGGTAAAATGGCAATTGCTACGTACTACAAATTAGCATGAATATAGTCTTGTAGCATATGCCAGCTACTGCTCTCTTTTTGTTTTATCCTTGCAGCAATGTCATAGCATAAGTGCTGAAATTAAAACAGAATCATTATGGTGGAATGTAGAGGCAATCTAAAATCATCTATGATTCTAAAATTGTAAATATTTCATTATGTTGAGATTTCCCACCTTTCAGATCGCTTTAGACAACAGTAATTCTGTAAGAGCTTCACCACAACTTTAGAAACATGGTCTGCTTTTTTTTCTTTGTTCTTTCTGCTCCTCCCAAGTATTCATTATGTTATTACTTAATAATTAATTACTTCAGAAAAATGGAAGCCCCTATTTACCATTTTTCAGTGTATAACACATTTATGTGCATTACTTTTGCTTTCGTGCTTCTTTTAAGATAAATCAATTTAGAATGTTATAGTATTTAACCTAATAACTGCCCAAGATTGCATATAAATGGTTACAGGTGACATTAGCTGCTTGACTCACTTATTAGTTCACTACCTACACTGAGTGAGTAGCAATTCCTTAAGTAATTCATATCCCCAATTATTGATGCAAACACTAAGGTCCTAATTCTCTCTTAACAGTGAGATCCATAAACACACTCTTGTGCAAAGACTGATAATGCAGTTTTGCCAACTTCATATTCTAATGTAACTATAGCATGTACTAAGAAACTATTTCTTGGGTGCACAACTAGCTATGACTGACGGCCTACTTCTTCTGTGGTAAAAATATTCACTCTTAACGTACTGTGATTTCTGAGCACTTATAAATTGTGTATGATGTCATATATAATTGTACATGTGTTTGTGTTATGTTAGCTGTTGTGGAAAATTGTTTATGTTTCTATATATCATAATTCCTTGACTGGGATAAATTACCTTCATTGGCCATTCCAATAATAATATAAAAAATTATTTTTAACAATTACTATATATTATTAATACAGGCAATTATTGCGGAGTATTTGACATTGCAGATTTCAGCCAAGAACATCATATTAATTTGTATAAAAGACGAATGTCTTAAGAAAGTATCTTGAACTATTTGAAGTAAATATACTTATTTCTCGTTTTATGCATAAGGAAATTATCAGGGCTACTCATTACGTTTGGTGTTGAGCAGACACGTCAGCAAGTCTAGAATATAATCTAACAACTCAACAGAGGAAGCCTAGAAAATAAAATATCAAAACAGTGGATGCCACTTCACCATGGTACATTCTTTTATGCTCTTCTCGCTAGTGCATATGCCAAGCATTAGTCGAGACAAAATGTCATCCTCCATGGTCTAGAGGTAACATGTTAGCCTCTGATTCCCAAGGCCATGGGTTGAAACCTAGCGGATGGTGATGGACATCTTGGACATAAAAATCCCTAGCGTAGGTTCCTTCAGAAAGGGAGTAAGGCTGGTTGTCCCACATCGTAAATTTATGGCATGTGGAAGAACAACAACCTTGATAAAGATGCTCTGAGCATAATTATGTGGTCTTCACACTCAATATAGAATGGGATCCCTAGAACCACAGAAGTTAAAGGGAGTCCATAAATGAGAATTCACTTTCTTAATTTTGAGACAAAACAAAGGTTGTGGCAGTTTGATTCCTCCGTTTGGAGGGTTTATGCATGAAGTGTATGACAAGATGGTGTAGCACTGCTCGTAATTCATGGCCTGGATTGGTTTGTCAAATTATGTAGCTTTCAGCTTGTGGTTCACATCCTACAATAGTGAGTTGCTTCAACAGTACGGAAACAAAATGCAGGAGAGGGTTTGACACTACCGTATGCCTTGAAATGTGAATGATCAGTATGTATTTTACCCATAATGTAATTACAGCATACCTGATGCATAGGCACCAAAATGTGACCAGGCTAACATTTTCTACCATTACACAAATATAAACATTTGTTAATGAATCTCCACTTATCTTAAAAAGTTGATGTTAATACTTCTTTCTTCTTTCTAAGATCGATTTCAAAGGCACATTGCATTCGTCTTCAGTTTATTATAAACAAACTCTTTTGTTAAGGAAATCTCGGTCACCATGTTTTTTCTTTGTTATGTTATGTTTTCAGCACTAGCAACATCCAAAGACGAAACAAACCCAAAAAATCAACCGCCGGTATGTCAAAATTCAGTACGCGATGTTTATTTTTTAAAATAAATATCTTTTTCCACACTATTAAATCTATGTGTGCATTTAATTGTTTTAAGAATTTAATTTTGGGGTTTATTTATGGTTCAATGACCAAAAATGATCTGCTGCTTCTGATTTATCAATTTGTTTATGTTTAATGTTACGAAAATGTCCTTTCTCTCTGGTTTCCAAACTATGTTTCGTCTTTCCAATATAAACCTGATCACAACCTAAACAGTTAATTGATAAATACCAGATTTTTTATTATTAGGAAGAAAGAAGTATTTACATCAACTTCCCAAGATAAGTGGAGATTCATTAACAAATATTTATATTTGTGTAATATTTATTACGTCACTGTAACTAGCTTCATTTTCTATGTAATTTTCTACCATTCCTGTCACCATATTTCATCACATTAAGAGGATCACTGAAACAGTTTTGAATGCAGTAGATTTTAAAATACTGCATATATATTATGCATAACAGCAGTCAAAGATAAAATATTCAATAAATCTCCAAGCAAGTTAGAATATTCTTGTGCTCATAAACATCAGCCACTACTAGTTATGCAAAATATTCACTGAATTTACGTTGACACAATTATCCTCTTTGTTACATTTGTAACTTCAGATTTTAGCATTAATTTGAAATATTTCATGTTCTCTTAGTTATTTGATACAGTTTTTTGAGTTAAAAATACTGTAAACTAAAATACTTCTTCCACTTCCTCTCCTGACTTGTTTCAGAAAAAGAGAGTATATTTAATAACCACCTCACATAAACTGTCATATTTCCTATGCTGCATCATCCCCATGCCCTACACTGTCCTATATTGCCTATCTTTTGCATACATAAAGGTTTATTGTAGAAATTATGTAGCAAGGGACTTAAAGTTTATACAAGTGAGCAGGTATGCAATTTACATAAAGCATCATTTTCATTTAAAAACTAGGCATTGAACACAATATATTTTCTACTTCAGGTGAATCTAATTTATTAGCATTTACTTCAAATATTGAGCTTCATAGGAAACATTCTAAAATTACTTTCCAATATGTTGTAGTGTTTATCTAAATTTTCTGATCATAAAGGCACTAATTGAATATTTAAAGCAGTGCATTTTGTATGCATTGATGCAAATGGCTGACTAAATTTATCCACACTTTGATTTTATGATTTGACTCCTGCAAGCTCAGCATGGCTGAAGCAAACTTCTCGTAGCTTAATCAAGAAAAGATTTAAAACATGATAATTTATAAACAAACTTTCCAAGTATGTGAATAGCATGCCCATCTTTAAAAAATGTAGGGTTCTTTCTCCTCCTTCTCTTTCAAACATTAGGTAAATTTGCCTCTCTCAGTCTCTGTGTCATCATTACTTGCTTGTTTTACCCAAATCTCTCCTTCCAGGTAGTTCATAGTTATTTTGTTTAGATAATCTCTTATCTGACACACCTTCAATGTGTTGTTTTTATTTTATTTTACCATCAAGGCTTTTGTTATTTCAATATATGTTCAAATCTGGTCCTATAGTCTTGTTTCCTTCTTTATCAAATCTTACTTTTATATGCCTCATAATGAGCTATGAATATGCTACTGTCCATGGTGCAGAAATATATATGAGAGGATGCATGCATTAGAAAACGTAACTTGTCTTTCCTTCATAGCTTGTTTTTCTCTACATGTCTATTTATTTGCAAGTGGTTTGGAATGCATTAACTGCCATTTCAAATTTAAAAATAATGTCAATCCCAGGTATTGACAGTGAATATACTTTTACTAAAATGTTTCATTTATTAAATTTATGATCTAACAGTTTTCTTCCCTTTAAGAGACAAATTATTAATTTTATTTTGGATAATTTTACCTGTATTACATTGCATTTTAGCTGAAGTTATACAGCAGTTGCCTGTCTTCATAACAATAAAAAATGTCATATTTAAACAAGAACATTAGTTCATTATCAAATTATGACAAAGAATAAGCTATTTTATGAATGTTTAAAGTGAGTTTGCATAATATACAAGAAACAAAAATATACTGTAAATATAGCGCAAATATCTTGATTAAAAGGGAAGTACATCTGAAGAATTGCAGTCAAGGAACCTTGAAGATTCTTAATGTTAGCAATGGTAAGATATTTTTAAAATATGTAACACAACAGAATAAACCTGTATTAAAGCTGTACTGCATGCCCTCCTTCTAACTCTGTAAATAACTAATTTTAGAATTAAAGACCTTTAAAAGATTTTGGAACAATTTTCTATCATATTTTGATATGTGACAGTTTATATATTACGAATGTTACAGCAAAATTCTTTGGAAAAACTGTGTGTTGCTAATTTGAGGTGATCAGTTTCTATTTCTTTCTTTACTGACCAGTATGTTTCAAAAATTAGCAAATTCACACAAAGGCTTTAGAGGGTCATTTATTCTAGCACAGGACTAAATATAAAGTATTATTAAACTATCCTATAGACTATTTGCCTATAGTAAGGGGATGTTTATCTTTAATGTAAGAGTACTTATATTCCCCTACAATAATGAATGTCTAACACATAAAATGTGTGCAACCAGTGCATATTTGCAGCAGAAACAGAATGTAGTATATGACATTTGGAAAAAAGTATAATAAATTATATAATGACATTAATTGTACCATAAAATTGAGAGCTACACATTTAGATCAAGCATGTATTTAGGTAGTATTTAAGAGATTTGAAAATAATGATTTATAATTACAAACATCGAAAAAGAAGCGTAAGACATGATGTGTCTGCAATTAGAGATACAACGCAGTAAAAAAAAGAAAATAAAACTTAATTTTAAGAATTATGCAACATGCTCCAAACTACATTATTGTTATCAAAGAGAACGAAAAAAATGTATTTAATTTCTGTTACTTTGTTCAAAGAAGGAAAAGTGCTGAAATTGAAATAAGCACATTCTTTGTACATGATCTTCAATAAATAAAATAAATGATAGCTGACAATTACAATGTTTTCAATTCATTGTTCCATTTCCTTTTTGTCCCAACATATCTTCCCTTATAGCTTTATATGGATGATTAGAAATGAAGGTTTATCATAATGCACATCTACTAAAGGATAATTTAATGCAGCGAACATAGACTCAGAGGAATCAAACTTAATTGTTAGGTCTTTAAGAGTTGTAAACACTTTTTCCAATAACTGTCACCTTATTACACAGCATCACTAATATTAAAACAGCTCCATACTGTTCCAGTTGAGTGGAATGAAGTGAATATCAAAGCAGCACCTTAGAACTACAATAACAAAGGTACTTGCTCAGTTGCTTCTCGGGCAGCAAGCCAGGAGAAAAGACAATTAGAAAATTGATGCTTCGGGAGTATGCATCTCTCGCATCATCAGGATATTTATTAAATGTTATAACCACAAATGAAACACTGGATAATAACACAAATATCAGTAAAGACAAAACACTATCAAAATTCGTATTACTGAACAAAAGACTGTTTTCAGTAAATTAAATGCTTGGTCAGGAGATGGCGTGGTTATAGAAAATTAAGTGGGTCAAAGAAATGTAACTACTTAACTTGATTATCAAGCTCTATTGATCTGTGCTTCTTAAATTAAGTAACCCAATTAATTTTCTATACTCATGCCATCTGCTGACCTAGCATTTAATTTACTGAAAGCAGGCTTCTGTTCAGTAATGAGAATTTTGATAGTGTTTTGTCTTTGTTGATATTGGTGTTATATCCAGTGTTTCCTTTGTGGATATAACATTTAATAAATATCCTGATGATGGGAGAGATGCACACTCCCAAAATGTCAATTTCTAATCATCTTTTCACCTGGCTTGCTGCCCGAGAACAAATTGAGCATATTCGTCACCAGGAAAGCTTCAGGTCTTATTTTACAAAGTTACTTGTAACTCAGTTGCTAAAGCAGCCCTTTTTAAGCCTGTAAATCAAGTTTGAGTCTTTCTTGAAATATATTGTATGTACATATAGCACTTTGAGGAAGATAGGCCAAGATACTTGTTCAGCTGGTAGATTTGGAATGACAAGAGATATTACAGGCTGACTATTATGTGTTTCAAATGGGATGATGTTTGTCCTTGAGCGCTACTAGGTGATCAACCAATCGGAGTCCTGCGGTGTTGTCGTATGTCATTCCCTCAATGTAGTGTGTGTGACAAGTGCCAAACTAATCGATCTCTAATAAATACTATTCATGCCAAGACAAAAATTCAGATTTTGCAAAAACTGATCAATGAGAACGGTATAGAGTAATGTACTTAATATAACCGTAAAGACCCCATATTTTTAGCTCAAATAGTTTTCCTAATACAAATAAATAAAGAAAATAGCATTTTATTATAACAATGCATTGCAACGTAAGCAATGTATTGAATATAACTATTGGTTGGCATGTATGCGTGTATATTTGAAATTACTCAGACCTGAAACGTAAACATTTGACATGCTGTGATAGAAAAAATACTTTGAATAAGCTAAGCTGTTTGTTAAATTCGATGAGAGGCAACAACATACTTACTGCTGGTGTGGTAGAACGTGTCTGCTCACGTTATATCTTTATTTATGAATGGTTCCTAACCACTATTTAGAATAGAGAGTTCAAAGCAGTATTATTCAGTTCCTCTTCTGTTTAAAAAGCATGAAAATGTGTATCAGTTTTATCAATGAGACACGATCCATCTTCAATCTTACTACTGCCAGAAGAATCCTTGAGTTAATGTGGGATCAAATTATGTTTTAAACTGAAATAATATTTTTAAACTGACTGGTGTTGAATAACTTACTCATGAAGAAATTGACAAAGAACACAACAAGACTGGGAAAACTGTGTGAGACATCAGATGAACTACAAAAAGGAGACTTTTGGAAAGAAATAGCAAATATCAAGATTTTGGAACCTATCATCATAAATTTGCAGTACTGAGACAATGAAGTCAATGACAATGACAAATTATCTCTTAATATAAGTAACATTCACAGCTATATAGATGCACTGCTGGCACTTTCATTGTTTAGAAAAATAAGTAATTCCTAAACTATAATTAATTTTAAACTAAATATTTAAACCATGAGCGTAATATACGAATATGCATGTTGCAATTGTGATTTCAACAACTGCATTATTATAAAACTTTGGAAAACTCGGTTTGCATTCCCTTATCTCTACCAAGACTTGCAAGTGTGCGAGAGAGAGGGAAATATAAACAGAGAGGGAGTAACGAGGTGGCAATGCCAAATGCGCCTACGCATCTGATTTGCTACATGCGAGAACTCTTCCCATTTGAAACACATAATAGGAAGCCCTTCCAAAGCAAACCAAGACTCTAAATGTGAGTATAGAGTTAAATATGCAATCTTTCCCCTAAAATTGCAGACATTATTGATAAAACACCATAAACATATCGCTTATTAATACTGAAAATATGAGAGAAAGACATAGGCAACCCTTCCGACTTGATTGCAGTATGTAATGCAGAGGGAAACATGCTCCGAACATGTGCTTCTCCAAAACATCACTCAAAAATACAAGATAGATAGTGTCGATGCAAATAAATTCCATGAAACGTATTTCATTTATAAAATAGTTATCTCGGAAAATTTCTGAAAAAAAACAACAAAAGTTCACTTCGTAATGATGTGTTACTTAGGCCTCACATGGAGCAAAAGCTCGTGAAAACTGTGGTGGAGGTAACTTGGAGTTAGAAGTAAATCTCGGAAAACCTCGAGTAGGATGAGACTAAAGTTGTGGAAATAACTCCGACGGAGCTGGAAATAAATGTTTTGGAAGTACTCCAGTGGAGTGAGACTAAGGTTGTGGAAGTAACTCCGATGGAGCTGGAACTAAATCTTTTGGAAAACCTCCAGCGGGGTGAGACTAAATTTGTGGAAATAACTCCCACGGAGTTGGAAGTAAATAACTTGGAAGTTCTCCGGTAGAGTGAGACTAATGTTGTTGAGGATGGTGTTGGTTCTCTTGATGAGAGAAAAGCAGAGTGAAGATAAATTTTTGTGGAAGCACTGCGACCGAATTTGAATTAAATCTCTTGGCACCATTCCGGAGGAGTAGCAGGTATGATTATTCGAGTCTAACTCCAAGTTCAGAACTAAATCCAACGGAGTTGGATGTAAATCAGTTTAAATTGACCCGAAGAAAGTGCGAGTTTCGAATAGTGACATTTACAGCTCACAGTTCCAAAGAATGTAGGTTCTTTTAAACTGATACGGACTCCTTCGGCCCATTATTAAACATAAGCACTGGAAATATAAGTGTATGGAAACATAAAGACTTGTTGCATACATATTTTATGTGGAAACGTGATTTCTAAACTCCAAGCATCTGTCATACACAACATTAACTTATTATTGTGGATCCTCTTTTAATTCTGTGTCCTTGTAGGGGTCAGCGACCTCACATCAAGATATAAATACAAAACAAAACTAAAAGAAAGACAAAAAAAAAGGAATAGAGATAAGCAGTGACAACAGTAGTCAAAATATAAGTGTAAGTGTGAAACAGATTTTGCGTAAAAGTTGATTTATAAATATATAGAGTTAGCAAAATATTGTGGTAATTCTATACATTTATAAATCAACTTTTACACAACTGTTTTACACTTAAACTTATATCTTGACGGCTAGTATCACTGTTTATCTCTATTCATTTTTGCTATCTGTTTTATTTTTGTTTCGTATTTATATCTCTTTGTGAGGTTGCCTACTCCTACACCTTTATCGGAAAGCAACCGCTAATGCATACCTTTTGCTATTCTAAATAACTTGGGTATTAATTTTCTGTGCATAAAATAATTTAATCACGTGTCAAAACACCATCAGTCCACTCACGGATGATAAATACGTATCTTGTAGCTAAGAATTTCTGTTCCGAAAGATATTTGGATCCATATATAAAGTGCAAATTTAAAAAACGCTTTAGATCTGGAGAAAAATGACAGACTGGTTTCATTGGTGTTACATCTTTATTTCCAAGCATACCAACAGAGGAATTACAGAATGTATTAAAAAAAATGGCTAACTATAACAGAAATGGAAGCAATAGAAGCAGAATATATGCATTGAAAAACTTCTTCATCTATAATGGAAAACCCTACAATCAGAAATCAGGTTTATCAATGGGCAACCCACTTTCACCTTTTTTGGCTAACTTATTTTTGAGTTCATTTGAAACACAAGTTAAAAAGGCCTTTCCATGGATCTTCAAAGTTTGGTATAGATATGTTGATGACATCTTTGCAATTCTACCAAATAAATATTTAGATGATGCATTAAAATTACTCAATCTGCAAGAAAGGACTATCAAATTCACAATAGAAAATGAAATCAATGCACAACTCTCTTTCTTGGATCTAAATATCATCAGCAACAACATAAAAATAAAATTTGGAATTTACAGGAAACCAACACATTCAGAAAATTACATAAAATATAATAGCTACAACCCAATTATACATAAGCAATAAACAGTCTTACACACAGACTAGTCAACATACCAATGGATAAAGAAGAATATGTCAAAGAACAAAAAGCCATACTACACATAGCAGAAGAAAATGGATACAACAAAAGTCTGGTGTTTTAAGAAGCTTAGAAAATCTAAACTAAAGAAAATTATTAAGGAACCAACCACATTTACAAAAGAAAAAGAAGGCAACAGTTCATTCACATATCATCAAAAAACATTTAATCAATTTAAAAAGATCCTCAAGGAACAAAATATAAACTTGGCACCTACTAATGGACACTCAGTTTTAAATTTTCTAAATTCAGAAACAAAAGATGAAATCCCATCAGTTAGCAGATCCGGAATACACCAAATAAGTTGCAAGAATTGTGAAAAATGCTACATAAGTCAAACTAAAAGAAATCTAAAAACCAGAGAGAAAGAGTACTTCCGAAACATCAGATTGAAACAAGAAGATAAGTCAGCAGTAGCATTTTATTTTTGGAATGAAAATCATAACACTTATCCAAATGCAAAGTTATTAAAAAGGAGTGAAAAACCAAAATAAATTGACAACATGGGAGAACATATTCATATGGAAAAGTAAGGAGAGCGTAATGAACTTTGAAATTCCACCAGAAGATAATTTGACAGAATAGTTAATAGTTCCACTACCACAGAGAGAAGAGCAGAAGACAACAGATGCCAGTTGGAAAGAGATTGAAAATGGCCTTTGTAACTAGTCTCTTAATAATATAAAAGAGTAAGTGATGAGTACTAATAAACCAACTAAAAATAGTTTTTGCGATATTTGGATCTGTTTGATTCTGCTTGAGATATGCTTCAGCCTTGGGACTTATTTATAAATCTTACAGTGGTAAAAGTTAAACGTTAGTCAAGAAGCTGTATTTCCCTCATAATTGACTTTTGAAAATCATAATCCTCCACCCAATGTTTTTTATCTGCCAGGACCATGTTTCCTTTTTAGAGGGGATGCAGAGGTGTTGAGTTTATCTAATGCTCCCTTATGTATCCTGCCTCTGGCTGCACAAATAGCTTGTTTGCTCTGATTCAAGTTCCAAGTTCTAATCTGGGTCAGGGTAAGTTATTTGGATTCTTTATGTTGAAAGATGAGTGTTGGTTAACGCTACGCTGTATGGACATACTTTACATATAATTCTGATTTCATGTAGTACTAATCCAAGACGGAGCCGGTGGTGATGAACTGAAATAAATAATCAATCAAAGCTCAACACACATTATGTTGCGATAGTTTGGATTTTTGAGGTAACTAGTGATATTGATTATGAAAATCCAGCTTCAAACTGGAAAACACCAGTAACACATGGAGTACTCCAAGGTTGTTAGGACCTTTACTATTTCTGATCTGTAGAAACGGCCTCTTACTTTTTATAAAGGACATTGTAAGCACAATTCTTTTCACTGATGACACTGCTGTTCTTGAGGCCAGTAACAATTTAAATGAATGTTTAAAGTAAATTGTTTTGAACTGTATGTCAGTTTGTTTAAAACTAGCAAATTGTCTGTGAATGTAGACAATATGAAGACTGTTAAATTTATAAATCATTGTACGTCACACACTCTAAAAAAATTAATTTTAATGTAATGCTATTATAAGAAAGTGACACCAAATTTCTCGCCCTTCAAGTAGACTGATATTTAGATTGGTAAGCTCACAAGGAGTATTTCTTACATAAACTCAGCTCTGCCTTGTGTTGCTCTCCAAGCACAGTTAATGTAAGTTCTATTGAGACACTTAAATCATTATACATATGCACAATCCAGTGGAATGGCTCAGGCTGTTTCATTTGTGGCCCGCATTCTGGAGCTCCAGGTTTGATTTCCATGGCAAACCTAGCTGACCCTTGGGTCCTTTAGAGTAGAAGTGTCGTCGAGAGTCTCGGTGGTACATGATGAGATGATATGCTCTCAGGAAAACGCTTTCCCTTCCGGCAGGAGGGACTTCGGTCTGCCAGCTTATGACCATTTCAGAAACGCGACAGGCTGGACGCCAGTTTTGCAAGACTGCATGGAGCACCCTTCTCTGTGGAGGTCCCCTCTGATCTCTGAACCGACCTCGTAATTGCTTCGGGAGCAACGGAAGTTGGGTTGCTGTTTGACCTAAACCCTCCATCAGGGATTTTCTATCAGATAAAATGTAGAGACCTGGCCCTGTGTACTAAAGTGACTCATTGGGGTCAGCCATCCTCTGTCTTCTCTCACCTCATTCTCCACCTGGGGGTACCCTACTTGAAGCATAGGTACAAAAGACCAGCCTGATTGAGGTGCCGAATCCCATCCCAACTGTCCAATCCATACATATACCCATCTTAACTCTATCATGGAATGTGGAAGATTATTTTCTGGCAACACAAGAGAAGGTGAAAAAGGAAAACGTCCTATGGGAAAATGCTTTATAAGAGTAATTTCTAACACCCACAGCAGATGCTCTTGAAAGATCTTTTTAGAAGATTGAAGTTATTATCTCTTCCTTGCATATTTATATTCTCCATCCTAATATTCTTTGTATGCAAAATTTATGAAAAATATTAAGACTCATAGAAAGAAGATTAGAAAAATGTATCCCAGTGCTAAACTTCTTGCTTCCACAGAGAGGCATATTAGGAAATCAGAAACACATTTAATGCACTTCCTAACGATCTTAAAGGAAAAACTGATAAATTTAGTGCATTTAAAAATGCTGCTAAAGAGCGCCTATGTTCAAAATCATTTTATCGGTTCAAGATTAATTTAATAATGAATTATCCTGGTAATGCTTATGTAGTTCTGTAACTAAAATCTAGCTGTTCTCATCACAATTTATTGCCAATTTACCTTTGATGCCTGTTCAAAAGCTATTTAAATATTTATGTATTGAAGAACTGTAATAAATGCTATTCATTGTGATATTTGAAATTTAGTTTGTGAGTGAAACAAATCTTATCCAAACAACCACACGTCTTTCTCTACTCCTTTACATGTTATTCTTACAAACACCTATTCCTATACTTCTGTTTGAGCCAGATAAACATGGAGAAATTATCTTATTGCTAATTTCTTGTAGATGCAAAGCAAATTGCAATAGAGTAGCAGGGCCAAAATTCAGCCAGATAATTTTAACCTAAGTGCCCCGCAAACATTTTAAAAATTCAAGTTTACTTATTTCAGTTAATTGATGGAAAATAATCATGTTTTCATACTAGCCGAATAAAGGCTAAGTTCTTTGATAGATAAGAGTCAACATGAAAAATTCAATGTCAAGGCCAGGATCTGAAACACAGATCTCCTGGTTTCTGTCCAGTCGCTATAACCCATTGAGCTACCATTTGACTCATATATTTCCCCGGTAGACCACTAGGGGCTCTCGCATTCGAGATACACCGTTTGTGGCGACTTACTATCGTAAGTATTTGAGTCCCTGGCTTCATCATTTAACTCTAATTATTTTAGTTAATTGATGGAAATTAATCATTTCTTCATACTAGCCGAACATAGGCTAAGGTCTTTGATAGATAGAGTCAACATGAAAAATTCAATGCCAAGGCCGCCATGTGAACCACGGATCTCCTGGTTGCCGTCCAGTCGCTCTAACCCATTGAGCTACCATGGGCAACGTGCCGTCCTGACATTAAGTTCTCCATTTGACTCATATATTTCCGCAGTAGACCACTAGGAGCTCTTGCATTCGAGATACACCGTTTGTGGTGACTTACTATTGTCAGCACTTGAGTCCCAGGCTTCATCATTTTGGCCAAATGCAGTGGCTACTGGGAGCGCAGAGTTAAGGATGCATTGGCTATCTCGGCAGAGAGAGTCACTATTAAGCGAGATGTTGGGCCACTATTTAGTGCAGCATGGAATCCTGCATTAAAACTCGAAGAAGAGAGACTGAGGAAACACAGATTACTGAGCAATGACCAGAGCAGCAGTGTTTCCTGAGAGGTCCGTCACATTACACCATCGCGAGCCCGCTCGCTGATTGGTCCACGTCATTTTCCTTGGCGACCAGTATATAGATGTGTCGCCCCACACCTAAGTCATTCAACATCCTTATGATGGGAGAGATGCACGCTCCCGAAACGTCAATGTCACAACATTTGCTTACCTGGCTCGAAGCCCGAGAACATCTACAACATAACTCTTATTATTTTAGTTAATTGATGGAAATTATTCATTAATTCATACTTGACTTATATAGGCTAAGGTCTTTGATAGATAGAGACAATATGAAAAATTCAATGCCAAGCCTGGGATCATGGTAGCTCAATGGTTATAGGAACAGGCCAGAAACCAGGAGATCCATGGTTCAGATCCCGGGGTTGGCACTGAATTTTTTCGTGTTGACTCTATCTATCAAGTTTACTTATTACCTATTTAAGATAGCACGTACAATAAATCTGAAGTTTTAATTCCCAGGATTGTTTGTTCTTTATTTTCTCTGATACAAATTACAGTAAATACAGAAATAATATGAATAACATTAGCATTACAAAGATAAGTTATTCCTGCATATAAACATAAAATTTAACACAGTATTTCACTGTTTTGGCAAAATACTAGCAGATTGTTTACTATTCTAGAATTTATTTTGTATGAATTTTTACCAAGGGACTTCACCTATTAATTGAATATTGGTTATGTTCACAAAGTCAGTAAGGTAGTGTAAACGTAATCAGTGTTCAATTAATAGTACAATTAACCCTGCTGTTAACAAACATCTAGTTATTATTAAAATAAAGTTAAAATTTCAAAATAGCAGAAGCCATATGATTATTGCCATTTTTAATACTTGATATGGGTTTGTGTGATAAGTGGATGGTAAGGTGATTCATGTATATAGAATGGTGGGGGTACATTGCACTTGGAAGTCACTTCTAACGTCTAACAGTTAATACAATGTAACTGCATTAAGCAGCACCATTGTCACATATCTACTATGTAAGTTTATATTGCTTAGCTGCTGCACAACACTCAATTTTTATATGTAGAAGCATGAAGCTTAACTTATTCTGAATGCTTTTCACATTGCATTTAAATGAGATGCTCAGAATCAATCATAATATATTAAACTTAATCTACGCACATATATGAACAGAATATGCATCTAGAATTAATTCCGAAATTGCAGTCTGTTTATCTCTTATTATTAAATACTTTATTTATAAGAATAGATCAGAAAAGGAGGCTCAAATTTATTACTTTTAATTTGATAAATGAAACAAGACTAAGGTGCATGATGCAACTTATTAGTGTATGGTACCATTGTTGCATTTGGCTTAGATTTCTGAATAACGAATGCTTCTGGTAGACGATAAGGCTTGTTTGAACTATGAGTGTGGAAATTTGAAGCCAAGATGTTGTGTCATACATCAAATATTGTTCATTTATAACATTTATACTTATTCCTGCAGGAGTGAACTTTTTTGTATTGGGTGTTTTGAATTAACAGTATTTGCTAAAAGATAATCTAATGATATAACCTAAACAGATTGCAGCTCATTTTCTGATGCATTTTCAAAGCTATTGAGCTGCTAAGCAAATCAAAGAGCAAGATGGAGTGACATAAATTGTTCAATTCTTCTGTTTATCATGTGAGGTATTCCTTTATAACATTCCCTTCTTTTTGTATTATTGTTATTTTACACCAGTAAAAATAACCACTCTAGATTTATGGAATTTTCTATTTAATTCAAACCAGACTTAAAGTTGCATCAGATTTAATTGTTTCATTATTTGCTACTATTAAATGACTAGACCAAAATGTATTTCAATATAATATTATAATTAACAAAGTAAAGCTATTTATAAAACTGTTACTTTGAGTAATGCCATTGAGTAGTAATCAAAATTGTCATACAGTTTGCAGACAAGACAAGAATATTTGCAGCAAGAATGTGCTACTTAAGTATTCTCTGCTCTGTGTGCAGGTATGCATAGACACACACAAACATGCAGACCTAGATGCACATTTATACACATAGTCACAGTTGCCAACCTAAAAGTAAGAAGTCTCATAGGGGATTGCATTTATACAACAAAAATTTTTCACACACACAAACACAATAGACACAAGATACACACACACACACACACACACACACACACACACACACACACACACACACACACACACACATGCACATGCAGCATTACAGTTCAATTTCTTCTCGGGCAGCAAGCCAGGTGAAAAGACGATAAGAAGTCAAAGTTTTGGGAGTGTGCTTCTATTCCGTCATCAGCATATTTATTAAATGTTATAAGCACAAATGAAAGACTTGATATCACAAAGATATAAACAAAGACAAAACACTATCAAAATTTAAATTACTGAAGAAAAAACTGTTTTCAGTAAATTAAATGCCAGGTTCGGATATGGTGTGAGTATAGATAATTAATTAGGTGAAATAAACATATCTGCTTAGCTTGATTATCAAGCTGTATTGATCTTTGCTTCTTAAATCGATGGATTTCCATTTTTAAGGCCCGTATCCAAGAGGAGCTGAACTGAAATCCCGCATCACGATTAAGCATGCTCCTTTCGGAGGAAATGGCCAAAGTCTCCTTAATTTTCCGCTCGTCTCCCAAAAGTTGACTCTATAGTCATTATCAAAACAATGCTCTGCCAGCCCAGAATTCTCAGATTGCATTAAACAAATGCTCTGTTCATTACAGTTACTAATGAGAGAAGTCAGAGCTGCCACAGGGAACTGCAATTACACAGTTTTAAATAGACTGTCCACACACACACACACACACACACACACACACACACACACACACACACACACACACACACACACACACACACACACACACACACACACACACACACGCACGCACGCACGCACAAACACACACACACAATGTCAGGAATTTTCAAACAAACAAGACTAAGGCGTACAAACATGGCAAATATCTTTAACCTTTAAGGTGCCTCCCGTGGGATCCTTAGGCTGTACACAGTCAATAGACTATCCATGCAAGTAGATAAACTTTGATTC
>CM060950.1:471029494-471081994 GCA_030765055.1 Mantis religiosa
TATTTATTTATTTATTTATTTATTTATTTATTTATTTATTTATTTATTTATTTATTTATTTATTTATTTATTTATTTATTTATTTATTTATTTATTTATTTATTTATTTATTTATTTATTTATTTATTTATTTATTATTAGTATCAGCGAAGAAGTGCAACATTGCATCCCGCTGAGAGCATAAGGGAAACAGAATGAGAATGTGACCATTTTATCTTGCTTGAAGTGCTATACTGATCAGAAAACTGATATTTTCTTTAACATTTCTATGATATTGAATAAACTGATGTTACATCCAGACAGAAGTGTGCAATTTAAATTTAAAAAGTGTAATTATATTATAGCATCGTGTCATATATATATATATATGTATATATATATGTATAAGAAGCCTTAATGTTTTATGTTTCTTTAAAAGCAACTATAGTAGTGAAATGCACATAAGTTGCTTTAATTCTCTCTCTGCAAATGAAGTGAAATGTGTAGTCTTTAATGCCCGCTTTTACTATACGGCACCGGAGGCGATGGCACTGATGATACATGAGATGAACATGGAGCACCGGTGGAATGAGATGGCGGGGCAAACCGGAGATAATGGAGAAAACCCGCCCCAGCGCCTTGTTGTGCACCACGAATCTCACTTTGCGGTCACCTGGGATCGAACCCGGGCTGCCTTGGTGAGAGACAAGCGGTCTAACCACTCAGCCACGGCACGGCCTCTCTCTCGGAAAAGGTTTTTCTGTGCCTTTTTTATGCATAACCATCTATGTAGGATGAGAGCACCAGTATTTGGACCTTGATATTGACATGAGATTTTTTCAACCTGAGTAACCTGATACAGAGTGCATTCACCCTGACAGGGTCCATGATTAATGCATGCTTCTACATGCAAACACACTGTTAAGCTACAACGTAACTATTTGAATGCGACATGTTGTCATTTGCATAGTTTCATGTATTATAAAGTCAAGTAAAATAAACATATTGTGCATATAACTATGTCTTTCGATTCACAGATATTCAAGATACTAAACTAAACTTTCAAAAGTCTTCTTAAAGTCGATTTGATTTTGAAGCATTATAAATATTACAATATTTGTGTTAGAAAATGAATAGAAATTTCACTGTGTAGGACCATTGGTGGAATTTGGTCTTAAATTATTTCCTTTGGCATTTCCTAGGTATTATGATTACCATTTTGCTGAGTAAAGCATTTAGGGCCATAATCTTAGTCAAACTTAGTCAGGATCAAACTTGCTATTTCCACTGTACAAACAGTGGACCATTGGTTTTCTTATTCAGAAACCGGAATTAGCAACAGTCCGGGCACCAAAAGCATTTGTCCGGGTCAAATTTTGGTCCGCCTCTGAGATTAAAGGTGTACTATCTTTGCAAATTGGACGACAATGAAGTGATGAATATAGCTGTGGTGCATAGAATTCCTGAAATACGATGACAGAGGAAAACTCATCTACCAAGAATAGAAATTATAGCAAAGTAGAGATACAGGTTTAATAAAGCAAATGCCAGAAAGCTGATAGAAATGATTCGTCCTAACTTGTCCATCAGGGAAGATAACTGACACCTGAGTATCTCAATTGACACACAAATCGTAACAACACTTCAGTATTATGGAAGAGAAGGATATCAAGACAACACTGTTGGCCTGCACAATATTAGTCAGGCATAAGTAAGCCACATTATCAGCAAACTTGTTATAAATTTCGCTCCATGCCTCTTCCTTTCTCACATTTGTATTCCTCGACACAGATTTGCTTTGTATAGTGTTCATTCCTTTATGGAATAGAGAAAACGTTGGTCTTCCCCTGACCAATTGATACCACGCTTCTTCATATTATGCATAGCAGCAACCATAAGAATGATTAAGAAACAGCTGTGAAACTACCACAGAGATTTATAAACTAGTAGGTACAGTGGTTTGTTTAGCATCCTATGGGACTCGCGCATGCACAGAAGTACCTTTTTACTCATGTAACATTTGCTTCGTCCTGGTCCATGGCTATACTTAGTAAATGAGGCTTTTTATCGTCTATGAATACCAAAAAGTTAGACCGCCTTAGGTCCAGACCAAGTTAGTCAGAAGATGTTCTAGACCAAAGCATTAGTATTAGTTTCAGAAGCCATTGCATCCATTTTTGTTGACACAATAGTTTCTAAAATTAAGTGACGAAGTGTCGAAATCTGACTTCAAATAGTTTTTTCAAATAATTTTCACATAACTGTTGCAATACTATAATGAAAGTAAATGAAGTCTCTCTCAGGGTCAGAGAAAATTTAGAACTTAAAACTGTAGAGCAGGCCCCAGATTTTTTGTGACATTCTGAGGATTTAATTAGTAATTTTGGCAATTGTATCCTCAATAGATCACCTTCCAACAAGCCTCTGCAGTTTCCAGATGTCAATATGACCAAATTATGGGGTTATCCTAAACAACGAGTTTTCCTTGCACTTCCAGGATCCGAATGCTCTGATGTTTGCAAGATATTTCTGTAACAATATTGATGTAGAAGGAATGGTGGATATTTGTCATGAAAACAGCAAATAAATTCATAATGTTCTGTAAAATCAAACCCTATGTTTTAGAATTTTAGATATAATAATACTTATAATACTTAAACTTTTGAATTGATTGTTGGAAGATGGTACATACAAAAACCTTTGTGTAATAGTTTCAACGACCTAAAATTATGTACATAAATAGTTGTTGAACTTCTTTTTATTTAAAAAAAAAACTATGCTTTGACTTTGCATCCAAAAGATAAACTTGATCATCTCCAGCCATATTTTCATGGAAATGTAATGACTTGACATAATTCTGATAATTGCAAGCTGTGATTTTAAATGGAGCATATTATATTATTACTGAAAGACATTTACACATTTACAGTTTTAGTGGCTGCTAATACTTATGCTATGTAATATTGTTGACCCTTACTCTTCTTTCTTGGGATAAATGTGAAGTGTTAATGTAACATTGCTTCAGATGTGAAATGCATCTCCTTCTCTGTTTTAACACACTGTCTTTCTGCTGTTTTCCTAAAAACTGTCCATTCTAATGAGAAAAAGATAAAGAGCTTCATTTATAATTTCCAGCATAACTTTTAAAAGTGTCTCACAAAATATATTACACTGTTCATGTTATCTTTATTTCACTTACTAAAAGCTTTGTGAATTTAAGCTTGTTATGGACTTGAAAATTGAAAAGTATTTTATGGCAGGATTTTTGACATATGAAAAGTAAAGTGATTAGGAAGTATTTACAACAAAATTCCATCACCTAATGGGGCAGTACAATTAGAACTGGGCAGGCATTCTACTAAAATTAAAATCTTGTCAAGGCAAATTGAAATATTTATACAGAATCACTAACTTGAAAGATGGCAATATAATTAAAGAATGTCTTCATATTCAAAAGACAAGTAACTGGGTAGGGTCTTGGGCACATAAAATGAACGACGTGTTGAAGCAGATAGGTATGGGTAATTTTTGGATAAATGCAGAGTATGGGTATATTGGCTTCTGGAAAGAAGTTAAGCTGAGATTAGAAGATATTGACAGACAAGACATTCTTTCCAACACAAGTGACAAAAGCTCACTGAGATTATATAGAGAAATAAAGACAACCTGGTGGAGGGAAGGATATATAGATATACGTAGTAAGTTAGGGCGAGAAGGTTTTGCTTAGGCGAGAACAGGAGTGAGAAATTTGAAAGGTATAACTCAAGATAGGGAGCTAGATAAATGTTCGTTGTATGGAGAAAAGAATGCAGATTTCCATTGTATATTATATTGTAGGCAAACAAAGATATGGAGAGAGCAGACCTGGCTACATAAATGGCGCAATTTTGTTGGCGAAGTAGTAATTAGAAAAATGTTGTCAGTAAAAGGGGAAAAGAACAGGAGAAATATAGGGAATTCTTTAGGAAAATTTAAAGAGAGATGGCTAAGTTCAATTAAGAGAAAAATGTACAGTAGGATAGGTGAAATGGCAAAAGTGTAAAAAGGAGTAGAGGGCCTAAAATACATAAGAACATAGGGTTACGTGTATGTGGACCAAATTACTATTCAATGGCGGGCAACAGGATAGGATTTTAAGGATTTAGGAGTATACAGCGTTTTCCAGTATCGATTTTATAATTGTAATCTTGATTTTGTATTTCCATTTGATGATGTAAAAGGAAAGATGAGAAATTAATTACAAATTACAACAAAATTACAATGGTCATAATTAACACTTACTCACAGTGATGGCTTCTCACATAAATTTTCGGTTTCTTCTTTATTATAAATTCAAGTTGGAACCCCACCCATTAGTCATAAATTACTATATTATTGGTACAATTATGAGAAATATTAGTGACATGAGTGTGGAAGAATAGGACAAATGATATTGACAAGTGTGTGTTCCAGATGATATAAGAATTCCTTTCAGAGCTAATTCACTACTTTTTTTTAAGTTTTATCTACCAAGTCATATCTGATGTGAGCGAATGACTTGGGTGAAGTGTTGCTCAAATGAGCCCAGGTTCCATGGAGATGTAAGTTGCCTGATATATGTCTCTTCATGATAAGAGAAAACCCATAAATACTGCTTTATCTCAATATCTTACCTTAAATGAAATTTGAACTTAGGATCTCTTAATATTCTAGTACATCTAAAGAACCCACATCCATGAGTTTTGTTTTAAAATGTATGACAAATAGCGCAACACAATAGTTTGAATATTTTCCTTAATAAACACATTTCTACTAAGCTCAATTTCATCTTGGGATGCAAGCCAGGTGAACAGATGACTAGAAATCAAAGTTTCGGGAGTGTGCATCTCTCCCATCATCAGAATATTTATTAAACATTATAACCACAAATGAAGCACTGGTTATAACACAAATATAAACAAAGACAAAACACTATCAAAATTCACATTAATGAACAAAAGACTGTTTTCAGTAAATCAAATGCCAGGTCAGGAGATGGCATGAGTATAGAAAATTAATTGGGTCAAAGAACTTAACTACTTAACTTGATTATCAAGCTGTATTGATCTTTGCTTCTTAAATTGACAGATTTCCATTTTTAAGGCTGGTTTCCAAGAGGAGCTTAACTGAAATCCAGCATCATGATTAATTGTGCTCCTTTTGGAGGAAATGGCCAAAGCCTCCTTAATTTTCTGCTCTCAGTAACAGTTTCATATTGCCAAGATGGTCGTCTCCCAAAAATTGGCTTTATGGTCATTATCAAAACAATGCTCTGCCAGCCCAGACTTCTCAGGTTACTTGCTGCACCAGACGAAATTGAGCACACTGGACGCCAGGAAAGCTTCATGTCTTATTTTACATTTCTGCTAGCTTCTAGCGTAGGAATATTGAACATAATTCATATACACTTCTCCAAATTTTACACTGTTGCCATTAAGAAGATCCATTAAGATAATTCATTTCAGAGCATTGTTGTGTTTCCATTGGTTAAGATGTAGTTACTCAAAGTATAAACTTGGAAGAAGCGTAGGGACAGTGAAGCACAAATTAGTACAAAAGTGAATCAAGAAGATATTGACACATTGCTTCACTCACACTGTTTATTCACAGGACATGTTTCAATAGCGTTTGCTCCTATCATCAGCTGATACTTGACTAGTGCAAGTTGTAGTGGTTTCCTCTTTCTCCGTTTTGTCAACAGATGGCGTGATGTACTTGTCAAAGATGTCCGGTGGTGGAGAAACAGAAAAATCAGCAGTGGCTTTTCATTTTTTGAATACTAGACATGACATTATCTTGGAAATATCTCTAATAAAATATGTCAATCACCCCAGAGACGTTTCCGTATGGGATAAAATCTTCATCAACAAAAATCGTCATAGAGTCATGAATTTTGAAACTCCACCACCGGACATCTTTGACAGGTACATCACGCCATCTATTGACAAAACGGAGAAAAAGGAAACCACTACAACTTGCACTAGTCGAGTATCAGCTGATGATAGGAGCAAACGCTCTTTTAAACATGTCCTTTGAATAAACAGTGCGAGTGAAGCAATGTGTCAATATCTTCTGGATTCACTTTTTTACAAAGTTGTAATTAATCTATTAGTTATATCTCTAATTTTGTAGAGATTGAGTTTATTCTATAAAATGTCATGCCTTAGACAGTCAAAAGTTTTTGAGAAGTCAACCATTAGGCCAGCCAATTTTTTTATTGAGACTAAGTTATACCATAGAATCAGGCACAAATAACATTACCACTGAAATGGTAGAAAAATATTTACAGAAGCCACATGTTGTGATAAACCACAAATTGTATTTTTCTGTGGCAAGTGTTCCATTCTTTGCAATATAATTATCTTAAATATTTTACCTATTCTAGAAGTTAAAGTGATGGGCTTATTAAAAAAAATGATTTAAAAAGAGGTTAAAGGTGATATTAACCTTTTTATTAAATGAATGTAAAACTTATCTATCTCTATAGTTTTTATTCTTGAAGGTACCCATTATTAGGGAAAACTGAAATCTAGCTGTGGCCAATAGTCTCTTCCCTAAGTGGGATCTTGATTGTAGTTATCTTTAGTATAACTTTGCACGTGTATATTTATAGCCTAGGTGTAAGACAGAGCTAATTATCACATCCCACCAGCTGATCATTGAGACAACCAAAAGACATCCTAAATCACCTGTTGCAAATTAAAATTTTATAAATTTTTCCTGGCAGATTGGGACCCTATAAGACATAACTGAGACACAGGTACTCTGTTTTTGGTGTATTTTTGCTATAAAAAATGTTAAGTCAGTCTGCTGCATCATTGGGACAATATATCCATCTTGGTGTATCTAACAATCCCGCATGAGTGGGGCCTGGATGGTTATGTAAATACATGAAAGTACATAAATTTACATATTTTGCACTTAAGTACATATTCTCATTTACTTTACTTTTTAGTACATATCTGTACATATTTCCAAGCTTTGTTGCAGTTTTATTTGTTTTAACATGCGTATTTATACTAGAAGTATATAGCTAGCAGTAGACAGTCGGTCTGTGAGGTCTGTTGTGTTGATCTTATGATTAGCACCTTGCCACTGTGTGTCCAAGTCAAGCCATCACACGAGAAAATAATCAGTCAGCTGCAGTTGGCCGGCATGTTAGATTAAACTTTTTACAGTAGTAAATGATGCTGAAGGAGAAAACCACACTCTGTGTAAGGTTAAAGCATTACACAGAAGAATGTAACCATTTTTCAACACATGGAAATATCCTTTTTTGCTTGGTCTGTGAGAAGAATTTTCGCTGTTCTCAACGGTTTCAAGTGTTGCAACATTTATTCACGTCACATCATTAGGCCCCTGCTTTAAAGTCCACATTTCAAAAGCAGTTGTTACTCACTGAATCTCAAGCTCAGAAATGTCCAGGATCTCAGAAATCTGAGTTTGCAAGTGATCTTTGCCGTACTATGGTTCCTGTTGGTATCCCTATATGGTGACCAAAAACCAGTACTGCGTGAATTTTTTGAGAAATACACACATGAAACTGTGCCAGATAAATCTAATATCAGAAAGAACTATTATTAAGTTATAGATGAGTCATATTTAATATACATCAGCTTCACTTACGTACCTAATTTGAGGACATGTTTCACGAACTATCGTTAGCATCGTCGGCTCTTATGCGGCTAAAGCTTGAGCCAGTGATGTGGTTAGTTCTGGAGTTAATAATTATTAAACTTCACTGTGGTGTCCCAATACAGTTAAATTTCAATAGAAAGAACTATGTTCCTGACTTATATATGCAAACAATAAATTCTATTCATTTGGATATTGGTGTTGATGATCCCATTTGGTCCTCAGCTGACGAGACAACTGATGTACAGGGAAGACATATTGGAAATGTTATAGTGGGTGTGTTGAAAGATAATGAAGCAGGTAAGCCTGTGCTGTTAACTTGTGAGGTGTTACCAAAATGCAATCATCACATTATTGCTACATTATTTAATGATGCCGTGGGACCTTTGTGGCCCGATGGGGTGAAACACAGCAATGTGTTCCTTTTTGTGATGGCTATATAGCAATGGCTATGATGGCACTAGCAATATATGGAGCATGGAGTACTAGTTTGACTAAAATTATATTACAACATATTAGTTTTAAACTTACATAAAGTATAATGTCTGAAGTTTGCATATTCATGTTTTTATACCAATAGAAGTTTTCTTCACAAAACAGTTATATATGATATTTGTTTAAACAGATATCTAATATATGTTTATATTTTATTCCCTTAAATTTAATTAGTTAATTTTAAATATATGTCATTATTTTGAAAGCTATTTGGCAAAACATATTTCTAGTCCCTTTTGATATTTATGAATCATTTCCCTGCTTTACCCAGCTCTTTGTATTTCTCATTAGAATAACAGTTTTACCTAGTTTTCCTTCTTTTCTATTTTCTTTTTTCACTTTACTTGACTTTGAATATAGTCCAGTTTCTTCTTTTCTCCAACTTTTCTCTTACATAGCAGACAAAGTGTAATCCCTTCCGATCAAAACAAAACAAAAAATCAAACTAAGGGTAAGCTCTCAGCAGTTTCTTTCTCAGTGTTACCAACCTTTTGTGCTGTCTTATCTCTACTGTCTACGGTTGTAAATTACTGTTTTCTGTTGCAGAGTTTGTAACACGTTCATTTGCAAACCCAAACACATCAACACACATACACATATTACATTGAAGAAACAAAAAAGAAGTTTAATTTTTGAAGAATGTTGCTAAAGTTATATATACATATATATTTACTTAACATATTGTGACTTTGTGGGTTCGTGAAATGAAAAGTCCAATTTCACCACTCAAAAATGTTCTTTATTTCCACCGACTTACAGTTAAACACTTGCCAATTACACAGAATTACGTGCGGGCAACAATTACAATTCACCAGTTCGTCCGTTACAATTTCCTTGTACTCGCGGTTACGTAAGCTCCGGTACACATTCACAGTTACGTACAGTCTTCCGTTGCACAATCTTCTCGTACATTAACACGTTACTGACTAACACTGCCTTCTTACACCAAGAACTGTCCTCACTCACACACACTAACCAACTGATTGACCAACTCAACTCTGTCTGTCTGTAACCCTCTTTATATAGGAATATCGTCGGTTTCTAGTGACCAGGAGAATGTTCCAGATTCCGTAATTTCTGGAACCAGGTGGACAGAAACAGACGGCACACTGATGTTTTTCCTCCCAACCACTGCCTGTCACCACTACAAGCCAAACGAGGGGGAGGTGCGGCTAACGCGGTCCTCCCCTGCCTTCCGTTCCCAGCTGGTTCACAGGGTGTTCAAGCGCTCGCGTTACACTGCTCCCTCCTCAAAGCTGTTCGCCCCGAACAGCCCCATCGTAGCGTGCGAGGCGGTCCAGGTGTACCACCAGTATCTGCCCGGAGTCTGAGCCAGAAGTAGCGCTGCCGTAGTTTGTGAATCATTCGGTTCGCTCCCAGGTGTCCTCCTGAAGTACCGGCGTGCACTTCCTCCAAGACTTCCGGGACCTTGCTCAGGGGAAGTACCAACTGTCCTCTCTGCGCCTTCCCATCGGGTGACTCCCATACCCGGAACAGCACGCCCACTCTGGTCCTCAACGAGTCCCATTGGGCCCAGTACGACTTGTAGGTGGCGCTCCTCGGTGCGATGTCCTCCCAGGTTGGTCTCATCCCTGCCTCCACTTCCCTCAAGAGTGGCCCCAAGTCTGCGTCCGCCAGCTCCTCCCTCCTCAGGGCTGCGCTATCCCAGCCTTCAGCAGGCACTGCCACAACTACTCGGACTGCTGCGACACGCTCCTTCTCTTCCACTCTTGTGCGCTCATGGCCGTCCTGGATCTGCGATAGGACACCTCCAATGCAATGGTCGCTGGCGTCGGTGTCCACAATGAAGGCGCCACCCGGTTGTGGGAAACCCAAAATTGGAGCACTGCACAGGGTCCCCTTCGGGTGCTGGAAAGCGTCTTCGGCGTCCTCCGTCCACACATAAGGCCGGTTTTCCTCCGTCAGGCGGGTGAGGGGTTTGGCGATGTTGTCGGCCTTTTCCTCTAAATCATTAAGGCGGTCGTCTACTTGGCCCATCCGCTTGCCCAGCTTCGTGACGTCATCCCTCACGCCGGCCAACTGTTCGTCAAATTTGGCGGCGAGGACCTCGTTCGCCTCCTTCATTTCCGTGGTCAATTCGCTCTTTATTTCTTCCATCTTCTCTGTTATTTCGGCCTTCATTTCCATCATCTTCTCCAAAATTTTTTCCAATGCCGCGTCCATGGTTGTAATGTTCGGTGATGTTATCTTCCCGCTTCCTGACACCAATGTGACTTTGTGGGTTCGTGAAATGAAAAGTCCAATTTCACCACTCAAAAATGTTCTTTATTTCCACCGACTTACAGTTAAACACTTGCCAATTACACAGAATTACGTGCTGCAACAATTACAATTCACCAGTTCGTCCGTTACAATTTCCTTGTACTCGCGGTTACGTAAGCTCCGGTACACATTCACAGTTACGTACAGTCTTCCGTTGCACAATCTTCTCGTACATTAACACGTCACTGACTAACACTGCCTTCTTACACCAAGAACTGCCCTCCCTCACACACACTAACCAACTGATTGACCAACTCAACTCTGTCTGTCTGTAACCCTCTTTATATAGGAATATCGCCGGTTTCTAGTGACCAGGAGAATGTTCCAGATTCCGTAATTTCTGGAACCAGGTGGACAGAAACAGACGGCACACTGATGTTTTTCCTCCCAACCACTACCTGTCACCACTACAAGACAAACGAGGGGGAGGTGTGGCTAACGTGGTCCTCCCCTGCCTTCCGTTCCCAGCTGGTTCACAGGGTGTTCCAGTGCTCGCGTTACAATATATATACCTTCACATAGGTTGTTGTGCAGAAACTTGAGTTCATTTAGTTTTCGGTCATTGGTATATACAGCTCAAGTCTAGATACAACAGAAAATGTGCATTATGAAATATTTAAACATAGTATTATTTACTCTTGTTAATAGGCATTTTTATTATATTATTACACAGCATACAAATATATTTGAAAGTATTATGTTGTACTATTTTAGCTTAATATGGAAGTTCAGAGATAAATTTTTGTTTTAGTTCCTACAGACTAGCTGATCTATAGAACCCATGGTGTAAAACTGATGTTTTAACTGACTAATTATCTTAATGCAGTCCAGAAAACATCTTAATGTGTTGTTGTTACATTTTTTTTATTTAATTAAAATGTCCCCAAGCAGATATAATAATTTTAGAATGTGCAGTAAGTATCTATGCACAAAGCTTTTAATACTGTTACCCTGGCGGAAGACTCGCGATGCCGATCAATAAATGATGGCCGGTGGAGATTCGGGAAACTTCGGGGCCAATCGTTACCGGAAGCGGCAGTCAGTTGGGCGAAGTGTTTTTAAAAATAAACAGTTTTAGGTTATCTAGCAAATTGTAATGGTGAACAGTGTATTGCTACAAAAATAAAGTGCAGTTTTTTGTGTTTGTAACCTCGACTTTTTATTTCACGAACCCACAAAGTCAAAATACTGTATTTCATCATGGTGGAAAACACATATTATTTTAAATTAATTGGGAGTCGATTAATAACACAAAACAACACTCACTTCTTGTCAACACTTGTTTTGTATTATTAATCGACTCCCAATTAATTTAATTTACACAACAACACTGTTTTCAAAACTTCCATGAAAGGATTTACATATTATTTTGTTCCACAGTAGTATGTTGAAATATAACTGTTTCCAAAATGAAGATAGTAACTACTGACAATACAACTTTATGCTTCAGTATTGAATTGTAAGTGTTTGTAACCTTCAGTTGAGTAATATATAAAACATAAGAAGTAATATTAAAACTCATAAGCCTTCACGGCTGGAGTCAGTATGTGTCTGTGGCAGCCACAGACGAAACATCTGGGAAGGTGAAGAAGGAGCCCAGTGGACCACGGACCACAAGCCCGGTACTGTTTCTTCATTCCACACTCAGTCAGACAATGTGCATAAGGAACAAAATTTTCTGCTGTTATAATAAGTAGTCAAATTTAAATGTAGCTTTTTATGCATTTACCTTTGTATAGTGTGGTCACTTTATGGCAAGACCATGCATGACATTTATGTATGATTTGCTTGCAGTTCAACATGTACAGTTGGCCTTGCCATAAAGCAATGACACAGTACCTTAACCTGCGGCCGGATTTGAACCACAGATCTCCTGTTGACTCTAACTATCATAAACCTTAGCCTGTATACAGCCAGTGTGAAGAAATAATTAACTTCCATCAATTAACTAGATAATAAGAGTTAAATGATGAAGCCTGGGACTCAAGTACTTACGACTGTAAGTCGCCACAAACAGTGTATCTCGGATGCAAGAGCACCTAAAGGTTTTCCCGAGAAATATACGAGTCAAATGGAGAATTTAATGTCAGGACGGCACTTGGACATGGTAGCTCAATGGGTTAGAGCACCTGACGGAAACCAGGAGATCTGCGGTTCAAATCCTAGACGTGGCATTGAAGTTGTCATGTTGACTCTAACATAGAACTCTTACTCCTACTAAATCTGTGAAGGAAGAGGTGAAGCAAAGGGTACTATTGAAATTGGGTTTTTATTTATGTATGCTATTTAACAGCTGCAGTTCTCATCTCCTGTGTCTATATCCTATTGGGCATGAAAAACTTCTGTTTAAGGGCGCTGATGACCTCTTTTGTGCGCCCTTAACCCCAATACTACTACTACTTCGGTTTTACTCAGATGTCCCTTTATGACAGTGAAGGTTCTCTTACATGCCATAAATGTACCAGATGGGACCATTAGCTTTATTTTGCATCTGGAGGAAGCCATGCTAAAGATTTTTATGCCTGGAAAACAATCTATTGCCCTCTGTGGATTTGAACCCATGACCTTGGGAACTAAAGGCTAATATGTTGCCCCTAGACTATGAAGGATGGTGCAAAGGACACAAAGGGCAGCAAGCAGTGTCCCTAATTTTGGCAGAATCACCCATTCAAATCTCCTTCCACTACACAAGAAGGAGTCTCACTGAATGTTTATGATAGACATCAGCACAAACATTTGCTCAGCGCAAATTCCTCACCCACCATCTCCTTGCCTGATCCTTCTACCTTGAAACACAACAAGGAAATTAAATCTCAGGAAATGGGGTACAGGAAAATTTACAGTAAGACATATACCACCCCAGTGCTGAGTTATCACTTCGGAAAGTGCAAAAAGACTAAGGTCAGTGTAGAAAGGCTATTGTGACTTGAAACTGGTACCTTTTAAATGCAGGTCTTCCACAGTACTGCAGAGCCATTAGCATTAGTTTCATAGTTTAATGTACACTACATTTTTGCTGCAGTACAGTTTTTACTTTGCCCTTTGACTTCCCAGTTACCCACAATTTTAAAACTTAAATCAATTTTTAGAGGTTTTTTACGGATAATACAACATATAGATTTGGTTAAAGTTGTTTTTGAGAATGTGAAAATATGAATGTTTGCCCACCAGAAGAGTGGCTGGGAAATTTGCTTGAAAATATTTACCTTGCATACTTAAACTGACATTCTGCATTAACTCTAAAATTGACATTTATTATTGTTCTGCAGATACTCATAGGTTGTGCTTCTTTTCTGATGAAATCATGAAATGTAATTTTTGGATGCAAAATAGGATTTCTCTCTCTACCATAAGCATGCAGAGGAAACAATGAAAAGTTAAAATAAATAACAGCCATAAAAAAGTATAAAAGTATAAAAGACACCAATTTTTTTCAGTTTATTTTTCATTGAATTTGAAGAAGTTCACATTTGTGAACAAGTAAAATCTTCTGCACATTTAAATGTATGAGTATCATTATCTTAAAAGTGAAGTGGGGAGACTTAGTGTGTAGCTACATTATCTCATATTAAATGTGTAATTTAACCTACATATTGAAGTTTTCAAATTAAATGACATTTGAGTATCTTACTCGCACTTCATCTGGAAGCATGGCCATCCTTACGGAAATTTTCTTGATACTGGGCAGCATGTTGTTTGTCAATGGAGACAGATATTCAGAGCCCCTTAAGTGTTTAAATTTCTCATGAAAATTAATAACTGCAAATGGCAGATACTTTAATCATAGTTGACATTCTTATGCTGTCACACATCTCTCACAGCATATAACAAAATCTGTATTAACATTCATTAATTCCTTTTGCTGACATAAATAATACAATGCTTCATCTGCAAAAGCAATTAAGTTAAAATAAGACCTGAAGCTTTCCTGGCAACGAATGTGCTCAGTTTCTTCTCGGGCAGCAAGCCAGGTGAAAAGACATTCTTATTTCAAAAAACAGCAATAATACACTGGGGCATGCTGTATACCGCAAGCCTACACATAACGATCTCTGTCTGAACGCTCATAGTTTCCATCATAAGTCGCAACAACTGGGAGTTCTCAATATAATGGCCCACAGAGCTTTGTCTATCTCTGATCCCAGCGGCTTAAAACAGGAATTACAGCATCTGAGGCTTACTTTCTGTGAAAAAGGTTACACTGAATATGACATTGAAGCCTCAATCAACAAACTAGGAAAGGGAAACCTGTACGACAGCAAGTGTCAGATAAGCCTACCACTATAGCTTGAATCCCGTTTTCCAGCTATCTATCCGGCACAATCAGCATAAATCTTGCCAAGTGCAACATCAGGACCATCCCCAAGCCACCTTTAAAGATTAAACATCAGTTGAGACCAGTGAAAGACAAACTGGACTTCCTAGTACTGGGAGTGTACCGCATTCCCTGTGAATGTGGGACACCATATATAGGACAAACCAGAAGGACCATCACGACCAGAATAAATGAAGATGAATTGAGCATTCGTTTAATGCAACCTGAGAAGTCTGGGCTGGCAGAGCATTGTTTTGATAGCGACATAGAGCCAATTTTTGGGAGACGACCATCTTGGCAATATGCAACAGTTACTGGGAGCAGAGAATTCGCCATTTCCTCTGAAAGGAGCAAGCTTAATCGTGATGCTGGGTTTCAGTTCAGTTTCTCTTGGAAACCAGCCTTAAAAATGGAAATCCATCAATTTAAGAAGCAAAGATCAATACAGCTTGATAATCAGGTTAAGTAGCTACGTTTCTTTGACCCAATTAATTTTCTATACTCACGCCATCTCCTGACCTGACATTTAATTTACTGAAAACCGTCTTTTATTCACTAATGCGAATTTTGATAGTATTTTGTCTTTGTTTATATTTGTGTTATATCCAGTGTTTCAATTGTGGTTATAACATTTAATAAACATCCTAATGATGGAAGAGATGCACACTCCCGAAACTTTGATTTCTAATTGTGTGTTCACCTGGCTTGCTGCCCGAGAAGAAATTGAGCATAATTAAGTTCATCAACAGAAAGATCATTAACACTAACCTACACCCAGTTTCTGATATTAACTCCACTCACACTATTGTGTGGTTGCAATTCCTCAACCATAGCTATCTTGTAATGTATTTATTTTAAAATTCACCATTCCAAGCTATGTTTTTTTTTTTTTTGAAATTCCTGATTTCTGTGCAATCTTTTTCTGAGACACTTCTTGGGTTTTTTTTCTAAATTTTTCTGTGCTATTACAGAACTTTTCCATTGATTTTTTATCAAAAACAGATTCCATTTCCCTATGAGGTGCTCGAAAGCAGAAAATGTGTTTATAAATCACTGCTTCGCTTCTCTACAAGAGTTTATTGTCACACAGGAATTGCACATTTAGATTCAGTGTCAAAAGTATTCAAACTTTTTGGCATTGCAGCAGCACTAACACATTATAGCATAAACATATATTCTTACAATGTAGCAGCCTTCACATTAACTGATTATTCGGTTCAAAAGTGGTGGGACACAAGTGGTTAGAGGCAGCATAATACAGGGCACGCAGTTCCCTGTAATATGGCCACACATCCAAACTAAGGCACTGTATGTGTTTAAAAATAATTTGAAATGAATCAATATGTGGTTAGTTGCATTCACAATTTGGAAAACAAAACATAATTGTTTACATATTGTAAATAATTTTTTATCATAGATGAATCAATCCAGGAATAGATAAGAAGCACATAAGATGCTTAATAGATGCTGCATGTCAGTTCAAGTAGAACGAAACTTAAATGATTTAACAACAACGGGGTTAATAATGTAGAAAAAATTATTCACATTAATGTAGTTTCCAACAAGCTTTACATCTTTTGTATAGTAAGATATTCTTATTCAGAATGAAGGAGACTTTAAGGCTGTTTGGGAAAAGAATCAATATATATCTTTATTAATCATTTAAATGCCTATGTGAATTCAGTTTAAATGAAAGTTGGGTGAAATTTTTAAGAGAGTAAAAAATTTCTATGCGTAAGGACTATAATATAATGAAGCCCAAAATTATATGATAAAAAATGTTTAAATTGTTCTGTGTGGGGTAGTCTGAAGTGATGGAATTTTCTTGAACATTTTCATGCCACATCCTTGGAAGGTACTGAACTGACATGCAAGTATTTCATTGGTATATCATTTAATCATTTCTTGAGTCATGCTGTTCATAGATAAACATGTAGTTGCACGCACATATGGACCACTTTTTTGTTTTTTCAGAAAACAATCTTTCACCTGTATTTTAAATGAAGTATTTACATCAAGCTTTTGAGTGGAACTCAATACTTTCTCCACCTGTCATAAGTAAGTGGTAGAGAAAGTGAAACAGTGCATTGAAATATAATAAATATAAGAAACAGTTAAAATAGTGATTATTTTATGTAACTATTTTAACCAAAATATGTTATGCATCTTCACACAGAAAAATAATATACAAAGTTTTGTTCATTTTATTATAAAGAATTACCACTTGGAGGTTTTAGGATTAGCAGTTGTCAAATTCTGCACAGGAAACTCAGAAATAAAGTTGACAATAAATGTATATAAATTCTGTTGTGCCTAGAATATATCTCTGTATTACGCGCTAGCCCTTCTGGAGGCATTTGTATGCAAATATCAAGGTTGTGAAACTTATTGCTAAGTGTTGGTTTTGAGTGTCAAGGGGGTTCCTCCTCATATTTATGATGCATTTGAAAAAATGTTTCCAATCGTTGGTTCTCTGTCACTGTTTTATTTTCACTCATGAGATATGAGGCACATTAAAGATATAAAACTTTCATACAATATGATGTAAAAGGTTGTTTCCTTTCAGGCATGAATTCAATTTGGGTGTATCCCTTAACATATTCAGTACATTTAAGTTCATCACTAAATCAACAGATGGCAGCAACAACCCCAGAATTACCCACACCGCTGGATCTAGCTTCAGTCGCATAAGAGCCGTAGATGCAAACGATGATTTGCGAAACATGTCCTCAAAATAGGTACGAAAGTGAAGCAGATGTGTAAAAAATACGACTCATCTAAAATTTAATAATTTTTCGCTTCTCTGTGGTGTACCAATACAGTTAAATCTCGATATATTGAAGTGACGTTAAGTCAAGAGGAACACGCGAAAGTTAGATCCAGCCAACTTTAAAAACCTGACAACATGGAGGTCAGATCGTTCCCATTTGAAAATTTCAATGAACATTTCGGCAGCAAGAAAGAAATAAAACAATATTTGAAACTAAAGACAAAAAGAAGGTTAATATCAGCGGATATAAAATTTATCAACAATTGCCTAAAACAAAACATTTTCCAAAATTTGTAAGAAAAATAGTAAAATTTAACAACAACAGTATAGAACAATTAGCTGCTAAAAAAGCCGTGTTAAAATCCGAAAAAGCAAATCACTACAGAGAAATAACTAATATAGACCTCTCTTTGTACAACCTACATTTGAAACTTGTAAAATTACTAGGAAACACAGCATGCGACCACTTAGAAGCCAAATCATTTGAACATATAAATTATAAAGTCAAAGAGAAAGTTTATCATCAAAATAAGAAACTAAAACATAATCATAATCATTGGCAACCAAAACATAACAAAATTTCAGCAAAGAACACATCCCTAGATAATTTAATTAATCTCTCAAAGCAAAATTTTGACAATGAAGAAATAGATGTACTTAACCAAGGCCTAAAAACATGTATAACATACTCCAGCAACCCGGATGAATTCATTGCAGATATAGAATTAGCAGTAGTAGGCTTGGAAACCATGTACAAAAATATAATTAGGAAAAAATCAGCTCCTATATTGAAAAACTTAATAAATAAAAAGCCAAAAAAACATTTGAAACAAATTCAGATAATTAAATCTTTAAGGAAAAAGGATGTGATCTTCGCAAGGGCTGGTAAAGGGAACAAAATAGTTATCTTAGATACAGCTATATACAAAGAAAAACTGTTAGAGTTACTACAACAAAAAGAATTCCAGGAAATAGATTCTAATCCACTCAACCGTTGCATAAAAGATGTACAAAAAACCATCATTAATAGTAAAATTTTAACAACTACAGAACAAAAAACTATCAAACCGGACAACCCTACCCTTGCAAGACCATATGGTTTGCCTAAAATACACAAACCCAACATACCCATGAGACCCATTGTAAATAATATAAACACTACTACTTACCTTCTGGCAAAATGGCTATCCAAAAAATTTCAGTTCTTTCCACAATTCCGTACTCTGAGTATAAAAAACTCTTTAGACCTGGTAGAAAAATTCAAAATCTTAAACTGAAACCTCATGACACTTGCGTATCCTTTGATGTCCGCTCCCTCTTCCCTAGCATTCCATTAGACAAACTTTTGATTCAACTGAAAAAATGGCTAAATTCTATAAACCTGGATGCCAATGCAATAGATGAATATTTGGCAATGAGTGAATTATGTATACATTAAAATTATTTTGTCTTCGATGGAAAATATTATAAACAAATTTCAGGACTAACTATGCGAAGCCCGCTATCACCATTTTTGGCCAATCTATACATGAGCTTTTTCGAAACACATATAACTAAAGCCTTCCCTCATATGTTTAAAACATGGTACAGATACGTAGATGACATCTTTGCAATAGTGCCCTACAAACTAATAGATGATGCTTTGAAACTACTCAACCTGCAAGAACCCAGCATACAATTCACAGTTGAAACTGAAGAGGACTGTACTCTACCTTTTTGAGACCTTAAAATCAAAAAAAGCAATGAAAAACTAGAATTTGGCATTCACAGAAAAGCAACACACACAGATAATTACATCAAAGCAAATAGTTTCAACCCAATTCAACACAAACATGCAACCATCAACAGCCTCACACACAGATTAGTAAATCTACCTCTCAGCCAGCAAGAATATCAAAACGAATACCATCAAATCTTAAAAACTGCAATTAAAAATGGATATGGAAAAAACCTTGTAGATAAAAAACTAAAATCATTCAAACTTCAAAAGAGATTAAAACAGATCACAGCTCTCACACCAATAAAACAAGAAATTAGATTTGCTAAATTTACTTACCACCCCTGGGCCACAAAAAAGTTCCAAAAAATATTCAAGAAATACAATATAACATTGGGAAAAAAAAAACGATTACAACATTAAAAACCTACTTCACAGTAATAATACTGATAAGATAAAACCAGAGGAAAAGCCAGGCATTTACAAGATTAACTGTAAAGACTGTGAAAAAATTTACATAGGGAGGACAAAAAGAAACATTGGCACTAGAAAGAAAGAACACTTCAGGCACTTAAGATACAAAAATATTGATAAGTCCGCAATAGCTGCTCATTTCTGGTCTGACAATCATGAAATTGAAGATAGCACAGAATTACTAAAATACATACAAAAACATAGTGAACTCGTCATATGGGAGAGGATATACATAGAAAAACATAAAAACCAACTAATGAACTTTGAAATCCTGCTAGAAGAGAATCCTACATTTAAGTTCATCACTAAATCAACAGATGGCAGAAACAACCCCAGAATTACCCACACTGCTGGATCTAGCTTCAGTCGCATAAGAGCCGTAGATGCAAACGATGATTTGCGAAACATGTCCTCAAAATAGGTACGCAAGTGAAGCAGATGTTTAAAAAATACGACTCATCTAAAATTTAATAATATGCAGTGCTGATAAATTATTGAAGTGTTTAAGCTTATCTAAGGGTAGATATTTGTAGGTTAAAATTTAATCCTGAAAAACTTTACCTCTGACCAAGTGTTATCCATGCAATTAACAATTTATGAACATTATGATATTATCTACAAAATCTACAGTTTATGAGAGGAAAAAGAATTGGAATATGAGAGAGGTTTAACAGTTAGAGCCCATAATTATTATTTTTATGCATTCCAGGTTGAAGACAACAACAAAATGTTTTCATAGCAAAGCCTCAGACACTATGGAAATTATAGTCTGGCCGTTTTATCGCCGGCTCTGACGTTTTGCGATTGCAAGAGTTGGAGGGGCGAGGTTAATAGTACCAACATACAGTAATCAGCAATTGAAAACATATCCTCAAAATTATCTTTAGAACAAAAATATAGGACTATATTAGCTTTAAAACACTGAGATACAACTTACAATTTCATTATCATGCAGGATATGTATTACAGCACCACTCTATTCGAACATTTTGTTCACACCTTTCACACACACTAACAGCATCTGTTGGTGGTACTGGGAATCTCTACATCCGGTGTTGTGGTCAGGAAGGTAAAACTGTCTGCTAGCGCCAATCAGCATTGTCGCTGCTATGCGTGACTCCCGAACCCAACACTGTGTTGCCAGGTTAAATTTTTTTGAGCCACGTGGTTTTAACTGCTTGCGCTGGTAAACTTTCTTTGCTTATATTTTGCAAATGTGAATTCCGATTTTTAATGTTTGTAAGTCCTATTATTATCGCTATTATAATAATATGGCTCCTGGTTCGTGTAATACGCAAGTACTGAAATATTTAAATTACGCATAATTCCTCTGCTTGAAATACCCGCTAAAGAACTGGCAACAGCATGCTTCCCCCTCTCGAGAAATGTCAGAGCGGGAGATAGAGCGGCTGAACAGTATATAGGCTTGATATGTTGTGGTATGTTTTCAACAAATAATTATTATAAATTCATGCTCAATATTAGTGCATAATTGTAATTATATATATAAAGGCATACAGTTTCATGGAAAGATAAAGTAATGGGTTAAATTTAGATAATTGTTTGGGATGAATTTGATTTGAGTAGGGAGCTTATATCCCACTTGTATTAAGGTGACTTAGAATGGACACTGATCAACTTAAATTCTTCTCTGAGTAGTAAATTACACCATTGTCTTTAATGTGCTAAAATGAAAAAAACATTAGATATATGTGTTTATGTCTATGATTACTAATATGTTTAGTAGATGGAAAACTTATAGCTAACTGAAAAAAAAACTCAGTAAATATCCAAAAACGTTATGTAAACAAAAAGCAAATAAAGAGAGTCATTAAGGAGATTCAGTTGCTAGGGGCTTAAAAGAATGATAACGACTAACGTCAAAGACTTCTCAACCCAGAGGTACTGAGCTTGATTCGTCCAGGGATTTTCATTAATGAGAATCATTCTCTATCATTCACTGAATCTGGAAGTGTAAGCAAACGTAAATGTGCCTAGGAATAAAAAGGTAGTAAAAACCAATGTTAACATCCCTAAAGTTCAGCAATTACAGGGGACTAAAGAAAAATAATCATTCCAATGTTATAACCACTCTTTTATTCTGTTGACAGCACTCTCTTCCTCCAAACAATCAAACAGTTCAGTAGTAAAAGGGTTCCATTACATTTAAAGTATTGGTAAAATTATAAACTAAAATATAAAATCACATTTAATTCCGAAAACAGAAATGTTAAAAGCACAATAGATTGTATTAATTTTACAAAAAGCACAAAATACCTAATGCTATCACTGACAGAGGTTCAAGAGTGCTGAGATGGCAACAGAACATAACCTATTAATATGTTATACAAGATTTAGGAAACCAAGGAAACCAGAGGAGAAAGAATACCTGAGGATAAAAGTAGGGAATCTAGAAGGTAATGAGAAGAGAAAGGCTTATGAAGAAAATGTGAAAACAAAATTGGAACAGGTTCCAAATGTATATGGAGAAATAAACATGATCAAAAATGAAGAACACTTAATGAAGCCATGATAAGCTCAGCTGAGGAAATTTGCGGGACTGGTAAAAATAAGGAAAAATGTAAGAGAATGATGTGGTTGAATGAGACAATAAAAATAAAAGTTCGAGAGAATAAAGGATCCTGGAAAGAATATCTTGCAAACAAAACAGAACAAAACTGGAAAAATTATGTTGAAAAAAGGAATGAAGCCATAATAATAAAGGAAGCAAAAAAAGTCACGGGAAGTGTTTGGTTTAGAACTTAAGAGAAATTCCAAAATGCCAATAAACAATTTCAGCAAATAGTTAAAAGGATGAAAGTAGTGAAAACTAAAGGGGTTCAGAAATATAAGGGATAGGAAAAATGGAGTTAAAACAGAACTGATAGAGATATTGAAGGTATGGTCAGAGCATTATAAAGAAGCATTTGCAGAAGGAAAGGAAAGCGAAATGGTAGAAAATCAGGAAAGGGAAGAAATACTAAGAATAGCAATGGACAGAATGAGATTAAAAAAGGCAGCAGGATGGGATAAAGTAGAACTAGAAATGATTAAGTGTGCAGAAGGACGAGCATATAAATGGTTAATAGAAATAATGAATGAAGCTCGGAGAACTGAGAAGATATCAGATGACTGGCAGAATATCATAATACCTATTTATAAAACCGGAAAAATTCTTAATTGTGAAAATTACAGAGCAATCTGCCTTTAGTTAATTCTTCTTAAATTATACAAAAGAATAATTGAGAGAAAATTAAGAAATAAAGTGGAAGAAAAACTGGAGGAAGAACAAAGTGTGTTTAGAGAGAATATGCAAACACAAGATCACATTAATTTTTTATAATTTTTCGCTTCACTGTGGTGTTCCAATACAGTTAAATCTCGACAAGATCAGATGTTTGTAATGACATAGATAATGCATCTAAGATTGAGTAGAGGAAGGAAGATTTGTGTGGCCGTTTTAAACTTATAATTAGCCTTTGATATAGTACCTAGAGAAAATATGCAGAAAGCGTTACGGAGATTGGATGTTGATAAAAAATTAGAGTAATTAAGGATTTGTGCAAGAAGTTGGTTGGTATAATAGGGATATCTGGAAGTTATCAGAAGAGTTTGAAATGAAAAGGTTGGTAAAACAGGGAGATAGCCTGAACCCACTGTTATTCATTATATTGATGAACCAAAGTATTGTATACTACGAAAAGGGAATGAGTAAGCTGGTAGTAGGATACTCGAATATGAGACCAGTAGGTTCAAAGGTATAAGTATGCACAGATAAGTTTTACTATGGCAGAAAGTGAGGAGAGATTTTACTGAACTCTCGCTAATCTGGCCCTCAGTGATCCCGCCACTCAGTAATCCAGCCCACATCTGGGCTTTTGAAGTTCACGTAATGTTAAGAGTGAAAATGATGTGCAACAATATGTCAACTATTTTATTGTTATTGTAAACAATTGTTGCTTGTGTTATTGAATTTGCGGATCTCTTTAGTCTAGTATATACAGTGTTTTCTAAATGAAACATGATATGGTAGAATTCAAACACACACTGGAAATTGTGGATAAGCGTTAAAGTGGTTGCTTGATATAAAGCATGCTGCAATCACATATCATCTTTAAATTTTAGATGAGTCGTATTTTTTACACATCTGCTTCACTTTCGTAGCTATTTTGAGTATAGGTACGAAGGTGAAGCAGATGTGTAAAAAATATGACTCATCTAAAATTTAATAATTTTTCGCTTCACTGTGGTGTTCCAATACAGTTAAATCTCGACATATCATCATTTTGGCAACTAAAAATTTGGGACATGTTTCATATTGAGTGATACTGTATATGCATTCCAAATCTATAAGTTTTGTATAAAAATTAATGTATCTTTGGGTTAATAAGGTACACTGTATAGCTAAACATTATCAAATGGAAAATCTGGCACTTTCGCTAATCTGGCACCCATATCTGTAAGGAATGACTAGATCAGTGAGAGTTTAGTGTACAGCTAACAGTAATGGAGTGGGCTAACACATTTGAAGAAAGAGGGATGAGGATGAATGTTAAAAATATAAACTGATGACAATAAGTAAAGAAGAGGGTGAGGTAGAAGTATGCATTTAATGGAAGGGAGAGAAATTAGAAAATGTTAGAAGAAGCTATGAATACCTAGGCACGATGTTAAAAAGTGGTATGATAGCTCAAGAAATAAACAGTATGATCAAGAAAGCCATGAATGTATATTACCAAAGATATAGTACTATAATTGGAAAGAGGGAATTAAATCAGTGAACAAAGATGAGGGTAAATGCAGTCAATTTTAATATATGCAAGTGAAAGTTGGACAATACTAGGTCAAAATGCAAGTAGAATAGAAGTGGCCCAATGGAGAGTTGTTGGATTTACCAAAAGAGATCAGGTCAGAAATAGTACTATTACAGAAAGCTAAAATCAGGAGAGTATAATAGAGACAATAGAGAGAAATCAACTAAGATGACTCAGGCAAATAGTAAGAATGAATAAAGGAAGGATGCCAAGAAGGATATATGAGACAAGAACAGAGAGAAGGGGAGTAGGTGGACCAAGACTAGAATGAAGGCAATACATACAAAGAGTGGCAGCCAGTTGGGGGAAAACCCTGAGAGAAATACACATAATGGCACAGGACAGGAATAAATTCAGGAAGTAGCTGAAGAAGCCTGATGCCTAAAGGCATATGGGATAGATAAAAAGAATTGTTTCTAAAATAATATATTGGGTGTTTCAAAAGTCAGTTTGAACATTAAATCACTATAAATCTATAATACTTGAAGTAGGGAGAAAACAAAACACATTACAGTGTTGAGGAAACAATTGAATTTACAAAAAATTGGAACTATGCCTGGAACATCTTTTTTCAGTGTGTATCACTTTATCTGCAGCATTATGGATAGCATGTTGCAGTTAAAGTTCTGAGATATTGACAATTTCTTGTGAGATGGCATTTTCAACTGCAGTGGGATTGTTGAATGCACAAGGAAAATTTACTTTATAAGGTAATCTTACAACAAAAATTTGGCTGGATTGAGGTAAAAAAATTACTTTTTCTACATATGGCACCACAGGCAGTGACACTGATGATACATGAAATGAAGAAGGAGCACCAGTGAAATGAGATGGTGGGGAAACCAGCGATCCAGGACAAAACCTGCCCCAGTGCCATGTTATCCACCACGAATCTCACTTTGTGGTTGCCTGGGATCAAACCCAGGCTGCCTTGGTGAGAGCCAAGCAGTGTGACCGCTCAGCTACATCGTGGCCCTGTTTTATTTCATTATTGCCATCTTTGAAGATATATAGGCTAATGATGAATTGTGATGTGAAGCCACACCATACTGTAACTTTTAAATCTTGAAATTGTTGTTGAATTACAAGGGTTGTCTGTTAAATACCAGGCCTTATATAGATATGGCGCCACTGGGCCAGTTTGACAGATAGCATCATATAGTTTAACTCGGAACTAGCTTGTATCCATAGTTACACATGAATGGCTTGTTTACTTTTTGAATGACAGAATTTTAAACAAGACAAGTGTAGAGGTTTCACAGAAATGGATGATTTGGAAAAACGAATATTGATTAAATACTCCCATTTGAAAGGCCTAACACCTAAAGAAATCAAGGAGAAAGGGGACAGTATATTGAAAGACTTTGCCGCTTCATATACAATAGTACTGTATACAAGGTGGATTGCAGAGGTTAAAATGGGACGAATGAGCACTAGTGATGAGGCTCACCCTGGACACCCTATAGAGGTTATAACTCCAGAGATCATTGAAAAAATTATTGTTTAGTACTGGAAGACCATAGATTAAAGTTGTTTGAAATAGAAGAGGCTGTGAACATATCAAAAGAAAGTGCAGGTAATATTTAAGTAATGTTTTGAGCTCTCACAAGATCTGTACAAGATGGGTGCCACATTTGTGAATATCTGATCAAAGGTTGCAAACAAAACCTGATTCTGTTAAGAATTTGGAGTTGTGTTATAAGAATCCCAGTGAACCTTTGAGACGGCTTATGCCATGGATGAAACTTGGATGTATCACTACACTCCAGAAAGTAAAACACAGTCAAAACAATGGATTGAACAAGTGAGCCAAATCCAAAATGAGACAGTCAATTTTGTCAGCTAACAAGGTTAGGGTGAATGTTTTCTGGGAAGCACAGGGAATTATTTGTATTGATTACTTGGAAAAGGGTAAAAGTATCACCGGTGACTACTACGCAAGCTTACTGGAATGTTTGTGTGATGAGGTGAAAAGAAAAGGACCTCATTTGGCAAAGAAAAAGATTTTGTTTCTTCTCAACACTGCTCTGGCCCATCATTCATTCTTTGTAATGGGAAAAATTGAAAATTAAGGTTTGAATTGCTTGAACATCCACCCTATTCGCCAAATCTAGTGCCCAGTGACTACCACTTGTTCCTGAACCTCAAAAAATGTCTTGAAAGATGAAGATTTCATAGCAACGAAGAGGTCATTGATGCGGTAAACAGACGTTTTGAGGACCATGATAAATCACATTACAGAGATGGTTTAATTAAATTAGAACACAGATTTGACAAATGTATTAGCCTTTCTGGAGATTATGTTGAGAGATAAAGAAATAAAAATGTTTACATTTTTTTATGAGGCCCGGGACTTGTCAGCCAACCCCCGTAGTGTAAGGATAATTTTCTGACCAAAGTCTGCAAGTATGCATGTTAACTCCACTATTAGGAAAAAGGGTGCTTCATCTATCCAGAAATTTGTGCAGTCAGTCATCATTAATTTCAATATCTGTTCTTACAAATAAAGCAAATTTGTATCTTTCCTGCTAATCACTTTCTTTGAATACAAATGTTGCTTTTAGTTTATATGGATGCAGACAAAATGTTTTCTTGTAATTCTCCAAACTGTGCCATTACTCTTCTGAAGTTGCCTGGACATCTGAGTAACCTATTACGAGGGCTGTTCAATAAAAAATGATCACAATAATTTTTTTGACAACGTACCTTTACTCATCCCCATAACTTTGATTGTCCTGCACAAAATAGTCTCCCCTGAATTCGATATACCCTGTCCCAGCATTTCTGCCTGTTTTCAAAGACATGCTGGATACCATTTTTTGAGAGATACTTCAAAATTGCCTCTGCAGCCTTCACCACTACTTCTGATGGATAATGCTTCCTATGAAGGCGTTTCTTCAAGTTAGGGAATAGAAAACAGTCACATGGGGCTAAATCCAGACTATAGGGAGGGTGAGGGATGCACTTCACGTTGATGTTTGAAGATATTCAGCAATAACATTGACAATATGTGGCCACACATTATCGTGGTGCAGCATCCAGCATGCTTCACGGAAATGTTGTCTTTTGCACCTGATATGGACTTGCAATTTTTTCAGGACATCCCTGTAGTATTGTCCAGTAACTAATGTGTGTGCAGGTACAACAGGCTCTTAAACCATTCCATGAATATCAAAGAATGAGATGACCATAACTTTCCCAGCCAAAGCAAACATTTTGCTTTTTGGGGGGTTGGTGATGAAGGAGATTTCAACACTGAGCTTTGCTGTTTGCTCTAAGGATCAAAATGATGTAGCTAAGTTTCATCAGCAGTGATTACATTTGAAAGAAACTCCGGATCTTCCTCTAACATCAACTTTAACTGCATGCAGACCTGCATGCGAATGTCCTTTTGTTCGGGAATCAACAGTCTTGGAAACCTTCGTACACGAACACGTCTCATGTGTAAAGTTTCTGTCACCAACGTGTCGGAGGCACCCAGTGAAATGTTCAGTATTTCAGAAAGTGATCTTAAGGTAATTCCTTAATCCTCTCTCACAATGGCAGCAGCAGTGTTGATGCTTTCTTCCTTAAGAGCAGTAACTGGAGCACCTGGTCCACCTTCCTTTGAAATTGATTGTCTCCCCTCTTTTAACATTTTAAACCACCTTCGAGCTGTGCTGTAGGGAAGAACAGACTCTACATAGGCCTCCTGTAACGCTGTATGTGCCTCAACTGAAGATTTGTTGAGATGAAAGCAGAATTTCAACGCTGCATATTGTTCCTCACGTGTTACTTCCATTGCAGTGGTAGGCGATGCTGAACATGTCTGAACTTGTCTGGTTCTCACAGGTGGGAACCAGGAGTACCAACAATAAAATTACTATGGCGTGTTTCTTTCACATTAAGCTAACAGAATATAATAAGGTTGAATTTTATTTTGAAAAATTATGATCATTCTTTATTCAACAGCCCTCGTAATTCCATAATAATTGTTTCTATTAAAGTGTACAATTCCTTGACATGTTTACTGTTCACAGGTCTTTGTGGCTGCTAGTGATATTACTGAGCACAAATAAGTCTAATCTAATCTACTTATTTCATTATTTGCTTGAAGCAAATAGCAGCCTCAGCAACAGTTATATCATCATTAGTGTTATTGATTTTTTATTGGCAACGAAAGCCTGTTTATTTACACTTCCTGATTAAATTCACAATATTATGAATAGAACATACTCTTAAATGCTTAAGAGTTTCTATATTTCCTCAAACCTTGAATGAGACTCTTGTTGCTTTCATAATAGGATTGAATCAGTTATATTCTAACATTTAGTGATAGAGCTATGGTTTTAAACTTACAAATTCCTGTAGGAATAGGTAAAATCACTAGTGTTCAAAGCAACAAAATAATAGCTACTTTAAATGTGAAAAGAAACAGAAAAAAAAACAAAGTTCGCAACACTGTGATTGGTCTTTGTTACTTCTAGCTCATATATATATGCACACATAAAGTTTAATTTTTGAACTTACTTTTGAAACACAACATACGATACTCCTGCTTTCAATCGGCACTTAAAATATAATTTGTTTTCACCTCTAATACTCGCTGACTCTTGAATGAAAAGTGCATCAGGAATAAGAATAGTTGACTTCCCTTTCTTCAGAATGAGAAATCACCTTCTTTCTTTGTGCTGTCGTGCAGGAGTAAATTTAATCCTGCCCTGGTCATTTTACCAATGCGTGAAGAGGAAATTAAGCATTTGATATGTATTGAAACTTAATTACTCAAATTGAATAATATAATTATGGTGGTGATGATGGCACACATCAGTAAACGTAACATGGAGCCTTAACAGCTATTTGCCAGCTTACATCAGCTGTGTTCCTGATTTTTTGTACTGTTTACTTGAACTTCCTTCTGGACCTGTCTCCTATAACTACTGCTTCAACACTACAATGGCATAACATCAAAAACCTGCTTAGTAGCATAAACCAGCTTAGCTGTTGGACAAAATCTGCTATGGAAATTAAGGTTAAACCAATCACAAATAATGACATATGGACATCGTGATTGCAGCACTTGACACTTTTCATATGTCACATACAACAGGACAAAATTATTGCATACAAATGGTGCAACAAGCAAACAGAAACTCTTTAGAAACTAGATGAATTCATGTGAAGTTGGAATTAGTGCAAAAGTGAGCATAAAAAGGATTTTTGGCAACCTTCCTGAAATCCATAATGAGGTTTACAACAAAGCAGAGGCTCTTATTACAAAATCAAACAGCTCTTATTTCATGAATGGAAATTGTTGTTTATGAAATATACTTAGGCCTGCCAAATACTTTTATCTTAGCTCTGGGCTTGAAGGGGCCAAGCTCACTTTAAAGGCAGAATAATCACTTATGCTTGAATGATAACCAAGTAAAAGCCTTAAGTAACTGTGTCTTTTTGAACCAGAATCAGATTAAGAACCCAACTCAGTAAGCAAATATTTGGAAATTGAATACCTTCCACAGCAAAGTCCACAATGTTTTTTTCTTTTAAACAACTTAAACTACATGTAGCTTTAACATCTTAATTCCATATTAGCACAGAATATGTTAATATACAAACGCAGAAATTACAAAAGAAGGTTCATTTGATAGTTGGCAATCTACACATTGTGCTCCTGGGTATTTTCTATAAAAGCAAAAGCATATCTCTCAGAGAGTATAGACATTATATTTAAGTATTGAGAGATCAACAAAAATTGAATTGTATCTTCATACACAATTTACATAAGCAGGAAGTTACCGTAACTGATGTTTGTAATTTCGAAATAATTTTTTTTGCGATCTTTTTAGTTAGCAGTGCATTTAGCATAGGGTATTTATCTATTCTTCCACCAGGATGCAGTGCTGACAGCGTGTATTACACCGACAGCAATAAGCAGAAACCTCGACCACAGCGCACAAGGAGTCGCGATGCAATGATGCCACCTGCCAGACTGCTTTGTAAGTCCGGCGATCCTATCCCATTCGCTACAGAAACAAGTGCATTTCATGTGATAAAACTAATAATCATTCAGAGAGAGAAGCTTAGTTTCAGGCCATTAACAGAGGTTTGACATTTATTACTTCACTTGCATGACTATCACCAATAAAGTTATCTTAAGCTTGTTGAGATAGTACCGTGTCATCTGAAATTGTTATCAGGGATGAAACTGATTTAATATTTATCCCAGTGCTGTTTGAGAACTATATAATTTGTCTAGATTTCAGAGAGGAAATTAAGTTGGCATGCAAAGCACAAATAAAATATGATTTTAAATAACTCTGAAACCTCATAAAGGTAAACAATGATTCATTGAATATGTTGGATTTAATGACAGCAGAATAGAGGAAAGCTGTTCTATGGAAGCTTGGGAAACTATCCTGTGACTTATTCTAGCCAAACCTTTTTCACAGACCCCATTATATTATGGACAGAGCGGTAATTATATGTAAAGGCTTATCTATGGATGATAAGGCAGATTTGCATGATGATCCTGCTTTAATAAATCAGTACCTACAGTAATTTGTACAATTTCATTTTACTACCCCTGAAAAGAAAAGCATTCAAACTTCTATAATTTCAATTGCAATGTATTGTAATGTGTTATGGCAAGGTTTAAAGAATGGCATATTATCCTAATATTAGCTAGCTTACTTTGTGTGCTTAGCTATTTAAACTCCTGGGAGAATGAATTAATTTCATTTGCTTTATGAAAGAATTGAACATTGTCCTAGAGAGCTTTATACTGAATCATCTCCTTTACAGCTTGTAATTCAATTTCATATAGTCACAGCTATCCCAAATAATGAAAGAATACGTCTGCCTCATGTTCAAGAGGTCCCGAGCTCGAATCTCAGTCAGAGTGAGTTATTTGGATATGGTTTTCCTAGGCAAAGGACTAATTTAGGCACTGTGAGTTTCTGCAAAGGAATATGGCTCTCATTAATTCCTGGGCTATTCTCCTTCCTCTTCTTTAACTTCCCTAGTGATACACATATCATAATGTAGGGGATTCTTGTTCCTCCTAACCCTTATTCCCATAGGCGTTCAGTAGACGAGTGGAAATTCTGGATCAGAAAGAGAATCCAGGATCAGTCCGATGCCTGGTATGAGAGTGAGAGAAGTGGATGACAGAATAACGGTGAGATGAATAATAGGAAAGATGAAGATGGAACAATTGCTGGAATGCTGGCCTGGGAAACCAGAGAACCTGGAAAAAATCCATCTCAGTGCCATGCTGTCCACCACAAGCCTTATATGCTGTCATCTGGAATCAAAGCCAAGCCACTTTGGCATGGGCCTGGGCTGTTCACCTCCTTATATTACATCTCCTAAAGGCATGTAGAAGTAATTACTGATTTGTCTTCTGTGGTATGTCAGAGATAAACAGTTCCTTCATTTATTTTTAGTAGATAAATTATAATCCATATTAATAGCTATATACATGCTGCAGCATATATTTCTCTGTGAACAATGTCTCTTGGCTCTGTGCTGACTCTTCATTTCAATTTGCTTTCCACTTTTATTTATTTTTCATCTTGTATAAGAACATTCCTAATTTTATAGCCTTTGTTAAGAACTTCTTTTATTGTAAGACTTGAAGCTTTAGCGGCGAGCATTTCGCAGCAATTACTCAGTTCCAGATGAAAGACATGGAGTGTAAAATGGCCGAAAGCTTGATCTTCTTAAATTTGACGGGGCTGATCACCTGTGAGGCTTTAATCAACCTTTTTTATTACTGTATTTCAGTCAGTTTTATTTCTGATGTATATGTTGTTCTATTCATTACTACTATCACATTAGAATATTTCATGAGCTACACCTTATCATCTACACAGTGGAACTGACCTTGTAAAAATATTTTCATTGTCCTTTCAGCCTCCAAATCCCCATTGTTATTCAGGCTAACACTTCTCTTTCATCTTTGTTTACCCTGTCTATATATTTTCCATTTGCCGTCTGATTTTCACTTTGATATGAAATATGAAACCATCATTTTCTTCTATTTCAGTAAATAAGTGTTGTAGTTCCATATGTTAAAAAGCTTTTTTATGCTTATTTACAGAAACCTTTAATCCCGATTTCAGCAACATCTGTTAAAATCGATGTTAACAAATGTAACATAACAATTGTTACAATGCCAACAGAGCTATTAAATTTCTTGTAGTTCACCAACCTGTTTTCTAAAAATGTTAACAAACATGTGTTAACACTAAGAAACTTGTAAATATTACAGCTATGGAAGCCTATGGATGAGCCGTATTATTTTCTGAACGTACTGTGAGGTGCTTTTGTTTTCATCTTCATCTGCGCACAGCTGAAAAATTGGCGGGTGAATAAAATCGTGAACAAAAGCCGTGAGACAAATTTCTCATTGATGGAGAAAGAATTGTTACTTGAATTGGTGACGAAGTGTAAGGATATCGTGGAAAATAAGAGGACGAATGCAGTGAATGTAAAAAAGAAAGATGTCACGTGGGAAAATAGTGGATACAAATTTAATTCAAATGCATGTGTCACTACTACAAGCACCAAACAACTTCGTCAGTATTACGTAAATTTAAAATGAGGTGCGAAGAAGGACAGGTGGCTTGAACGTTTCAAGATGGGAAGTGTACAGTATATTATCCACATAATTCAATGAATTGTAAAATCGCAAAGTTATACTTGAAGCAAAGGCAAGATCGGCATATTCCTTTCGATGCATATTCTAACTTAGTATTGCGTAAATTTATAATAAGGAGCGAAGAAGGACAAGTGACTTGAACATTTCAAGATGGGAGGTGGAGAGTGTATTATCCACATAATTGAGTGAATTATAAAATCGCCAATTTATTAATACTTGAAGCAAAGGCAAGATCAGCTTATTCCTTTCGATGCATGTTTTAATCTCTCTTGTACTTTCACAATAACCTTCATAGAAACTTGTTTCGACATTCTATACCTCTGTAGAAAATTTTCTTCTGATAGCTCCTCAAAGGGCCTGTATTACGATCTCCGGTTACTAGCGGAAGTTTGTTACCTTTCAGTTATCGATAACTATTGGTTAGATTCAGTGCCTCGTATTACGAACTCCAATTACCTTGTGCATTATGGTGGAATGTGAAAGGTTGGCAATATTTTCCACTAGGATTTTACCTGGTTTGCAACGCTATCTTGTGTTTAGAATGTGAATTATTGGAAAAACCAAACACATGTAATAGCATCAGGCGTTTTGTTTTAACTTTTTATTAGCTGTTTTCTGTATATTTTCATTAATAGTTCATTCGTAATAAGATCTAGCATAGTTCGTTTACAGTTTAATTTTTCCATAGCGTTAGATTCTTTTTCATAGCGTTAGGTTAGTGTTAGAGGTTATGTAGGTTGCGTTAGGTTAGTGTTATAGATTAGGTGAGATTGGAGAATATATGGAATGCCTTCCTAATTTATGAAAAGCAACAGATTTCCAGCCATTTTTTTTTAAATCAGGCCACATAACTGTTATTAATTCTGATTATAGTATTGCACAAGTGTAATTCAGCTAAAACCATTTGGTCAGTAGTTTATCCTCATGAATAAATCACCTCTTTATATATAAATTATCATTTCACAGAGGTATATGCAAAGAAGGAAGGTTCACAAATTATAAGACGTCCATGAATAAAGGCAAGCTTATAAAATATACATTCTGGGACCAGTAACTCGGTACCTGATTTTTTAAAACATAATATATTTGGCTAGTTATGAAGCAATAACTATGGTTTTCTTTTAAGGAAACAGGTTGTAGCAAACTTACATTTCTTCTTCGCACTGCATAATCAAACGCCATATTTCAGTCACAGCATTGTGCCCTTGATTGAAAAACTTAATTGAACAAATAAATGGCTTCATTTAAATACCACAGGATACAAGATGGGCAGGTTTTAACATTTTTTTATGTGTGCAATTCGCAGCACATATATTTATGCAGTGCATTTGCACCATCTATAGTAGGTACGGCAAGAATCATAAGTAATACTTCAACTTGTATTGAGACAGCGCACACACTGCATAAATCGCAATATAATTAGCAAATGGTATTCTTTAAGGCAGATTGTATGGCAAAACCATTACGGTATTGTACATGCAACCAACTACATTATATGTGTGAAAAGTGTTTGCAATAACGGTTTGGACATCGATTCAAATTGCATAACCTAAAAAATTTGTTTTATTTACTGTTTACATTACAGTTTGATACTTTCCTCTGGTAATGCTTTAACGAAATGCAAATTAAACATTTCACCCACTATTAGCAAAGTCGAATGTTTACTACTTCAGCATATTTCTGAACATTTATACCTACCCACCTACACATACAGTATTTCGTGTACTTTCCGGTATAGGTTTAACATGCTTTATTTATTACATTTACCTATGTTCGTTAAAGCATGTTGCAATATGGTCACATAAAATATTGTATTGCTTGGAACAAGTCACTGACACCATGGGGCACTAGAAATTATCATTCCATAACCTATTACGTCAAGTTACCTAATACTCATGTGCGTTATTTTATTTCATTTTCAACATCTCACGAATATATATGAAATTATCTTTCCGCATTCTAATTCTTTTAGCTCCTCTTCTATTAAATAAATAGTGTGCCAACATTTCATCCTCAGAACATCCAACATTTCATCCTCGCTGTCATTATTCAATCTGGCCTGGAAGTACGCCATTTTCTTTTTTGTGTGTGAAGGTAAACTCCAAGTTATCTCACTAACCGCTACTCGAGGTGAGGGTTAGTTTACCTCCAGAAATAACTCTCAGTTAGCCCTTAACCGAAGATCGTAATACCAACATCTGCATGTAACTCCAAGTTAACCGTTAACCGACATATTAACCGGAGATCGTAATACAGGCCCAAAGTCATTTCTCCTCATAGGCCGTACTATATTACAAATACCACTTAGACGGTGTTAAACATAGCAAATTGACATCAACAGCTGAGTTCATGCCCACCCTCTTAACTATTTACAATTGTTAAGGAGCTAACATCTGAAATTTGGCTTGTTAGTTTAACAACAGTTTTAACACGAGTGTTACACTAACACTTGTTTGTGAAATGCAATTTTTGTTTAACTATTGCTAAACTCGTGATAAGTGTTAACATCTGTTGGTGAAATCAGGCATTACTGTTATTTTTCCTTATTCTTCACATATATTCTCTATAACTCTTCATTAAATAAATGTATAGCTGCTAAATGTAGCATTTCAGAAACTTGTTGAATTTCTTTCTTACTTTGATAGATCCTTGAAGAGCATGACGGGCATGATCAGTTTCATGTGAGTTGTGTTTTCAGGTTGTGCAACAATAACACAAACTGGATCAATAGGAGAAGAAAATCTGATGTGTTGCACTCACATGACTGTGTCTTCTACTATTCAACAATTCCTACAAATGGTTATTTCTCTATCTACTTCTTGTTATTTGAAATAAAAATTACTTCATTGTTAATTATCTTATAGATGCAAGGGAATATGGGAGTACAGAAGGCTTTGAGCAAATAGTCAAATTTTTATGACTGTTTGGTATGTGATGGTCATGATCAAGAGATAAAAAATAAATAACAGCTTTGCAATAAAATATAATAGCTTGGACAAACTTCATTTATTTAATACAATTTTGAGTCGAACTAATACTCAATGCTCCATTGATTGCTAGTATTTACCTAGAACGCGTTTCGTTAGGACTTCCTAACATCATCAGCTGTTGTCGACAACAGCTGATGATGTTAGGAAGTCCTAACGAAACGCGTTCTAGGTAAATACTAGCAATAAATGGAGCATTGAGTATTAGTTCGACTCAAAATTGTATTAATTTTGTGCTTCATTGTATCATAGTCCTTAAACAACAGAATTCATTTATTTGTTTAGTCTTGATGAATTTATAATTTTTTTGTCTCGCATCCACTGCTCTGTTTACTGCTTATTTTCCTTTGGCTACTGCCGCTAGGTGATGGATTGTTCACTCTTGTACTGACATCCACTGGAAGCAAAACAAATTTATGTATAGAATCAGCTGGCAGTATTTCAAACTTCATCAAGCGATTTCTATTTTTCAAGATATTTCGCACCAAACCATTAAATCTATCGATCATCTACACCTGGCTAGTGTGGAAGAATGATTAATTTCCATCATTTTAAGTAATAGTTGTAACTATGAAGCCTGGGACTTAAGTAATTACAACACAGTCAAGTTGCCACAAAAGGTGCGTGTCTCATTGTATATGAGAATCCCTAGTGGTTTACCAGGAAAATATGAGTCAGTTAGAGAATTTAATGTCCTGCTGGCATGTTAGCCATAGTGCCTCAGTGGTTAAGAGCAACTGGACAGGGACCGAGAGATCCGTGTTTCAAATCCGGGCTGTGTTATTGAATTTGTCTACCTATCCAAATCATCGCTTACACATGGCTAGTGTGGAAGAACAATTGATTTCCATAAGCTCAGATTTTGTAGTTAATTGTTGAGTCAATTGTGACACTACGTTACTTATCACTTATTTGAAAAGGAAAACATGATCAGGAGCTATTTGCTCTTAACCTTAGGTCCTGGTTGACTGCCTGCATCATTCTTCATGGTGGTTGGCTTTATCTGTAATAATGGTTAGATGAACCTCTCCATAGACATATAAGTCACTGGCATAATATGAAAATTGAAATTCACAGTTTTGGAGAGTATTTGCATTAAAAAAAACAGAAATGTGTTTTCAATTTTGAAATGGCTTCAAGCTACATGTTTATGCAGAAGTTCATACAGCCACCACCAGGAAACCACCACAATTACTTGTGCAAGCAGTATCCCGGAACTGAGGATGGGAACAAATAGTTCTTTAAACATTTTTCATTTTTAAATATGTGAAAGTGATGTAGTGACAAATTCAAATAATTAACTATAAAGCTATTAATGCACATCGCTGTCATGAAGTCTAACAATACAACTTTGCTTGCAAGAAGTTACAACAAAAGGTTCCAGATGCTTCTATTGCTGTCATGCTAATGAGGAAGTTGGACTGAGAAGTCTGTCTCAAGCCAAGCTTGCCAAATTAAATCCCACATGCTCCCCAAAATATAGTACCTACTCCATAATTTTAGATACTGCAATATCTTTAAAATATATATTGATATCATTAGTATAGAGAAGTATTATGGATGCTACATGCAGTTCTTTGGTTATTTTTTTGTAACACAGACCAAATTATAAGGTGGGCAGTGTTCAAGAAAACCATAATATAAATTTGATGCAGAAACAACTGAGATTTCAGGAATGCAAATCTGATTTATTATTCAAAGATTAGCATAAAATATATTGTAGTGAAAGTATCTTAGATTACACACTCTGCATATCCTGCATGGAGCTATACTTTAGAAGTATCTTGATGAAATGTTTAATAAAGAACATAGGAGCACATCTTTAGAACAGCATATGCAGTTCACTCAGACCAATTTTTTATTCATTCCTTTATATTCACAGGCACCAAAAATGTGTAATGCCATCAAGGATTGCTTAAGTTAAAGAAAAAGTTAAGTGAAAGGTAACACATCGTGATAGCATCATATGTTAACAAAATCAGTACAAATGAAGCAGACATTTCATAAGAAAGTATGTTCCAATAGTTACATGAGTATTTGGTGTAACCCCCTCGGGCAGCAACATGGGCATATATTTGTATGGGCAAATGATAGTACAGCTGACAAATGGCATCCTGCAGCTGATGTTGCAGTTCGGCGATGGTTGTGGTTCGGTCATGGAGACCCAGTCAGTTTCTTTCCCCATCATAAAACATACATGTTCAGTGGGAGAGAGGTCAGAATACCATGCTGGCCAGAGCAGTTGTCGTACACCATGAAGAGCACATATTGCAGCAGCTGTATGTATTATCCTGTTGAAATAGCACACCGCCTTCCTGTTGAGGAAATGGTAGTAACCAAGAATAGTTACCTGCTGAATTTAACTAGCACTGGTTTTATGTCCCTGCAAAAATACCAAAGGCGAGCATAAGCTGTAAGTGAGACACTCCATACTATGATACCAGAGTTGGGCCTTTTTGTCATGAGCAAATGCTCTATGGATAAGTTTGCTCACCAGCTTTATGCCATACGTATATACATCACTTGCAATACAGGTGAAAGGTACTCTCATCACTGAAGACAACAGAGTGTCATTCCATTTTCCAGTTTACACTATCTCAATGCCAGAGGAGACATGCTTGTTGATTGATAGATTCAACAAGAAATGTTCAATGCCACGGCCAGGATTGAACTATGGATCTACTGGTTTCCGTCCAGTCGTTCTTACCCAATGAGCTACCCAGTGATGACCTATTCGCTGTCATGAAATGAAATTCTCCAACTGACTCGTACATTCCCCGGTAAACCACTAGGGGCTGTCGTATCTGAGATATAACATTTGTGGCGACTTACTATTGTAAGTACTTGAGTCCCAGGCTCTGGTAAGAGTGACTGGATGGAAAACAGTAGATCCGTGGTTCAAATCCTTGCCGTGGCATTGAACTTTTCATGTCGACTCTATCAATCCAAAATTTTAGCCTGTATATGGCAAGTGTAAAGAAATGATTAATTTCCATCAATTAACTTAAGTGCTTGTTGATGTTGTGGAATAAGTTTCTTTGGGTTGAGGCATATATGATTTGAGTCCTGCTGCAAGACAACAGTTTCCAATAGTCTATTCTGACACTTCACCTACTACATGTGCCTATATTGCTTCCCTGGATGCTCTTCAAGCATCCACTAATGCCCACACAGTGCATTGATCCAGATGTATATCAGTACAACGTGGCTACCTAGAACTATTTTTACCATAGTGAGAATGTTCTACAGTACATTGCTGAAAATACTTGCACATCACCAATAAATTTTGCCCATCTTCATGCAGGCCAACAATTTTACCTCATTCAAATCACTCTAACTGTATAAAAAGGACATGCTGTCATAGTGCCATAGCTACTCCTAGACTGTCTTTTGATACTGCTATTCAAAGTAATGTTACCACAGTGATGGCTTAAAAGGGGACACAGCTCAGAGAGACACATCTATGTCGTGCCATCTATTGTCCAGTGACCACGAAAATTCAATCATTAATACCGTAACCCCGCAATAACCATATATACCCTTGCTTCAATGAACACATTGCTGAAGTGTGTTGCATTTCCTTTTGTCCACCACTATATATATTAAATGAGCTTATACTTGGCAATTAGATTATTTTTTATAAATGAGAAAGTAGATATATGGTATAGAGTTAAACTTTCCAACACTTTCATTAAACATATTTAAAATCAGGTTAAGAATACTCTATCTGAGCATTCTGTTCTTGCTTTTAAATAAAGAGAAGAAACAGTAGTAGTTATATATACATGAAAACTCTCATAGTACTGAAACTTTCTTGTATGAATTGAATATAAATACATTGCACCAGTTTTGACACATGATTAAAACAAACTGAACTAGTAGTGTTGATGTAGTGCAACACCTCCCTGAGTAGAAGAGGCAGTTGTAAAAGTTCTGTGTTAGGTAATTTTGAGGTTTGTAATAATTAATGACTCAATTTTCAAAGTAGTTTTGCTAAATTAAACAACAAATGTTGTTCTCTTTGCGGAGGTAATACGACACACTCTCATTTGGATATGGACTGAAAAATGAAGGGAGCTAGTTAGAAAATCTTCTCTATGCATAGGCCTAGTCTTTCAATACTTCTGCTAATTAAAAACACAATGTACATGTTTAGGCTTTCATGGCCGGCATTAATCCAGTAGAATGTTGTTTCCGGGGTTGAAGGCCATGGACTAGGTGATGAAAACATATCTGACGTTTCTCCCGTAATTCCATCGGGCCTCTTCAGAGATTCTAAGTCTTGTCTGTTCACAACTAGTCTAGTTACAGGCAAAACGTCAGATACGTTTTCATCATCTAGACCACGACCTTCAACCCCGGAAACAACATTCTATTGGATTAAAAACACAATGCTGTCCTTTTCATTCTTTTTAACTCATAGTTATACAAAAGGCATTTTGGTGAGGCAAGAATGTCAATAATTCACTGAGATATTTTAAATTATCAGTGGGCCTTTTTTCTTAATTATTTATAATAAAAAAGCTAAAATGTAATTGTCACACTAAAAAGTCCTTCCTGATAGGAACAAGTTTGGAAATTATTCGAAGGGGAGCAATCGGAGCATTTTCTTGAAATTAACCTATTTTCTAAAGCACAAAATATTCTCTTCATTCTTGTAGAAGAGGTATAATATACTCTTAAAGGGAGAAAGATGGAAAACTACTTTGAGAAAGGCTATTTTAAAGTTTTTCACCATGAATGTGCTTGTTTTCTCTGTCCTTTTACAACAAAAATGACAAAATTACAGTCTTTTCATTCTTTAGTAAAATAATAACGCAAATGTTTTAAGTAGTCACTGAATAAGAGTTGAGTGAGAGATCATTTCGAGCCTTTTTAGAATGAATTGGCTAGACTATATCAAACAGATATTTCCATTATTTTGAAAGTGAGGTGAATGAATTAATATAATTGAATAAACTATTCAGCATAAATTTTCTTCCTGTAGTAGTATTTGCTGCTGAATGCAAATGTATGAACAAAATTTCTCTATCATGTAACATTTTTGAGGGAGATACAATTAACTTACAGCAATCAAACTATTCTTCAATGGCAGGCAAATTGATCTGCAGTAACAATTTTCATGGAAGAGCTTCAAGTTAAGCATGCACCTGAACAATGGAGACATTCCATTGTTTCATTGAAGACTAGCTTCAAGGCTTCATAATGGAAAAGAGAAAATATGCACCGAAAAATCTGATGTGTTACTTAAACATGATGTTTAATATTAACTACTCTATATTTTTATATATGATCTACAAAGTATTCTTGTGAGAGCTTACTTTCTACTTCATGTTGACAACATGATATAGGCACAATTTTCCTAATGACTATGTTTCTCTTGCACAGTGGAGAGAGGCAATAAATGGGTCACCAATATTTAAATGACCCAATATCTTTGTGATCCTGAGATGAACAAGTGTTTTAAGATTCCAAATTCAAGAATAAATTGAATGCTTTAACAAAAAAAAAAAAAAAATTGAATGGTGTTGAGAATAGGTCTTGGGATACATTTGACAGCCTGTGTAGTGGCTCCTTGTTAAACCAAACATCTGAAAATGATATGAAAATTAAATAACTTTTCTCATTTAACATTTATGTTGCAATGTATGTGTAAAGCAACATTTTCTAAACCGGTACTCTGAATTTTTTATGTTAATATGGACACAGTTTCAGATAAATAAGGGGAAAGGTTCCAGTAAGATATAGCTGAAACAGAAAGTAGATACATTGGAAACAAAACATGCATGCAAACCAGTGCTGGACTCTTATGCTAAAACACAAGAGAAACAATAGATGACATGGCAGAAGAAAATTAAATGATCTCCTTAGATTTTTGTTTATGAAAAGTATAATTTCAGAGATGACTAAATTGATGTATAAAACAAGAAAACTTAAAACAGATTTATCTAAGGGAACTCGAATTGTTTTATTGGATTAATACTCATCCTATGTATTTTTACATAAGAAAGCAACAAATGAAACAGATAATAATAAGCATAATATTCCATTTAGAGTATCTGCTGTTACTCATTATTGAACCCCCCCCCCCAAAGTAATAGAGAAGAGGAAGTGATTCAGAATACTCTTGGTTCTTCTACACAGACATACACTTGTCTGTTATATGCATTAATTACTGAGATGCTATCATCATATAGGTTTTAGTATCATGGAAATATTTGTGTAGTTTCTAAAGCTTCAAATGCCTTGCGCATTAGTTAAGCATATTCAGTAAAATTAGATAAATTCTAGGGAAGAATGACCATGCCCAGCCATATTGGTGGCATATGAGCAGCAATAGTGTACTCCCATTAATTGATGCCTACACCCTATAGGCCTACTACGTTGTGTTTTTTCATCAAAAATTTAATATACAGAGATTATACATCACATATAACATACCATAAATATAAGATACACATATATGAGTAAAATATTTTGAAGTAGCTATGGGACTAGAGTAACTAAAAAATAAGAATGAACATTGGTCAAGCCAATACAGTTACTAGATTGTCTTGGCATTGCCAGTTCCACGGCTAGCAGTTGACAAAGGTGGAAGATATATCTATCTTTGTCTCACCGAATTCACCTGGCACGTACACAATGCTGAGATGTACAGTGGCAAAGATGCTGACAGAGAAATTGGCTTAAAAATTCAGCATGTGTGTGAGAACATATACAATGATTATTGCATAATCTAAACCATAAGCCCTGAACTGGAGAACAATACGTGGTTATCATTCACATGCACACAAAACGAAATGATTGCAAATAGATGTTTTCTGCAAAAGAAGATGTTTGCTACAGTGAAAGAAAATAGTGACATTTCAACGATTTGTGGATATAGTTTCTATTTTAATGATGCTATTTGTATACTGCCTGTAATGGACTTTAAACCAATTTTTCTTTCATTAAAATACTTAATAAATATTTAAGATATGAATGTGTACTTATGAAGCATTTTTACACCATGAATCTCATGTACTAAAGTTGTGCACTGAGCACAGAAATTTTAGTCTTCCAGCAACAATATCACTTCCTTCAAGCAGAAATTTGTGACCACCATTGGCTCTCCTATATTTGAACCCAAGAGATTAAAGAATATTATGCATAAAAGATACAGAATCTGTATATTCTATTTTCCCCCTCATTAAATTGGTCAGTCTTTAAGCAGTTAGATATGCACCCTTGTCATAAAAATCCTAAATTGTTCTACGTAAAAAACACACTTGAAAATTGTCTCAGTTGGTAGCCCGTTTTTTTAGCTGCTTGATGTTTCCTTGGAGATCTAAATACAGAAACTCTCCTAATTTTGCAAACTGTTTGCCTTCTTAAACAATGTTCATCACAGAATGAGCACTCACCTATCAAGCTTGTAACATTAATTCTCAACTCTGAGTGAAATTTGTATATTCGAAAATGTATTTAATTAACAACTGTTTGAAAAAGAAATACACATTAACAAGAATAATTTTAGCCTGCTTATGTAAAATCTTACGAGTTGTTTTGCAGGTACTACTAGGCGCCCCAGTACTAGGCTTGCTAAGCGGTATATTTACTAACACCGAACTTTATGCGGAACGCACGTTGCACAGTTTGGTTGTGATCCTCCTAGTACATTCGTAGATGGTATCATCAGTTTGATGATACCGGCTGCCTTTGTAAAGGAAAGAGCATGGGAGGACTAAGAGTAAGTGAACAGACTGTTGAGTGAGTGAGAGAGTCATTCACTCGTAGCCCAAAGAAATCAGTCCGGGGGGCTAGTCGTGAATTACAAGTTCCTGTGTCGACTCTTTGGAAAGTTGTAAGAAAACGCTTATGGCTGTGTCCTTACTGTTTACAGTTATTACAGGCTCTATAAAGCCCACAGACCACAGATTACATGCCATCTTCGCAAATGACATGTTGTTTCATGACGATAACAATATTATGTATTGTGTTATCTTCAGTGATGAATCGAACTTTCACCTTAGTGGACTGTTAACACTCATAATGTGCGCATCTGGGGCTCAGAAAATCCTCACAAGATGGTGCAAATGCAACGAAATTCCCCTAAAGTGAATGTATTTTGTGCTGTTTCCCCGCGAAAAGTTTATGGGCCTTCTGTTTTTGGTGAACCTACTGTAACTGGTACTTCTTACCTTGATGCACTAGAGCAAAGGCTCTTCCCTCAGTTGGAAGAAGATGAGCCAAAGAACTTCATTTTCCAGCAAGATGGTGGGCCACTTCACTGGCATAACGAAGTAGGTGATTGGTTGAATGTCATTGTACCAGAGCGCTGGATAGACCGCAAGGTCCACAATGACAGGGCTTGCTATGTATGTCCTCCAAGTTCTCCTGACCTAGCGACATGCAATTTTTACCTTTGGGGCTTCATCAAGGATCATATGAACGTGCCTGCCCTACCAGCTGACCTCCCTGAATTAAGAAACCGTATTAAAGCAGCTGTTGCTACAATTACTGAATACACACTTATCAACGTTTGGGAATAACCCGGCTATGGACTTGATGTGTACCGTGTGACAAAGGGTAGTCACAATGAACATTTATAAGGTTCTTGGCAAAACTGTTTGAGTTGCTTTTTCATTTGACATATAATTTATAGCTGTAAGTTAAATGTAATAAATAACATAAAGAGTTAAAAAACTAATATTCATTTATATACACCCCGTATGTTATACTCTTCATATAAAAAGTGATTGTTCTATCCTAGCTACATTACTCGCAATATATTTTTATGTGGCAAATGTTGCAAATTAAGCAAGGGGGTTTCAAATCTAGCTACTGCATTCAGACATTTATTCTTGGTAACAAGCTTATATTATGCAATGAAAAGAAGGGGGAAGAGGAAAGGTAAGAATCAGAATCTTTGAACCATTCTGTTAAATTATGCTTACATAAGGTTTAATCTCGGAGCATGGAAAGATTTGAATGGGGCTAAAACTATGAAAACACTTGATACAGAATATGTACTTAAATACAGAAAATAAATAAATCTTAAATCAATGGGGATGCTGACTATGCATTATTTCTCACCTGTATATTATATTTACATTTTTCCTATAATTTTTTTCTGTTAATAATGCTTTATTACATCATACTATACACAATTCAATAGGCAGCACACAATACACATGGCAATATTAATAGGAAACTCAAAATGCACATTTACATAAATTGTCAATACTTTATTAGACATGTGCCATTTTAATCAAAATTATTAGACTTCTTTTTGAGAAAACAAACAAGAACAAGCATTCTTTCATGTAAAGCCTGGTGTGGGCAGAAAATTTTCCAGAAAAATATTTGTTTTCTCCCCCTTGAAGATAATGAGCTTAAATACCAATTTATATTTGGTATTTAACAATTTTACTTTTTGAGTTACAGCGTTCTCATACATGCACACATGTATACACTCACTCTCTCTATTACATACATACATGCATACACGTCAATTCTTACAAAAATTATCTTTTTTAGATTATCAGGCCTTCAAAATATTTCATTTCTAATCAATCATGATATCACAATATATAGATGAATACAATAATTTCTCCTACCTACTTTACGTAGTGACAGAGAATGTAAAAGCCAACAAAGTGTGGCATTATACATATGTAATGGCTATAGACTTATATAATTATGAATTTTTATTTAGGATACAAAAATAATCCAAATGTTAATTAGTTATAACTCATTTTTCATTTGAAAGATATGCTTGAATGTACATTTATAAGGACATTTACAAAGTAACCTGAAAGTGATGGCGGTTTGAGTAAGAAATATCTGCACAAATGCAATCTGAACTAGTAATTTAACATACATAACTATTATATTAATACGTTTCCGTATAAAATGTTCTGATAAAGATTATGTAAACTAAATCAGCAGTAACTTTTTGAAATTAAACTAACAAATCAGGATATGACATGCATCTGCATAGTTTTGTTTTAGTAAGCATGAATGTCAGCAATTGCAGTTAACTGCATTTTCTGGTAAGTACAAGATATTTTAATGACATCCATGAGAGAATTCTCATTACCCTTATATTTTATAACAGTTTAACGAAGCAAAATTGATTGACAAAATTAATGCTGTCTTATTTTTTGCTGAATTGTTCTTCAAAATAACATTTACAACAGAAGGACCTGTTAAATACAACTCATTTAAGGTTCATGAAGCTTAAAGGGAAAATCTCTGATCTCCTAGTGTTCAGTCTTTCGATTGCATAAGTTAGTATCCTAAGTAGAAGATGAAATTATATTTATTAATTCTTAGATGAGTCATATTTATTATACATCTGCTTCATTTTCATACCTATTTTGAGGACATGTTTCGCAAATCATCGTTTGCATCTTCGGCTCTTATGCGACTAAAGCTTGATCCAGTGGTGTGGGTAATTCTGGAGTTGCTGCTGCCATCTGTTGATTTAGTGATGAACTTAAATGTGGGATTCTCTTCTGGCAGGATTTCAAAGTTCATTAATTGGTTTTTATGTTTTTCTATGTATATTCTCTCCCATATGACGAGTTCACTATGTTTTTGTATGTAAGTTAGTAATTCGGTGCTATCCTCAATTTCATGATTTTCAGACCAAACAACTCAATAAATAAAAAACCAGGAAAACATTTGAAACAAATTAAGATAATTAAATCTTTAAGGAAAAAGGATGTAATCTTCTCAAGGGCTGATAAAGGGAACAAAATAGTAATCTTAGACACAGCTACATACAAGGAAAAACTGTTAGATATACCCATGAGACCCATTGTAAATAATATAAACACTCCTGCTACCTTCTGGCGATATGGCTGTCCAAAAAGTTTCAGTCCTTTACACAAATCCATACTCTGAGCAGAAAAAACTCTTTAGAAATGGTAGAAAACGTTCAAAATCTTAAATTAAAACCTCATGACACATTAGTATCCTTTGATGTCCGTCCCTCTTCCCTAGCATTCCATTAGACAAACTTTTGATTCAACTGAAAAAATGGCTAGATTCTATAAACCTAGATGCCAATTCAATAGAAGAATATTTGGCAATGACTGAAATATGCATACATCAAAATTATTTTGTCTTCGATGGAAAATATTATAAACAAATTTCAGGACTAGCTATGAGAAGCCAGCTATCACCATTTTTGGCCAATCTATACATGAGCTTTTTCGAAACACATATAAGTAAGGCCTTCCCTCATATTTTTAAAACATGGTACAGATACGTAGACGACATCTTTGCAATAGTGCGCTACAAACAAATAGATGATGCTTTGAAACTACTCAACCTGCAAGAACCCAGCATACAATTCACAGTGGAAACTGAAGAAGACTGTACTCTACCTTTCTTGGTATCCATAGAAGAGCAACACACACAGATAATTACATCAAAGCAAATAGTTTCAACCCAATTCCACACAAACATGCCACCATCAACAGTCTCACACAGAGATTAGCAAATCTACCTCTCAGCCAGCAAGAATATCAAAACGAATACCATCAAATCTTAAAAACTGCAATTAAAAATGGATATGGAAAAAACCTTGTAAATAAAAAACTAAAATCATTCAAACTTCAAAAGAGATTAAAACAGATCACAGCTGACACCAATAAAACATGAAATTAGATCTGCTAAATTTACTTACCACCCCTGGGCAACAAAAATGTTCCAAAAAATATTCAAGAAATACAATATAACATTGGCACCAAAAACAATTGCAACATTAAAAACATACTTCACACTTATAATACTGATAAGATAAAACCAGAGGAAAAGTCAGGCATTTACAAGATTAAGTGTAAAGACTGTGAAAAAATTTACATAGGGAGGACAAAAAGAAACATAGGCCCTAGAAAGAAAGAACACTTCAGGCACTTAAGATACAAAAATATTGATAAGTCCGCAATAGCAGCTCATTTCTGGTCTGAAAATCATGAAATTGAAGATAGCACCGAATTACTAACATACGTACAAAAACATAGTGAACTCGTCATGTGGGAGAGAATATACATAGAAAAACATAGAAACCAACTAATGAACTTTGAAATCCCGCCAGAAGAGAGTCCCAAATTTAAGTTCATCACTAAATCAACAGATGGCAGCAGCAACTCCAGAATTACCCACACAACTGGATCAAGCTTTAGTCGCATAAGAGCCGAAGATGCAAATGATGATTTGCGAAACATGTCCTCAAAATAGGTACGAAAGTGAAGCAGATGTGTAATAAATACGACTCATCTAAAATTAATAACTATTTCGCTTCACTGTGGTGTTCCATTACAGTTAAATCTCGATATATGAAATTATATGTTTAGCAGCTGTTTTATGTTGTATAAATCAAACTTAAGGAAAAGGAAATAAGAAATACTTTAATTAATATTACCAATGAATCAAATAGGTTACATTAACTGGGCAGCGTTTCTCTCTAATGAGCACAGTTTCCATTATTCTGCTAGTTTCCCAGGCTGGAAGGAAGAACATTACCCCATAGACAAGGTGCATTACATATTGTGACTTTGTGGGTTCGTGAAATTAAACATCCAGGTTACAAGCACCAAAAGTTGCTCTTTATTTTCGTAGAAACACACTTTAGTCAACCTGACAGTCGCAGAATTACGTCACATACACATTTCAACTTACAAGCTCTTCGACCACAAACAAAGTTCACCAGCAGTTCGCGCACACGAGTCCAATTAACAACTGTCCCCTAGTGGTGGGCATTGGCTCCTTTTAGAGCTTACTCACTATTCTGAAAATTTGAGGAATGTTCTCAATCAGGACAGCATTAGAAGAAAGGTGAACTATCCAGAAATCTGTCTCCTTCCCCCCACCATTTCGGCAAGCTTTTATCTCTGCCCTGTACTGTCTGTTCCTTTCCCTATAAGGGAGGGGATCCGTCCCCTTCAGCTACCGTGGTGTGGGCGCTGCGCACCCCTAGCACTCGTGGTGCCTCTGACATTACTAGAGGAACCTCAGGCCGAACATTCGAGCCCCTCCCTGAATGGGAGTTGTTCAGATTGAGTTGGACTCGAGGGGGCAGTGGTTCCCGATACCCAAGGGAGATCGGGTACGTCTCTGGACAGGGTTGAGGGAAGCCATATATTACCGCATACTCGCCTGCGTAGCTAGTAGAAGGTGTGCTAGACCACCAGGCGGTTAATCGGTAGCCTTCCCCTTTGGGGTTGGCACGGATAAGTGGCATACCAACTTCCATCCTGGCTTGAGTTCACAGGACCATTTGGGGGGGGGGGGAGTTGTTAGTCTGTAGATCTTGTCCTATGGAAATCCCCACAGAGGCGCTGGGCGCCCTTTTGGGACTGCTCAGTAACTCCCCGGGCATTAGAGGGGTCAGTCTTCACTTTGTGTGGATTGCCCTGGTTGATACCCTCAAGCTTATATATATGTCCGTCCGTTTATACTTGTCGGCCGCACCGCCTCGCTGCAACAATGTGTTTGCAACAATATTAATACCAGGATATCTGAGATTTAACAGGGTGTGTACAGTTTTGTTCCTCTGGCAAGAACCACATCTGGTATTCAGTATTTCAGTACCATGGGCAATTTCCTGCCAGATTTAGCCTTATGAAAGTCACAATTAAATAGAAAATGATGCTTGTAAGACCTAATATACTTATAAACAAATGACTCCCTTCATACTGATTTGTTTAACTTAAAATGGACTGCATATCATAGATATTTGAGTCTTTGGAAAATTATTAATACCTTATCTCAAGTTCTTAGCTCAGTGGGGCAAAGTAATAAAGTCCTTGGCAAATGTTTCAAAGTTGATTAACTAAGTTTCAATCCTTGTCTGTGGTACTATCAAGTTTGTGAAAAGCATTAAAGCATGGGTTGGACCCATGCTTGTACCGTACTTGGGTCGGCTGCCCTCTGTCTCCTCTCGCCTCATCCTTTTTCCCTGGGGATCCTCCACTTGGGGGCATAGGTACAATAGACCACAGTTTTATCTCCATGCTGAGTCCCCTCTGAAATAATAGAAAAATAAGCAAACAATAGAAGAAAGAAACTTCAGTGGCATGATAGGGCACATTTTGTAATTAAATTTAAAGAAATCAAATACACATATTTGGTTTTCCTTTATTATCCTAAGCAGTAACAGTATTAATGAACTAAGTTTCCAAACTACAAGAAATAAAGTTAGATAATTTGACTTATTTATCAAAGTAGGTATATTTTTAATATTTAGAGTAAACCTGGCCTTTTATGTACTACAACTAATGTGAGTAAAGTTTTCCATTTACTATAGATGTTTTACATTAATAATTATTTTGTATTCTTCAGTCTTTAAAATCCCATAATAAAGGATAGTACTAACGTTTTTGTGTTCCTCACATTCCATGAGTGATTGCATTTCATTTGGATTATGGTACAAACTTTTGTGTAACTAATACTACATTTGTTTGTTTGTTTGTTTGTTTGTTTGTGGGAGCAATAATGCTATTTTTGAATTCTCAACTGACAAATAAAAGCATTGTGAACCAGAAAGATATTTAGTGGCTGCAGATATGTAAACAAATATGCTGAATGTTCAGTGGCCGTTAGCATTGGAAATTTGTATCGGAATTAGAAATATATTTCTTATGAACACCCCATTGTCAGTGTCATCAAGTTGAGTTAATGTCAATATTCTAGAACTGGAAGCATCAGACTGTTATGTATTGCAAACATTTTAAAAAATGGAAATTCACATGACATTTGCTGGAGGCCAACATGGAATAATTTCTTTAAGTGTAACTTCCTATAATGACAGCTTCTTAAATAGTGAACAGTGTGCTAAACTATTGGCACCTACTAGAATCAGTAGCCTGCCAGAGAGCAGCACCTGCTGCTTCTGGAGGCATTGTGACATTAAAGGGTTAAAAACAAAAAATGTATGTTATGGAAGGTAAAATTTGATTTGCCAGGGAGTTGGATAAGTGAAATATTAAGATTACTCAAAATTTGGGTGATGTAGCCAATTAAATGACAGATCTGGCTGATACTGTTTCCTCCAACAACACTCTGTTCACTAACCCAAGTTCAAGAGCTGTTCAATAAAGAATGATCATAATTTTCTTACGGTCATAATTTTTCACATTATAATTCAAACTTATTATATTCTGTTAGCTAAATGTGGACCAAACACGCCGTAGTAGTGTCATTGTTGGTACTCCTGGTTCCCGCCTGTGAGAACCAGCAACTTCAGATATGTTGAGCATCGCCTACCGCCGCAATGGAGGTAACATGCATTTAAAGTTGATGTTAGAGAAAAATCCAGAGTTTCTTTCAAATGTAATCACCGCTGATGAAACTTGGCTACGTCATTTTGATCCTGAGAGCAATCAGCAAAGCTCAGTGTGGAAATCTCCTTCATCACCAACCCCCAAGAAAGCAAAAGTGGTTGCTTCTCCTGGGAAATTTATGGTCATCTCATTCTTTGATATTCATGGAATGGTTTATCAGCATGTTGGACCTGCCCACACATCAGTAACTGGACAGTACCACAGGTGTGTACTGAAATCATTGCTAGTCCATATCAGGCCCAAAGACCACATTTCCATGAAACAGGCTGGATGATGCACCACGATAATGTGCGGCAGCATGTTGGCAATGTTGTTGCTGAATATCTTGCAAAAATCAACGGGAAGTTCATCCCTAACCCTCCCTATAGTCTGGATTTAGCCCCATGTGACTTTTTTCTATTCCCTAACTTGAAGAAACACCTTCGTGGGAGGAATTATCAATCATCAGAACAGTGGTGAAGGCTGCAGGAGCGATTTTGAATGATCTCCTAAAAAATGGTTTCCAGCATGTGTTTGAAGACTGGCAGAAATGCTAGGACAGGTACAGCTGATTCAGGGGAGAACATTTTGAGAAGGGACATCAAAATGATGAGGATGAGTAAATATACGTTGTCAAAAAAAATTGTGATCGTTCTTTATTGAACAGCCCTTGTACTAGGATTTACAGTCAGGATTATATGAATAACATTAGCATTACAAAGGAAAGCTATTCCTGCATACAAACATAAAGTTTAACACACTATTTCACTGTTTTAGCAAAATACTAGCAAACTGTTTACTATTTTAGAATTTGTTTTGTATGAATTTTCACCAAGAGACTTCACCTCTTAATTGAGTATGGGTTTTGTTCACAAAGTCAGTAAGGTAGTGTAAATGTAAGCAGTGTTCAATTAATAGTACAATTAACCCTGCTGTTGACAAACACCTAGTTATTATTAAAATAAGGTTAACATTTCAAAATAGCAGAAGCCATATGGTTATTGGCATTTTTAATACTTGATATCGGTTAGTGTGGTAAGTGGATGGTAAGGTGA